>JAUYWG010000022.1:3043940-3058926 GCA_034779775.1 Enteromius afrohamiltoni | reverse complement strand
ATATATTGTGAACTTAACTTCATGTCCTTCCAAACCCGTATGACTTTTGTTTATCTTTGGAACACAAATGAAGGAATATTTGATTAAATCAGATAGCCTTCTGACCCTGCAATGCAACTGACACAATGTATTAATGATGTCGTTAAAATAGTCCATACGTCATCGTACTCCAGTGAACATGTGGTGTAGACTAACACGGAAGAGAAGAAATTATTTTCATTTTCTTTGCACATAAAAATGTTATTGTAGCTTCATATAATTAAGGTTGAACCACTGATGTCACATGGACTTCCTTATTACCTTTTTGGTCCTTGAACATGTCAGTTGTGTCTATGCAGGGTCAGACAACTTGTAGATTTGTTTCAAAGATGAACAAAGGTCTTATGGGTTTGGAACCACATCCATGTTAATTAATGACAGAATTTTCAATTTAGGGTGAACAAAAAACTTTAATACTGAACTAACCTGTCTGTATATTTCGCCTTTTGTTTACCTCTTTAGGTGATGATGATGAAGAGGAGAGCGGAGAAGAGCGCTTGCCCTCGTGCTTTGATTACATCATGCACTTCCTGACAGTTTTCTGGAAGGTTCTGTTTGCCTTCGTTCCACCTACAGAGTACTGGAACGGCTGGGCCTGCTTCATCGTCTCCATCACACTCATCGGGGTCCTGACCGCTGTTACTGGAGATTTGGCCTCTCACTTTGGTTGTACAGTAGGCCTGAAGGACTCTGTCACAGCTGTGGTGTTTGTGGCCTTGGGTACATCTGTGCCTGGTAAGTTTATTTGTGTATCAGATAACATTGCATGTAGCTGATTAGTAAAGAATTATGTACAGTCATTCAGACATTATCAAAAAAATAAACTATGACTACCACAATTAACCAATTAGAATAAAGCATACTATCAAATGTTCTTTTATTAAATACGTAGCAGGTGCTTTTAAGATGTTTTCTACTTTCTCGTTCCATAATGGCCCCGGTCAAGTTTTGTGTGGAGGTGTGAATGTTGTAGTTTACTTAGACTGTGTTTAATGATGTGGAGTATTTAGCAGACCATGATTTGCAAGAGATCTGAGTGTTTGTCTTGGCATTCGCTGCATTAGAGTGGATGGACCGATTCTGCACATGCTCAAGCTCTATATGTCAAACCATCCTCGAGCTCAAACACATAATGAAAAGATCCACTTCATAAGAGGAATGTCAAATGAGATCTGTTTTATTTCTCTGTTGTTTCTTCAAGACAACTGTAAGATTAAATAGAGGTGCTTGCATTTCTGTCTGCTCTGTTAGAGCTGGGCAATATAAATACAAATATATATTATAATATTCTTATACATTTTGGTTGGTAATCATACATTTTATAATGCATAGTTTGTATAGGGTATACACATCATTACGGAAAAGTGATTAAAATATAAAATATGTTCTGGCCACTTTACAAAGAACTTTATGGTAGACACTTGGTGTATTTGACACATGAAGTTCCAAATAGTGCCAAAAAATCTTTTAAAATGTGTAAATGAAGCTAGAAGCACAGGAAAACAATATTTCCAAATATTTTTCTGCTCATCCAAACCTTTCTGAAAGTATTTTACCTGAATGTATGTTGATTCAGTAACCACTGAGTGATAGACTCAGCAAAGCATTTGTCACACTGATAAGTCCTTGAGTCATTTTGAATGATTAATTAAAATAATCAGTTCAAAAGACTAATTTGTTGTCAGTCAACTGTGATATTTTTGTGTGCACTCAGTAGAAAGATGTGTTTTCTTGCCATTACTGCTTTTCTGCTGTCCTTTATCACATCACATTCAAATGAGCTATTTCTTTTCTTTTTTAGCTGGTTTTTTTAACCTGTCTATCACCCATCCTTATTGCCAGGTATTTCTTCTGAGAAAAAGACAACTGTAATCTCAGATTTGTCCCATCTAGAGACTCACAAGAGATTATAGTCAAAATAAATTGAGCACAAACTGCTCTCAGACTTCCAAGATACCAAAGTCAGAAAGTCAGATATATTTTAATTTGAACTTAATCATTTCTTATCAAGTTACTAACAACAATTATTTTATTATGTATTTCTATACTCTTTTTTGTATGTCGAATATGTTTCAGCTTTTCTTTCTCATATGGACTTTTAGAAGAAACATCTTAACAATGTTAATTAAACATTATACCTCCATTGTGTCTTCTAAAGCCGGTGTTTTCCGACCCCGTTATTGGATGCATTATCCTTATCCTTATCCACCCCATCCATTTCAGCTCTTTGCTAACGCGCTGAATCAGGTGTGTTATATTAGGAAGACTTCGCAATTTGTACAGTTGATGTGCCTTCAGGAATGGGTTTGGAAAACAATGTCCTGAGCTATGAGCAATGTCTTTCATTAAAATGTTCCTCTGGGGCTCTTCAAGTTCTCACTATAATTCTTTCATCTTTTCTTTTTTTCTTTGGCCTCCACAGATACTTTCGCCAGCAAGGTGGCAGCCATCCAGGACCAATACGCCGATGCATCCATTGGAAATGTGACAGGTAGTAATGCAGTTAACGTCTTCCTGGGTATCGGAGTGGCGTGGACCATCGCTTCTGTGTACTGGCGCAGTCAGGGCAAAAAATTCCATGTCCCACCGGGGTCGCTGGCGTTTTCCGTCACCCTCTTCACCATCCTGGCACTGCTGTGTGCCCTGACACTACTGTACCGCCGCCGGCCCTCTGTGTCCGGGGGCGAGCTGGGGGGGCCGCGAACCGCCAAGCTGCTCACCGCGTTCCTCTTCCTCGTCATGTGGTTCATCTACATCCTGCTGGCCTCGCTGGAGGCTTACTGCCACATGCCTAGCTTCTGAGAGAGTTCTTAAGAGAGATGTACTCTTTGCTGTAAAACCTCCCATCATTCTTCCTCTCTGCTTTTGCGTATATGAGAAGTCTAAAATGAGTGTTTACATCTGTTCTTACTGATTATTATCGTTGTTGAAACTGAACTCGCATCCTTTCGCTAACACTGACGTGGATATCTAGATGAGCGTCAGTGAAGGATGATAGAGGCTCTGTGGTTTCATGCACAGCTTCTCTTTATAGATGGATCTCTCTTACATGGTGTCTGCCACCCTCTGGATATTCAGACACAGCAACTCTCTCCAGAATACTCTCCAGAGAGCCCCCTCAGCGTTTTTCTTGCTTCAGTGCTGTTTTTTCCAAGGATGGTCCTTTACGCCTCACTTCGATATTCTCTCAGAAATCCTTTTTCTGTTATTCTCTCTTCCCTCCAAGTCGCTGTCAATAGACTCATTCCCACTGCAGAGATTTGGGCATGCTTCACACCTCTACCTAGCCTCAAGACATGAACACTCTGTTTCATCTGTCTTCTCTTGCCTGTAACTGAAGCTCCCCGCAGACATTCGTACCACACTATAGCGTTGTTCATTTTTCACAGCTGTAATTTCAACTCAAGTGAATCGGTGAGGCCTGTGCTTCTCAAATTGACTCCGCCCCCCAATATGATCTTTTCCCATAACCCTAGCCAAATTCTACTCAAACATCTATAAACATGCCCCAGTGCTACCTACAACTCTTACCTCACCCTCAATAATGATACAACTTCCTCACTATTAACCTCATGTCAATGTGATCACAGACCCTGCCTAGTATTACTTATACCACACGTTTTTGATCAGTGATCCCGCCCTATTGCTATATATATCACACCTGCTTCCTTTCTGACTCCACCCATTACACTACCAATGCGATACCTTTTAACCCCAATATCACCATACCTTATTTACATATGACTCCAATTCACAATACCCCACCCACAACTTGCCACACCCCTTCCATCTCTGACTCCACCCCTGTATTATCTACAGCATACCACATATTTTTCCCTCTGATTTTACATCACTACCTACATTTCAGTTCTGACTCCACCCACAACTCTATTTATGCCACACCTTCTTCATTTGTGGCCCTGCCCCCGATATTATATATACCACACCCTCTTCATATCTACTATTTGCTGGTATTGTAAATCTTGTGTTTTTTATTATTCATTCATTTATTTTTGCCATGCTACTGAAATAATGAAATCAATACAAGGATTGTAAGAAGGAAAGAAAGATCTCTTTTTTTTTATCTTTTCTGGTTATTTTTGTTGAAAGTTGACAAAACCTGAAGAGATACACAATTTGCATGGAACATTAGTGATAGAAGTTGAATGGAGACCAAAAGAAATAGCTTAACGTTGACATAAGAACCAAGGTGTTGGTGTTTATTCATGTGATATTTATTGATATTTATTATTAACTATGTATTATGTGGGGAAATATTGTAGGCTGTGTGTGTGAGAGAGCATGTATTCAATTTACCAAGTGTAACAGATTTGACGAAACGTATGAGTGTTGTGTGTGCCAGTCTGTCAAAAAGTGTTCGAAATCTTTGTATCCGAATATAAGTGTCTGAGATTATGGAAGTGTGCTAAACTCAAGCGCAGTGAATTTCATGTCTGTCACTGCCTTGCTCAGGAGTTTCAGGCTCCCATGCTCTGAGCTTCTGGATTCTCTCCCAACATCCATGAATTTACAAACTGCTGCAGCATTCATGAAATGCATTCGTTGGTCCTAAAACATGCAGCGACTGTCCTGTTCTACCAAACCATGTTCTACTGCTTCACTGTGTCAAGCTTTTATCTCTATTCACTGCTGAAGGCATTGCGTCATTGAGTCATGTGGTTGTTTGAACGCAACATGGGTGCCTTGATATCAATAGTAAAATGTCTCTAGGACACACAGTAGGTCTGTCATTGAGTTTACACAGACAAGATGGTGAGATCCACAATATTGATATTTTATCCGTGAAATGTGAGTCCCTCTTTTTCGCTGCATAAATCCTGAGCGTAGCTAATAATTCAAGCACTTACCTCTCCTGACAGCATCGGTGCCACCTAATTTGCGTTTATGTGCATGGTTAACATATAATGGATTGGTTTCCAGTTAAATTTCAGTTTGCTCTCTTTAATCAGTGTCCTCCATCTGCTCCTTAACTAATAATACTTGGTTCATTTCCAGTTAGCCAGGAGTTAAACTTGCTTATTTAGCAACAGTTCTCTATCCCATTCTCTTCTTTGCTAAGCGATACAGTGATTACGGGTTTCAGTTTGCAGATATTACATAATTGTTTACAAGGGGGTAATGTGTCCCCATTTTCCCAGCTATCAGCCATCTGCTTGGCCCAACCTGGGACACATGCTATAGGAAATGAAAAGTTATAGCTGTAGAAAATTCTCACAATTAGGAGCCCCAGCAGACCAGTGCTTCAAACTTTTTAATGCACTAAATAAAAGTCGTTTTAAAGAGCTCTCTGAAAAATGGTAAGAGAAACGCATAGTCCCATTACGTGATTTATAATGACGCCAATAGCCAAATGCACCATTTTAGAAGGGTGCTATCTGTTACGACGACACCGTTGGCTTAAAAGAGGCTGGCCTCCTACAGCCCTCCATTTCTGTGAATGATAAACCATAAAAATCTACAGTCAGCCATCTATGGAAGTGTTGCAAGTGCACTGCTTGCAACACTTCAAAACAGAAACAGATGTACATACAGTCCGCATTTATACTGTCGTATGAGTATTTATACATTCCAATGATACCAGATTAAAAAAAAGCACAGAGTGATGTATTTTTAGTGCTTCTTGTTGCTAGGCGACGTCTTAAAAGAGTCATTGTCTTTCTGTCATTATGTTGTCTGGTGTCAGTGCTCTAGGGTGGGTGGAGAGGGGGATCCGTGGATTGTAATTACTTTATAAGGTCACTCTCATCTCTCTCCTTATATCTGGCCGCACAGGGTTAATGAACTTAAAAGGTTCCACCCTAATTCAAGGACAATCCTTAATTAAGAGAGTTTTGCATCATATAAGTATAAGCTTTGGCTTTGTGGAGAGCAGAGCAGTTATTGATCTCCCTGATCTTTAAATATAGCAGCCATAGTTGCATCAAACTAATGGGGTTTTCCAAAAAAACAAAAAAGTAACATCTACAGAGGATTATAGTGGTGAATTTCCATGTGATGCTAAGTAGCCAGCCGATAACCTTGACGAAAAGTACCATACGAGAACATACCGTGCTAGATATAAGCCTAAAGCATTGTGATTGATTAATGATCAAATAACAGTAGTTGTGCATAGAAACACACTTAAAGCGTGAGCTCACTCTTTGTGCCGTTTCCGAACCTGGATGATTTTTTTTCTTCAGTGGAAAACACTGTCAATACACTTAATGTCACCGGGGACCAGAATATCAATAAACCTCATTAACTGTAATTGTGTAAGGAAAATGAAAGAAAGAAAAAACAATAAAAGCATAATTTTCGAGGCCATGGTATTTATTTGCAAAAATTGACTTGGGGTGCATTTGATACACATGCGTTTGGCGTGCATATAATACGCAGTTTTCGCTTACATATGATACAAAATTTGATGGCGTGCATATGATTGACAGTTTTCTTGTACATATGATACTCATCTTCCCCACAACCCCTTAAAAACTACAAATACAGCTACCCATTGTGTAGCGTAGCATAAACAGATACAAGTTTTTGGTTTTATTACACACTTTCACAATATCGGGTGCCTTTAAATGTGTTTCCACACTTATCTACTGTTATTTGATCTTAAATCAGTCTCCACTTCCCCAAAACACCCTCGCATAAACAGAAACGACCTTGAATATCTGATATTCACAGTCCGTCATAGCATGCTCGTTTCATTCTTGTACGTCAGAGTGCTTGTGTCGTGCGAGAGTCCCGGTGTCACATGCGCTCTCTTGTGATACTTCAATCTTAAAGCATGTCTTTTCTATGTGTGTGCATTCGTCTTCTAAAGAAAATTTCTCTTTAATCACAAACATTGAAATATTTACAAAAAGAAATGAATTGTGTTTGGTTTTGTATGTATTGCTATTTGATAAATTACTGTTTTAAATGACTTTTTTTTTTTAAGCCAAGTGTTCTTTACTTAGCTATATGACACTATTGTTGTCTTGAGATATGTTCTGTACTGAAACAAATTTATATTTTGGGTAAAAAATTGAAGTGCTGCGTAGAGTACTTTATCATCATCTTCACAACACCAATAACTACAACAACAAAATAGTTTATGTTTTCCGTGTTGTATCTAAAACTATGTGTGAGGGAGAAAGGGTGTGATTTTATGAGAATTCATTAAAGCTGTAATGTGGGAAACTACAGTATTTTGCCAAAAGATGGAGAATGAGTTTCTGTTTGTAATGCGTAAAACTATGTTTCATATTTAATTTATTAATGAGTACATTAAAGTTGGAATTGTATATTACTTACAGACGTTTTAACTCTTTATTAAAATGGCTTTGTTTTCTCTCAAGCAAGCGACGAAACAACAATCTACTGTTAATCTATTGTGCATTGTTTCTTCGTTGACTTTTATTGGTCTTCATATCAAACTGTAATATCACGATCATTTAGTGTAACATACAGAGTAAGCACTTAGAGATGGCTGTGTGTTATGTAGATATAAAAAAAGTGTTTTTATCTATATATGACAAATTCAAATGTGTAGTCTACAGAAGAAAATTGTAACAACAGAAGGATGCATAAATTGAACACCTTTGAAGTTAGAGTTGTACTCATTTCCCAAGGTTTGTGAGGGAGTTATATAGTTTTTTATATAACACAAAAAGAATGAAAAATGTTGACTCGTCATCTTATGACCCCCTTAATGAATCTATGCTTGAATGGTGATATTCTTTTCTAGCTCTTGCGTTTTCCAGAATGTTTGACAGATGGCTCCTGACTCGGTCACATCCCCCTGCAGACCAACGAACAGCACAGTACTACAAAACAGTCATTAGAGGAAAAGAAAGGAAGAAGGAAGACAGGGGAGAGGAAATGCTGTGGAGTGGAGAATGTAAATTACAAGAAAAGAACAGCACAACAAAAACCCTCGCAGGGAAAGAACAGGAGGCTTTTTTAAAAAAAGTCTGTTCATTTGAGGAGCTACAAATACCTCAGCAGGTAAGATTATGAAATGCAAAATCAATGTAACACGCTCTCATTTATTATTGCTCAGAAACCACATGAAACAACCATTCTGTCAATGAATAAAAGCATTTTGAAGGCAGAGCAAACGTAACATTGCAGTTGAGTTGCCTGTAAAACTGGACCACAATGAGAGAAATGTGTGTAATAAGACTGGGGCAGTTTTCTTCAGCTGCAAAGGAACACAGCCACGAGGGCAATGAATAATTGATGTACTAACTGAGCTTTTGTGTAACTTTAAAGAATATTCTACCTCTCTATTGTCTAAATTCCATCTTTTAATCAAGATGTCACCTCGACTGTCCGTTGAGGTAAACTACATTTTCTTGCTTTACTTCTTACATTTCTCTCCAACATAATAATGTAATTTTGAGATACAAAATACATTTTCATATGCTAAAAAATTAATTAAATTCTGTTCATCTTTCCAAATTCATTCCATTATGTGCACTCTCAACTGAGTTATGATCCCTGTCTATTCCCGTAGCAAATCAGCCATAAATATTCTCTTCTGAAAATCATCTCTTCTAACGTCAAAAGTGAATCAGTCAACATTTTCCGGTTTATGATTTTCATTTATGTATTTAATTGCTTATGACATTTATATTTTCATGGACAATGCAGAGAGCTACTGTTTTATGCAGTAAGGAAAAATGCAATAAAAACAGAAACTTTGATCTTTATTGGAAACCAGAAATAGCGACCCAAAGCATAGGCCAGTGTTCAATAATGCATTTGAACTGGATCACATTTCCCTCATAACAATGCTGCCACTCCTCACTTGAGATCCTTGGACCTCCTTTGAACTCTTTAAGCACATCTTGACGTCAAATATTTTCTTTCTCCTTTCTTTCTCTCATTGCCTCATTTTTCAAGTAGATCCCCATTTAAAGCATCCAAACTGTTTTGTATGCACCTGGACGTATGCCATTGTGCTAAAGATTAATATTATTGAATTGGACAGGATGACTACAGGGAATGAGAATTAAGTGTTACCTGTTGAGTCTATTCTGATGCTGAACGATAGTAAATCAAAGAATCACCTTCTTTAAAAATTTAGAGAACAAGAATCTTCTTGATCGATGAGGAATCAGACGTTCCTTGTTTTCAGTGACAGTCTGTCTTAGAAATCCGCAGCTTATTTTTCAAATCACTGGGGAGACAAAAAAAGACACAGCTGCAGTGACAAACATTACAGTGGCAATTTGGTGTCATCAATCACAGCGGCCGAGGTGAGAGACGGGGATGAAGCCGGTTCAGCTCACATCATGCTTCAGAACTCACCCACAGTTGTTACTGGATATGGACTCCACTCTGACCAATTACAGCCACCATGTTGTATCCCACAGCAGGATTTGACTTTGGTGAGCTCGGCTGGATTGGTGGCGGGACCGCAGGCAAGTACAAACACCAAGATAGCAAATTTACATTTATATGTCTTTCAAAGCAGGAAAAGCACAAGAACGGCTCATTCAAAGCTTACGGCCTCATTTATTTAAGAAATAATGTCTAAATTAAACATAAACTGGAGGCCAGAAACCTCGACATGCAACCCAAAGATAAACAATTGCACTAATTTAGCTCAACATCCCACTGCGCTTTGGAGGAAACAGAACAACTCCTTCTAGTAATAAAAAATAACACATTACCCTTATTCAGAGTCTGTAATTACTAGTACAATGTTCCCTTTCTTTCTTCCAGGTTGCCTGAATGTCACATAAAGAGGGACGGAAATGGTTTGAATTAAAACGATGAAGAAAAGGAATACGAGGTGGGAGGAGAGAGAGAGAGAGAGAGAGAGAGAGAGAAAGGATGCTTGTTTCATGAATCACTAGCTCAGGCAAGTTAGTCATCGCATAGTGTCACTTCAGGGTGAGGATGATTCACTCTTAGTGCAAACTAACACTGTAGGCTTGCTGAACGCTCCTGAACTTTCTAATATTAGGATACAGTGAGAAGCGGTAGTTGTTCCATCTGATTGGAAACAGTTTAGTCTCTTTGAAAGTGTATTTATGTGGTTTGAAGTGTGTAAGCATCAGTGAAACCGAGCAATAATACATCTACTGCATTTTTCACTCTTAACCTCTTAAGGCCCAAACAGTTTTTTTACATGCATTTCTCTTTGCTATCTAGGCTTATTGGAACCTAATTAGAATAAAACCTAAGTATCATCTTTTGATATGATGTACTTTTAGAGAAAAATTATATCCACATATGTGGATTCATGGTCCGAATTTCCATAAAATACACTAAAGTCACCTTTGTGTAATAGCATGAAAAAATCTTAATTTTTGCCTTGAACACAGCAGTTTTTTTTCCTTACTGTTTTTAATGCATTAATAACACATGCACACATATTTTTCGAAACATGTTTTGAATATTAGAGAGTAAAACAAAATTTTTGCCCCCCAAAAAAAGTGGTAAAAATAATGTTTGGGACATTTGATATGCTGCAAAACAGTTGCAGGATGACACTGTGTGTCTGTAACAAAATCTAAAATATTTAAAGCATTTTAAATAGCCACTCTTGCATTAGCCTACTAATGTGTTTTGAACATCATAGTAAAAAAAAAAGAAAAACAGTAGCTCATGACATTTTGCCTTGGTAATGTTAAAAAGGGAACATGTTAAAGGCTGCGATAACTGAGCACTGAAGGACCGGGCCTGCTAACAGAGGCCCAGAGGTCACCTGATTGATTGACCTTCACGGAGTCGAAGAACATGGAGGAACTAAGGAACACAACTTGAGAATCACTGCCATCACTTATGTGTGAAAGGCTAACTCACAGTTGGGCTCTGTTTGCAAGCACAAGAACACTTTGCAGGTCATACAACGCACTCTGGTTCTTCAAGTGTTGCCTAGTTGTCTGCAGCGCATTACATTTTTCAGGCCGATCATCTCTGGGAGGTGGGCATTAGCCCTCCTGCGGACCGAGACATGGGGCAACTTGTCACATGACTAACATTTTTAACCCAACTAATTTAAGTATGCATGTATGTATTTAGTGATTCAATTGTTATTTATTTTATTGGGACCATATACAGCTTTTTAGCGGCATCAGAGCAAGGTTTTTTCCCATTTTACATGTGTGCATGTTTACTAGCATATTAGCTGTTTCGAGGAGCTTCAGTCCATAAGTACGTGTACTTCATGTTTAGAGACCTACAAAGATGCTAGTTTTTTTTATTTGCTTGTCCTGACAACTATACAAGGCTTTTATAAATATCTAAATCAGAATAAGCCATGAAATATGACAGAACTTGTGTATGGCGCTACCACTTGAATCTTCCCTTGTGTTCGCCGCCATTTTGATTTTTCTAGTGTGTTACAAACTTCTGACACCACCAGATGACAGTGTAAGTACCCCCATACGTGTCCATTACACCACCAGTTCCGCAGTGAATACAATTGTGGACATAAGTGCTAAAATGTTCTGTACACGTATGTGGCCACTAAGCCCTAGGAGGTTAAAACACTTTGCAATGACTTTTACCTGGATGAACACCCATGACACAACACTGAAGAGAAGAACTGAAGCAGCCCTTACGAGTAGGGCTGGGTATCGTTCAAAAAATACAGATACCGATACCTTGAGTTCGATACCAGTTCCTGGATGATACAAAGAGTGCGAAGAGTGAGGCTGAAACGCGCTTTTAATGGACACAGAGACACTTGTGCAAACACTCGCATTTTTTCTTCGAGTGGAAAATTAAGACGCTCTTATTTTTCCTCATAAGGAGTAAGAGTACAGCCTATTATTCGGAACTGCAAAGAGTTTTATTTGTGTGCACTCACAATATCAACAGAACCTTTTTTTAAATAGGCTACAGAAGACAAACAAGATGGCTTCTGCAGTCTGGATGTTGAGCAGGAACTAAATATTATAAATAAAATTATAAAAAAGTGTGGCATCCAATCTATCATTCTTAACATGAAAAACAGCATCAAAAGTAGGCTTAGATGTGTTTGAAACTAATTGATTGATTTAATGAGTCATTCGTTTGTATTAAATTGTTTTGATTTAATTTTATTTTCAATATTCATAAGCACGTAACGTTAATGCACGTTTAAAAATCAAGCCGAGGAGTGAGTGTTTTTATATCACTGTATTTCTAAAGGAAATGTCTTCAGAAAATGTCATATTCATTTCATCTTGCATATTAGGCAGCGTTTGTAAGCTCAGAGCTGCTTCGTTTACAGCCGTAACCGGGGAAACATCTCGTTTCTCATGCTTAAAGCACCCCCTTAAGAATTAATTTGCATTTTTAATAAATCCTTCTAAATTAATAATAATTTACTCTAGAATGTTTTAGTTGTTATTGATTCCAAGACGTTTTTCCATACTCTGTTGTATCAAGGCAATTTGGACTGTACCTAAAAAGTATTGAACTCAATACCCAGCCCTACTTACGAGTAGGATATATTTCCATGCCTTACTAGGCCAATGGGTAAACTTGGCCAAGACACCTCCGTCAACACCCCTTAAAATTTGCGAAAGTACCTACCTTGGGATTTATCATGACCGCAGTGTCAGAAGGACCTCAATTTAGCATCTCATTTAGCATCCCCATCACTATACTGGCACCAAGCACCCCCTGCTGAGGTCGCTAGCACCATTTCCAACAGCAACAGAGATGCAGCCGGGAGATGGGAGAAAGTTGTAGAAAGTCAACCATCACTGTAGCCCTCCACCAGTCGGGGCTTTATGGCAGAGTGGCCCGACGGAAGTCTGCTGAGGTCGCTTCATCATGCTGTGGGGGTGTTTTTAAGCTCCAGGGACAGGACGACTGGTTGCAATCGAGGGAAAGATTAATGCGGCCAAGTACAGGGATATCTTGGACCAAAACCTTCTCCAGAGTGCTCAGGACCTCAGACTGGGCCAAAGGTTTACCTTTCAACAATTCAATGACCCTAAGCACACAGCTAAAATAACCAAGGTGTGGCTTTACAACAACTCACTGTTCTTGAATGGACCAGCCAGAACCCTGACTTAAACCCAATTGAGCATCCCTGAAGAGACCTAAAAATGGCTGTCCACCAATGTTTACCATCCAACCTGACAGAACTGGAGAGGATCTGCAAGGAGGAATGGCAGAGGATCCCCTAATACAGGTGTAAAAAACTTGTTGCATCTTTCCCAAAAAGACTCATGGCTCTATTTGATCAAAAGGGTGCTTCTACTAAATACTGAGCAAAGGGTCTGAATACTTAGGACCATGTGATATTTCAGTTTTTCTTTTTTGAAAAATCTGCAAAAATGTCAACAATTCTGTGTTTTTCTGTCAATATGAGCTGCTGTGTGTACATTAATGAGAAAAAAATGAACTTAAATGATTTTAGCAAATGGCTGCAATATTACAAAGAGTGAAATTTTTATGTGGGTCTGAATAATTTCCGTACACACTGTATACTCTAAGATCAAATCTGTGTGTACAAGTTTTATCAAAGAGGCCTCAAGGGTAGCAGAGCCTTAGCAGTCCTCCATCCAGGTGTTGATCAGACTTTTCATTATTTTGATGAGTGAAATCTGCCTTCTAGTTTCTTTCAGGGTATAACATGATTGTCCAGAAAAACCTCACACAGAGTGGTCTTGGTGCTCTCCATGACCGACAAGTCCTCAAAGGAGAGAAGATGGCCCTCAAGAGCTGCTAGATGAAGGCTAAAAGGCACACTGCTCTAGAATATTTCCCACAGTGCCTCTCCAGCTCAGACTCTAAAGGGTAAATGTAGGGAGAGGGAAGTGAATGCTCAATTTGAACATTATCCAATACTTAAAGCCAATGGCAAGTGGTTATGCAACATTTCATGTTACAGTTGGATTGTTTGGAAGAGCTCTTTCATCTCAAACACTAACGCTAAGCTCCATTATAATCCCAAACGGTTTGGAGAAGGCAACATGTACCCGCACTCGGTTCTGCCTTTTGATTGGTTTTGTGGTGACTGTAGAGTGAAGAGCGGGTGTGAGGGAGGCCCACAGGACCCAGAGCTCATAATCCAGAGCTGGTGTGTGGCACATAGGGGCCACTGAATCAATTACACGGTGCATTAAAAAGAAGGATAACGGCCTTGTTGGCAGCTACTGTATTTCATACAAGGTCTGCCCTAGACACAGCAAATCACAGAAGAAGAAATATTAACAGAGCATTTTCAGACAACAGTAGATACTGCATGTGTTTGTTAGATCAGGTTTCACTGCTGTTCAATTTGTTCTGTAAACATAGAGCAGTGCCTGTAATTGGATCCAGAATAATAATTCTTGATGGGTGTTTTTCTGTGTTATCGGTTACTGGTTAAAATGCATTTGTTGTTTTTATACATGACATCTTTTTCTAGTTACTCATTCACCTGTGAACACCTTGTTTTGTCGCAAATCAAATTGCCGCCTGTCTCATTTCTACTGTACGTATAAAAATAATAAGCAGCTACAATTCCAAACAAAAGATCTGCCTTACATAATGCGCTCTTGTCACCAGTGCAGTTCACCAGACACTATTCTCTAAAGTAAAGCGATCATAGGCTGCCCTCTAGTGACACATGTTATAGAATTCTGTTGAGTAGCAACCATTCAAAAGTTTGGAATTAAGAATTATTTTCAAAGAAAATACTTTTTCCACCTAGGATGCAATAAATTGATTACAAAAAAAAAAAAAGATTTATAATAAATGTATAAATTTAAACTTGCTGTTTGTCAAAGAATCCTGAAAAATAGCTTCCACAGAAAAAAAAACAAAAATGTATTATTACTATTTTACTTATGTGTAAAGCAAATGTTAGTCATTTATATGGATAACTATTAATATCACCCTGTTGTGGTAATTTCATTTAACTTTTTTATCCTTTGAATATATTGATATACAAACCAGATTCCAAAAAAGTTGGGACACTAAACAAATTGTGAATAAAAACTGAATGCAATGATGTGGAGAT
>JAUYWG010000022.1:3016147-3041642 GCA_034779775.1 Enteromius afrohamiltoni | reverse complement strand
GAAAGGACTGGGATTTACTGGAGTGAATTAACCAATTAGGGTTGAAAAAATCATAATGTTGGATTTTACGAAGAAATGATGAGATAAGTAAAAGGGTCACTTGGCACAAGCGCAATGTGTGCGCCGACATGAAAAGAGAGAAAGAAAGCAGGCACAGGATATTTGATTTGGATGGAATAGTCCACATACAGGAAAGAGGGGTGGCCTCACAGATGCATGAAATGTCAGAATAATAGCTTTTATTTCAAAACCATGATATCTGTACCTGAAATTATTATGTGATGTTATTTTTTAATCTATTATTTATTAGAACAGTAGACACAACCTGCATAAAAGACTAAAGGGAAACACTTTGCTGGTGGTCTTTCATTGTGATAGGAGGTCCGATTCTTTCGCGGTTCGATTCTTTTGAATAACGTTAGTTCGTTTTCGAGAAGGTTCAAATAATACTGTTCAGTGTTTATTTAGAGCCTGGACGTTTGCGTAATGATGCGGTCCTGCCAGCGCATCGTGGCCTATTATTACAGCCTATAAATTATATTTAGTACATATTTCTGTTCATGTGTGTCTAAGGTGCCTTATATTTCACGTTTTGCGTGTTTTTTTTTGCCAAATTGTTTCACGTGAATGTGGATACAGCTGTCATATAGGCAATGGCAATGTTATTTATAATGTGCGAATAAAAAAGGACGTAATTTTATTTGTAATTTCTGCTAATAGTAAAAGCTATGAAAGTACCATACGCTTACCCCTCAAATCTTTTTTTAAATACTGTTTTCTATTTCTTACAAAATTCAATAAAGTAGTGTATAATGTAAAATAGAGTAGTATGCTAGTAGCGAGTCGGCCCGCTTTAGTAAACCGCTTTTAATGATTTATTTAAAAGATCCGACTCTAGTGATTCATTGATTCAAAAGATCCAAATGATTCGTTCACGACATCGCTAGTATTTCAGCGCGGACACTTGGAGGCGCCCACAAGCTGTTCTGTGACAATTGATGGACCGATTTGGGGAAGATGGACTTGATAAACCACGGCCACACAGTTAGTCTGATGAATTCTTCTGTTTAAGCTCCTTGTATATGCCTGATCCCAGTCTACCGCTGCAGACTCCTAGGAAGCTAAAGGTCTGTTCCATTTAAAGAAAAGGGGGCCCGGCACTTTTTCCAACATGGATGTGCACATGACCAGCTCTCTCTTTTGAATCGATGTTCTAATTAATTAAGACATTAAATCCACCTCAGCTTTTTTAATATTAGCGACAATGGCAGCGGTAACAAGTCCGGAAACAACACCTCAGCCCCGGGTTTATTTTCAAACACCTCCGGGTACCGAAGAAGAAGTACCACAGAAGCAAGGGCGAGTGACTGTAAAATATGACAGAAAAGAGCTGAGGAGGCGACTGAATTTGGAGGAGTGGATAGTTAGCCAGTTAATGAATCTGTACGACTGCGAGGTAGGACACAAAACACTGTCAGTGCTTTGATCGCGTGCAATGCTTTGTTGCAAGAAATGACAGCTCTTTCTTTTCAGGACTCGTGCACCGGTATCCCTCTCGTTCCATTTGTCATGTCCATTTTGCATGATAATCGCCTTGCTTTCCCAAATTGTTGCTTATGCATGGCATGGCATCCTTTATTTTTATGCCTTTACTTTTTAGTCGATGTTTATTTTATGGTTATGCATTTACACATGGCAGGGCGTGGCATGATAGAACTACAGACAAAGCCATAAAACAAAGGTGAGCCTCATGGACAGGTGCTGCCAGGAAAAAACTGAGCACCTAATTAATCCTTTATGCATAACGCATCCATTCATATTGCATCGATAACTATGCTAATTGTGACAGCTCTATATGAACAAGGAGCTCCAGTTGCATGAACAAAGACATGGATTCCATTCCCAATATATTAATGTCAACAGATGCACAAAACCCAGGCATCACCGATTATGATTTTTATGTCAATTGCACATATTTACAGTAGGTGACTTTTATTTTTGTCTTCCTTGTAACCCCCTGGGATATTTGGAATCACCCTTCTAGCCATTGTGATGATGTCATCTGTTCAGACATGCAAAGCATGCTTCACTTTGAGCTTGACTTAACCTCCAGGGCTAATATAACTGACCTAGATTATGTGTCGTGTAAAACTAGGCAGCTTTTAAAAATGAGCTTTTTCTGATTGCTTTCTTTTTTCAGCCCGGCGGTAGGCCTCATCCTGAGCTAAAATCTGGCTTTGGGAATCCACGTTTTGCTTTGTCTCACTGACACACTCCTAAGTAGCCTGAATCCATTGGATTTGCTCGAGAGCCTCTGACTCGGTTTCTGATGAATGGTGTCTTATGTCTGAACACAGTCCTACGCATTACTGTGATATTTGAATAATAAGGGAGAGGAAAATAGAAGCACACATATTTGAACCCGTGAAATGTCATCTGAATCCCACAGGTTATTTGTATAATAATGCGGTCTGACAGGAGAACTCGTCTATTATATTGCTAGTCTCAGCAATGTTTGGTCCAATTTGGGCACGTCTTAAATCACGACTACCCTCAGCAGAACGAGAACGATGCACACTGACAAATTACATAACTCAATTTAAACCGGTTTCTTCTGTGGCCTTTTTTCAGAGTAGTAAAGGTTGGCTTAAATGTGTTTGTTTTTTTAGTTGAATGATTATATTTGTGAGGATATTTTGCACCTTTTATGGCTGTGTTTCACAGTCAGGTGTACATTTTCTCATTGAACTCACGTAATTGAATGTAATTGTAGAGCAATGAAAGAAATACTGCGTGATGGATAACATACTGATCATTATCATAAACTAAGCAAGACTCAAAGTGGCTAATTAAAAATTCAATAATCTGACATGAAATACAAAAGTTTTGGCTGATAAGACTTTTAAATGCTTTAAAGAAGCTTCAATGCTGCATTTATTGCAAAAAAAGCAGAAAACTCTCAACGTAGTGAAATGTTACTACAATTTAAAATAAATGATCTATTTGAATACATTTAAAAATATATTCCTGTGATCCAGCAGTCATTACCCCAGTCCTTAGTGTCACATGACCCTTTAGAAATCTTTATTCTGCTCGAGAAACATTTATTATTATCAGTGATAACAATCAACATTTTTGCGTCGAGCAATATTTTAGTGTAATATTTGCAGGACGTATATTCTTATTTTAAAATAAAAGAGATAAAAGAGAAGGTCTTCACCTCTGGTCAGCTGTAGTGTGCTAGAGCGAATCTTCAATATGGGTCAGTGTGAAGGCTTTCATAACAGACCTGCTTTTTTAATGTCTGCAATAGCACATACACTTGAAGAAACACTTGAAGAAATTCCTTCCACGGCAGCTTTCCTCCCCCCAACTCCCTCAGCACATTCAAACTCCCTAATAGTGCTTAATAACACGGCAGGAACAGCAAAATGAGAGTGATTCTTTGATGAAAAGGAGTGTGACTGTAATAAGACATACAAATCCTGGGGTTTACACAGCAGAGGCTTGTGCTTCCATTCACTTACCGTGTCTCAATCTAAGAAGCTATCAGATAGCATTGTGGAGATAAAGATACAGTGTTGTCTTTGGAAGCTGACAGGAAGTGAATGGAAATTATTTTTAAAATCGCACACCGACATGAGGATCAGCCCATCCTGTTGTGCAGAGAGGATGTCATGCACAAAGGCTTTCTCCTCTCAGAAACAAATTATGTAAAAATGTAACCTTTAGGAGAACAACAGCTTGTCACTTAGGCAACTCTGTATGTTATCTACCCCTAAATGGTTTACAGTAGAGCCTTAAAGCGACAGTGCATTCAAAAAATTATATTTATTCACCCTCATGCCATTCCAAACCTACTCAAACCAGTTTGCATTTTAGTTTTGCAAGCCTCCATTTATTTGGTTCAAAGTACAGCAAAAATAGTACAATTTTGAAATATTTTTACTATTTAAAATAACTTATTATTTTATATATTTTATAATGTACTTGATTTCAAAGCTGAATGTTTAGCATCATTATTACAGTCAAATGATCCTTGGAAACAATTCTAGTATTCTGAATTGCTACAAAAAAAAAAAAAAAACATTTATAATTATGGTGAGAATTTTAGAAAAAACAATTCAGGATTCTTTGATGAATAGTAAGTTCAGAAGAATAGCATTTAACTGAAATAGTAATCTTTTGTCATCACCTTCATCACATTTGATCAATTTAAAGCATTAATGTTTCTTGAGCATATCATCGTATTAGAATCATTTCATGTGACACTGAAGGCTGGAGTTATGATGCTGACAATTTAGCTTTGTTCACAGGAAAAAATTACATTTTCAAATAGATTCAACTAGAAATCAGTTAAATGGTAAAAATCATTTCACAAGTTTGCTAAAAAAGTCTAGGCTTGTTGAGCAGAAAATAATTCTTTAAAAAATATAAAAACTTGCTGTTCAAAAACATTTGACTGGTAGTGTACTTTCTTCTGCTGAATGCAAAAATATATATATTTTTTTGTTGAATGTCATCAACCATTTCCCAGTGGTTCTATTTGAATACATACAATCAAATTTGATGGGAACCAAAACTGTTCAAAATATCGTGTACTACAGGTACTAGAGGTTTGGACTGTCCTGTTAAAGGTATACACTGCTACTCTAAGGTCCCAATATGCACCTTCAGTGACAGATAAGCACAAGCATTATCCCTTGTGACAAACTGTTGCAACCCTTAAGGTACAGTTTTGGCACATTTTTGGGACACTGTAGGATATAAAAATAAAAGTAGACAAGCTCTTGTTGGCTACATAAGTAAACTCTGAGATTAGATGTGATTGAGATTAGACCTGATTGATTTGGTCTACACAGTTTAAGGGTCTGACCGCCATTCAGTGACTTGTGAATTATTAACTTTGACTTTTTTTTTTTCCCAGGAGTACCCATTAATGTCTCTCTCATCAGCGGTTCTGTATTTTGCAGGAGGATGAGGTGCCTGAGCTGGAAATAGATGTGGATGAGCTGCTGGATCTGCCCAGTGATGTTGAGAGAGCCATTCGAGTGAAGGTCTAATCAGATCTTTAATACATTCACACGATTCTGTTCACTTCAGATAGTTCCTCGTAAGAATATTAACGTCCAAGTCTATTAACGCTGAATAGCATTTCATCTGCAGGTGTTTTGACAGTAATCCTTCCCGTCCTGAGCTCTTTTTGAAGACTACATTTTCAGCAGGAGATTTATTTCAGCATTTACTCTTTTACTAGTACACAGTTGGAAAAACAGCAGATTAGTCTGAAAGGCATTAAATCTCTTTCTGTTTTTGTTTTCAGATGCTGCTGGTCGACTGTTATAAGCCTAATGATGTAAGTGCCATTTGGAATATTAATAGCATTAGCAATTACCTTCATTACAGGCGGTCGTGATATTCTCAGAGCCACAGAGGCACTCATTACAATGCGATTATGCTTTATTTAATCACACCCTGGACCGAAATATGCCTTTTCTTGCCATAATTCTCCCTCTGGCACCTGCAGGATTTCGTAGCGGCGTTGTTGGAGAAGGTCCGAGGAATGCAGAAACTCAGCACCCCCCAGAAGAAAGGGGAGCTGACACCATGAGGTCACCACAGCTCCTCCCACCACCACAAAACCAACCTGTCACTCCAAACCCAGAGGAGAGATGCAGGCATGCAGACCCAACCACTAAACCACAGTGTCTGTCAAACGGAGATCAACGATACGAGTCCAGCCAAGCCAATCTCAGCTGCAGGTTGAGCACCCCAAACTGTTTTTTACTTCGTCTTAGTACTGTTTCAGCATATATTACATGTAGAGTGTGGTAGTGTCCCTTTAGCTTAATACTCCCGTGGTGATTTAGGGAAAGGATGCAAATGGTTGATGTTACGGTTACACTGTTCACTAAATACACTTTTCTTCAGCTACGTAACTGGGCCCGATATGTCCGTCTGTAATCGAGTAGGAAATTAGAACAAAACTGGTTTCTTTCCAGCCCCCTTTTTTTGTCAGTCTCTCACATCTGCTGTCTTTCGTAAGGGCGGAATGTTTTTTGCAGGCCAGAAAATAGTAGTTTTTAGATGTGGGGTTTCAGATTTTTGGGGTGTGTTGATGTAAAGCAGGGAGGGAGTGGGGGGGGTGAGAATTGTGAACTTGTGTTTTGTAAGCCATTTCTAATCTACCATTTTTAGGAAGAAAAAAAATGACAGGTCTGTGTTTAGTACTACTGCTTTTAGAAATCATTTGACTGAGGAAAATTCAATTAGTTTGAGGATGACGAGTAGCAATACTGATAAGAGTGAATTTGCCAATCTGATATTTTTACAAAAATGAAGAAGGCTAAGAATGAAGGGGCTCCGGTGGTGTAGGCCAAGGTCAATGCTAAATGAAGCTCAAAGCCCACATAGCTTTTGTAAATAAAATGTTTATTCAATTTCAAGTGAACACGATTTGAGAAATGCATATGTTGATGATCAGAATTTGTTGGAATGGCGAAAACTGTACTGTGTGCACTCCCACAGCCAAATACATGTAGTAAGGCTCTCAAATAAAGAATGGTGCTACATACATGTCTGAAAAGCGGCGTCATTCTTTTTTTAAAAGCGAAATGGAAAGAAAAGTGTTATGAAGCTTCTTTAACCTTTAGTGATAGTCCATTAAAAAAATGAAAATTCTGTCATGTAATCACAGCCGTGCCATTTCAAACCTGTATAACACAAAAGATATGACCTTTGGAGTCAATGCGAACAGAAACCATTTAGCTACCAGGATTCTTCAAAATATGTTCTACTGAAAGTCATACAGTTTTGGAATGGCATGAGGGTTAATAAATGACAGTTTTCATATTCAGGTGGACTCTCCCTCTGACAGCAGAAGTAGCTGTGTGTGTTCAGTAGACACCAGCACAGCAGAGCGTCTCGCAGTCGTTGACTTAGCTGCAAACACACCGACTTTGAATGCTCAAGACTGACAGGCCCACAAATCTGTCACTATAAATCAGATCTTCTCTCGATGCTCAACAGTTCAACTTCAAAGATGAGAGTGGCACCACCTAGTGGGAAAACGGAGATTTGCAAAGTGAGACATTTGTGACGTCAACGTGATTTCTTCATTAGTTAAATTAATTTCAGTGAGGTTTTTTTTTTAAGAGAGTACAGTCAATCATATGTTTTAAAGAGCAGGTTAAGTGTCCAGGCACTTCTTAAAGATGCTCCAAGTCAAGGTGAATGACCTTCTGTTGAACTCTAACATATCAAGCTATAGAAAAATACATCATATTAATGTGTCGGATATCAGAGTCCATGTTGAAAACTGAAAGAAGAATTGCTAATCATCTTACCTGGAATTTTAGGTGGCGCTCCTCTATCGCCATAACCTGTAGTTAAACAGTCACATATTTCAAGATATGGTCTGAAATCATACATTTTTGATGGATTTTGAGACCATATTTAATTTTTATAACATATTTACCAAGCTCAGAGGGAATAACCAGCTTCCTCTTCTCACCCTCACACATTCTAATAATTGAGAAGAAACATCACACGGTAAAAAGGCTTTTTATAAACTGAGACAGGAAAGAAAAAAAGTAATAAGATGACAACCTTGTATCATAACACACTTAAGCCCATTCACAGACCATGCCAATATATCTCACACAGTTTCACATGACTTTTAAACCGTAGACTACATTTAGGTTCATTTCTTTAAATCCTAATCCTGACTGATGCATGACACAATCTCAGATCATCTAGAAATGCGGTAGTGCTACTGCTCACCCCAGTAAACCCTGATCCCAGCCCTTGATGACCTGTCCCGTGCCAAGAGTGAAGGTGAAGGGCTGATTCCTCGGTATACTGCTGTCAAATTCTGTGCCGTCCTCCAGTTTTCCCTGCAGGTGAAAACAAGACAGTTAGAAGAAGACATTTTTGGGCAAGGATCAGATTTAGGTCAGAACAGCCGGACACTTACAGTGTAGTGCATGTTCAACACGTCTCCCTTGCGGGACTTTATAGGACAGTTGTCCACTCTTTTCTTGATTCCAATCTGTAGTTTTTTCTTCTCAGCCCCTTGCACAAGTGCCGTGGAGATGGCCATCAGAGTGACAGCCAATACCAGATTCAGCCTCATGTCTGGGGAGAAAAAACATGAATGAAATTAATCTTTGAACGCTACCAAAAAAAACAAACTAGAACAGCAAGATTGCTCATCTCTGCGCATGCCTATGGTCTCCACACAGAAGTACACGTTATCATTTCATTCATGCAGTAACTGGTTGTGTTAGGAGCAGCAGGACTCTAAATTATCTTACGCTAATCTGAAAAGACTTCCGCTAATAATCATAACGGTAGCAGTTTTTTGTAACGTGCTGGAATTTTTTAGAGGAAGTTAATTGGATGACGGCTGCGGTTTTCTGCAGAACCATGTTTATAAAGAATATTGACTGTGCCGTGTGCTTATAAATATAGCCGTCTACAAAGAGAGACGACTGAGATAAATATCTATTGTAGTCATTTTAATGCTGTCCTGATGGATAAAAATGCAATTACCTGTAATAGGAATGAAACACTCGTCCCTTCCGAATCTCAGAATGAGTCTTTCTTATGGAAGTGACGTCAGTAGGCCTGGATCGCTTCCTGCTAGCTTTCCACAATTCAGTACGGCATTTAAAAATTAGGAGGGTTAAGAGATAATAATTTACAACTATATATATATATGTTTAAATAATGTAATATTCAAATAAGAACGTTGCTTAATACTACACTGCCAACTCAGCCGCGGTAATATTATTCTGAGGCTGTTTTGAGGAAATAACGCGACCGTGAAACGGGACTTTTATTTTGTTTGCTGCTACGTTTATTAGGATTCACACATGGGGGCGCTATTTACTCATAAATTTCAAAATATGTTTGCAGTAGGCCTATTATTTAACGAAGAAAGCCGTTTGTGCAGACCTACTACATATTGTACTGCAAACTGTTAGATTCATTTCAAAATATCTTATTTAGACATCTTATTAAGAGATATAGAGAAAGATCAAAATTTAGCATTTTATGTTTAGTCTGATATAGGCCAAATTCATTTTAATTGCAGGATATCAGAATTGCAACATATTTGCTCAGTTTGGGTTTCTGAATAAAACATAAACCTCGTTTCTTTCTTAGAACGAGCTCCATATTATCTCTATATCACTACCATGGGCCATAAAAGCCTGACGTATCAAATATGAAATACAAAACATAGAACTTATATGTAAGGTTATATGTAAGGTTGAATACATTGTTTCATTAAAGAAATTCTTAGTATTATTTTCCATGACAGGCTTCCCAGGGTTAAAACTACAAGTGGCAGAAATCTTTTTCGGGAGCGTGGCACATATTCAACCTCCGTCCTGAACAAAAGCATCTCCATAATCGTTTCATTCATCTCTGTCTGAAGGTTTCTCATTTCAATCGCATGAGTCACATGTGACCGTACTGTATGTGACTGCAATAAAAAAGGTTTCCGTTGCTGTGGGTGACCAAAGGTGGGCAGACAGCCTTCTTCATTCTGTCATTTGACTCTCTCTCCTGTGGCTTGTTTCAGTGTGACGGACTGAATGCAAATGAGTCAGCTGCTCTCCCCAAAATGATCATCCCCCCTCCTCAAGTGTCTCTTACTGCCCCGATAAATCACAGCAGACTCAGCCTATTGGCAGGTGTGTGTTACATTTGACCTTAAATGAATAAATTATTACAGGTTGCAGCAGATGTGCAGTAATCATGCTGTGTCTACCAAATGTCGCCATCACAGATTGTTGGTTAAAATTAATTGAAGAGTATGTGTTCCCTAGACAATGCGTTCATGTCTTATTTGAGAATTAAATGCTGCTCCACGTTGAGGTACGTGTTTGTTTGAGTACTTACATTTGGAAATTTGTAACTTACCTGTAAAAGTACTGAAAATGAGCAGGGCAGAAACTGACCTAATGGACAAAAAAAGCAAGACACAGACAGATTTGTCCTCAAAGGATTTAAAAATACCTTTTTTTTAAATATATATTGCATGTGTATTTATAATAAATATACAGAGTATACACACATATATATTATGTAAATAAACTTATTTTGCATGTGATTAATCATGATTAATCATTTAAAGAAAGGCACTAATTATTAAACTAAAGTAGTTTATAAATAAGTATTATGAAAATGTAAATTTTTATTGGTAAAAATAATGGCTCTATGAAGAAAGTGAATGTGATTTTTACTTTGTAACCCTATTGTTGCACTCTATTGCATTATTGTATTAATATTGTGAATCCTTGCTGGGCTCCAGTGTACAGAAAACTCATATACTGTACATCATTGCAACATTACTGTAATCCATATTTTCCCAAACACTGTGAAGCACGAGCTAGCAGAAGATGACCCTTTCAACACAAACAAATCTTTGCGAATGACTAATCAAGCTCTGGAGTCATGAGTGATGAATTTTAATGAAAGCAACGGCATTCAAATCCTGTCTGCCAGCTGAATCTCTCTGTATAGCGAAATAATGTCCAGAAGAAGAGTTATTTATACTGGCGGGGATGTTGAAGTGCTTTAGTAATTTGTTTTGTTCAATTTTCTAACTAATCAGAACTTGTAAAATGCCTTCAGCAAATGTAACTACACTCAGAATGGGGAAATACAACACATACACAACTGAGATGAGGTTTGAGTGCATGTTCTTGAGAAAATGAGCCGGAACAGGCTTAAAGTGCTATAGTGAGGAGGTAAGTAAACGTAGTATTGCAGAGGAAGGTCATTGGGAGTCATTGAGAGTAATGGAGCTGTACAGGTCATTGATTGGACACGGGTGATGTAGGATCTGTAATATGGTTCATATTCCTGTTCCAGTAAACCAATGCGGCCCAAAGCATACGGTGACTAATCAGAGAAGAGCACCTCATGATAAAGGTGTACAGTCACACCTGCAAAAGGTTGAATTTACTGGGCTGGTGCAAGAAGCACACTGGCTTTCTGCCCCCTCGTGATAATAAATGTGCTGATGATGTCCTCTTCAAGATCTCGAGAAATAATTTGGTCCACAAGGGAACTGATCTGCTTCAGTGGTTTTGAAATACTCTCTATGGCTGAAGGTTTCCAGCCAGACTGCACCTTGTAGGGGAGCCCTTTGGCCATTGTGATTTCAACAGCAGAGAACCTTTAATGAACACTTCGTTTAAAGTTGCAATGTGACTAAATTTGTGACGTACAAATGAGCGCAAAGGATTACTGAAAAAGAAAATGTATATATACACATGGATGCATTGTTCACAGTAAGATCTATAACATGCATTTAGATAAAAATTTACAATGCATAGGTTGATTTTTTTATTTCTTTTGTGATGTTAAATAATGCAACAATATAATATAAAAATGCATTTAGATGAGTGTGTATTGTATTTATTATGTATATCTAAATACACACACTGTATATATTTTGAAAATATTTACATATATATATATACATACACACAGTGGGTATGGAAACTATTAAATTTTTCACTGTTATATTGCAGCCATTTGTTAAATTGTTGCAGATTTATTAAAAAACATAAACGGAAATATCACATGGTCCTAAGTATTCAGACCCTTTGCTGTGACACTCATATATTTCACTCAGGTGCTGTTTCTTCTGAATTTATATTTAATAATATTAATTAAAAATGTGTTTCAATTTAAAAATATTTTAAATAAATGTAACTAGTATTCTAAAAAAACATCCTTTACAATTGTTATTGTTGACCCCAAGCAATTTATTCAAATGTAATAAAATGTATTGAGAAATGTATTTGTACAGAGCTTTTGACTATAAATGTAGTTTTCCCTCTTAAATCTTTCACATACTTTCACAACCATGCTGTCCCGTCAGTCACCTGGGGGTCCCAGCCAGAATCCAGATGAAGTGCAAACCCTAGTCCTGTTTGTAATGGCTCTGCTTGTAGCATGTCTTGATCCGTGTGACAAAGTTGTTCTGAAATAAAGCTTGAGGAAGGAACTGCAGAGCAATCAAACACCTTTTACCCAATCTCTGCCGATAACTCCCACTTGTGTGCTCCAGATCTCGGTTGAAGCGGCATTAATGCGCAAGGTGTGACCTTTTCCAATCAGACTGCCATTATACTCTCATCACAGTGAGAGCTCCTCTTTCATAAGGCAGTATAAACAAGGCTTGCAAATTGGACTGTACACTCACTAGGAAAATTAAGCAAATGGCTGCATATTGAAGCCACACAAATGAAGCCAATTAGGCATTTGCACTCTATTGAGTAGAAGCAGCTTTTCTCCCCCCCCCCCTCCGGCTTAACTCGACAGGGTAGCAATATGCCCACGGACTAACCCAATGAGAAGGCTTCTGTCTTTCCACAAGCCCTCTGATCAAAATAGTGTAAGTCAAGCACGTAATAATGACAAGGCACTACTTCAAATGAACAAGAGAAGTGGACTGGGTTGCCAGATTCGGGCATGGGACAGCGGGACCAAGAGTTGAGCCCTGGTCTCAAAAGGCTTGTTCAACTCCCAGCGGTACAAAAGCTGCCGGCGTACCAGAGAAGGGATGGATGAGTGGACTCTGCTGCCAGCTGTCCCCAAGGAAACAACCTGAATCTCACTTCAACACGCACACAGACTTCCATAATCACCTTCCTCTCAGCTCCAACACACCACCACGACACAGATAAGAGAGACAGCCGCATGAGGGACAGAAGCGTCCAAAGAGCTGCAAGGCAGTGTCAGATCTTCAGGCGGGGGATTCATTTCCAGGTGAGCAGCCGTTATCTCACTGATGGATTTCAAGGAACTCCCAGAAATCCAGGAAGGTCGTGATAAAACAGAAGCTGTGCCTGAATTACTGGACTTACTTTTATAGTATAAGCCTACGCTGGAAGTGATAAACAACTTACCTTTCGACCAGTGATGAACTTAAAACTTTTTCTAAGAGTTTCAAAGTGCTTAGTCACACTGTGAAGAGAAAGACATGTGTCTATTTAACATAAGAAATTAACACTCAACGACAAGCTTTCAGCCAATCGGTTGCAAATTTAACAGTTGACTGCAGAACGTTATCAACAACATTTAATAGCCACACTGGCAACTTAGCAATTATTTAGCAAATCACTGATTGAAAACCACTACAGCTTATTAATATTAATGAGCCACAATGACATAGGGCCTGTTACCATACTCGCACACATGACTTTTGCACCTGACCTCTCGTCTACTTATATGATGTATTGCCTGGATTTGCATCAGGTGGAGATTGCAACTAGATGGAAAAAGACAAAAAGTAGCTGCAAACATCTTGCAAAATACAGAGTCATCTCGACACCAATCCAAAAAGTTTTAGTACCAAATTATGTGTAATAGCAAAATTTAGAAATTTAGAAGAGTAAAAGCTTGGAAAAACACGGGTTGCCTGGAACAGCATTAGACAGACCCATAGTTCAGCAGGGGCATTTCCTACAATGGAGGAAAGGGAGAAAATATTATGAGAAAAAGTATAAAAACAACAAAGCTAAAAATAGACAAAATATGAATTTTGTTAACCACTCATTTTTTTGAGACTTCCAGCAGTGACCTCAGAAGTTAGTTACATCAGAAGGTGTTTCTGCTTCTTTCCCTCAGTCCATTTCATTTCTTTACAAACTTTACATTAATCGATTGCATCGTACACAACCTAGTACAAGAAAAACATTTAAAATACAACCAAAATTTTTTTTATTACGATTCTCCAGTTTTCTCACCAAACAAGACTCAACAGTTCCTCAGCTCCTGTGGCCTTATGGGGTTGGGGTGGCAAAGCCTCCACTGGTTGCACCCTTGAAAATTTCAGCGATACATTCAGGTTTTGTTTGCCTACTGTATGAATACCATGAGAGAGGGAAGATTTTATGCCCATTCAGGTGACCATTTGAGACTTGATGTATCCAAGAGGGATGTGTAGGATAACCCACAGGCCAGAACTGCATAGAGCCTATTAATATTTTGTGACATTATGGTATTAGAGTGGCAGGACTATACTGTGAATATTCATATCTAATTCATCACTGTACTTACAGCCAGGTGCAGACAAGGGTTGCATCTGAATACACGATAACCTTCTTAAACAGAGCTCTAACAGCCGGAAGGAACGTGGAATAATCTGGTGGCCTTCAGGGTTATAGTGATAAAAGACTAGGGAAAAATGAGAGCGAAAGAGAGAAACAGACAGGTGAGAGAGAGCGCAAAAAAACGAGATAGGAGGGGGAAAAAAAATAAAAAATAAAAAAAAGATGAAAGCTGGGCAATGAAAATAGGATTGAGAGATCGACAGGCACGGGCGAAGAACATTGATTCGTACATCTGCTGATAAGACTGCCAAAGTGCCGAAATAACTTCAAGATGACACAAGTTAAACTCTCTGATCCCTAAGAAGAGCTAATCCACTGTTTTTACAAGGACATATGCCATATTCACACCTACAGTCGGGTCATTCGGATACGTCTCATTTAAAAACAGTTCTAAAATTAGATTATTTAATGCTTACTCTTCCTCCAATTAAACACCCCCACTGTCAACAGGAGATCTATCAGATACGAAGCTGACCAAAATAAAAAACAAACCCTGCAGTGCTTCATCCACGGATACCAATCCATCAGCTGAGCGAATCAACTCACCCCGCACTTGCTGCCAGAATAGAACGAGCATATGGATGCACAGAGGAGCTTCATCCATCACTCCTACATTATCCCACCATCCTATACCCCGTTTTGCCACAAGCGCACCATTACAGAGCCATCAGTCAGCAGTATCGTTGGCAGGCTGACTGTCCCTAATCATAAGACTCTAAGAAACTAATGAAGTTAATTATTCACTTAATGGATCTTCTATTTTTCTATCTCTTCCATTATGCAGACGGTTTCTCCCAGCCACATGTATCAGTCAGATGGACGATCAATATGCAGCATTTATTGGAAGCATGTGAGGCACGTGAGATCACGCGATGACCGATATTGATTTGAATGGAACCCACTCAAACACTGACTCATAAAAGCATCACGTCAAGCTATTTTTACATTGCGGTTTGCATATTCACACGAATATCGACTACTGCCGAGAATGAATCGAATCACCACGTGCTTAATTATTGGATTATATGCACAAAATGCTAAAATACAATATAAAAAACATGACAGTAGACAGTCTGTTATCCTCCTTTTATTTATATATATATATAATTTTTTTTTTTCTCCAACATTTTCAATGCTGCAATAACACAGACAAGGGTATGGTGCATTAGTATTTGCATATGTTATATTTCTCATTATCAAAACAGATCGAAAGAAATGAACTTCACAGAAAAACAGACATTCAAATGGAAAGATAACGAATGCTATTAAAAGGCATCAGATCCGAAATGTCACACAGATTAGTTCCAATTCCCTTCAAAACATTCCCAATATCAAACACAGTGACATAATCTAAGCACAGAAATATTCACCTTGTAAAAATTCAACAGTTTGAATGAACAATGTGCCAAGTACCTATGCATCAGCAACGTACAATGCTATATTAAGCCGCATGACCCATTTAACAACAACAACTTTGATAAATACTGCATTGTTGTATTGGTGGCATGAAACAAAGCCAAGCATCAACCACTTCTTGACTCAAAAACTCTCGCAAGAGAGGGTCTGCGCTGTCAGAGCTGATAACATTGACCGGTTCTCCAGAGATTTTGTCAGTGGCCCATATTGAAAAGTCCAAAAGCCAACAGGAAGCTTCCCTCTCCCAACAAATCCCCAAGTTTGCTAAACCCTTTTGTGCTACGCTCGTGTAAACTGTGACGTATTTGTAAAATAACACAGAGGAACAATCTCAAATATGACTGTGGTGATGAGAGGAACATCTGTGCTCTAAAATCTACATCTAAACAACATTAGTTGCATCTATTTGAATTTACGATCATCACATTTATGGGCCTGTACGATTTAAACGGTTAGTAGTCTCCACTTTGGGATCTCATGACAAACGATGGGAATATTTTCGACGTTGCAGGCTATTGGTCCTCGTGAAAAATTGGTCTACTTAGAGTCAAGACTGTTAAAACCATTTCAGACGCACCCCAGTGGACCTCTTTTGCCGCAACAGTCGTGCGTCTCGTAGATTTCAGGCTGAGTGCTTTCAATTACTCGAATGCCATTGAATAAAACCTCTCATTATCTGTTACGAATTATATCAATCGTGTTCAACAAGGGAAATTAGACAAAGCTGGAGAATAAAGCCATCACTACAGCAGCCATGAGGCTTCTGCTGCTAAGGGGAATGTAACAGGACAGCCAAATAAATTCACATTAAGAGAGGTATTGGAACACAAGCACGAGACGCGCCCTGGGAAAAGGACGTTCCCCTAAAGCCTGTGTTCCAACTCAATGTGCCCCAAAGCTGCTGCGGAGTCTATAAGTGCTCTTGAATCTAGAGTCATCGATCCTCGTTGGCCTCAATGGAGCTCACTTCAGCCCAAACCACCTGGGTAACTATTCTCCACCTTTACATGATACACAGCTCAAGTGTAAGTCTCTGGAGACAAGGTCAGTTCCTTTCTTGCACTTATTTTTCCTGGGTATGTGTGACACGGCTATTTGTCTTGAAATAAATTGAATTTCGCTTGGTAATTCAAGTAAGATACTCTGTGCCATAAGACTTGTGAAGGGAAGAATTGTGCATGATTTTTTGAAAAAGCTTTTAGTTATAGTGCTTTGAGTTTATGTAAACAAACACGATTAGGTAAGTTAGGAAACATCCGTGTGCTATGATTAGGAATGCATTTAATTTAGTTTCTTTCTGTCATTAATTTATTGCTTCTATTTTTAATGTACATCTTTCGGTTTTTACTACATTCATTAATATTAAAGACTGACAAACATTTCTCTTTCTACAGCATAACAATAGCTCATATCCTCAGCGCGTATGATTTTTAAAGCGACTGAGGACCATAAAAGCACATGACACTTAAGTCAAAGAATCCAATCTTGAAAGTAAAAATTTCAGATTCTGTAAAAATAAACTTAGCCTCACTCCATTAATGCATACTGCTTCTGAAAGTTGTTAGACACCATAAGTAACCGTGTGTGTGTGTGTGTTTAGCCTTGCAGGGATTGGCAGTGGTGATGTGTTATGTTCCCTGCTGTTGGCCTTCATGATATTTATTCAGTGATCTCCAGAATAAGATCATCTCCTTCCAGAGTGCTGTCGGCGGTCACATAGATCTTGGCCACGGTGCCCGAGAGCGGTGAGTTCACCACCGTCTCCATCTTCATGGCGCTGAGGACGCAGAGCGGTTGTCCTTTCTCCACCTGCTGGCCCTGCTTCACTTTCACCTCCACCACCTTACCAGGCATGGGAGCGCCAATCTGTCCACGAACGTCCTTCAGGGCTTTAGGGTGGAAATGCATCTCCTACAAAAACAAGAAATTTTATTTAGGTCTCATGTATTTCTCAGGAAATACATCCATGCTGAATAATATAAGATAACTTGTTTGTGAGTTTATGATTTTAAATATGGTACATAAGCACACATTTATTTTTAAGCATATTCTATTTGTATTTTAAATTTGTGCATGCCCACATGTATACACACACACACACACACACACACACACATTAATTTAACATTTTTGACTGTTTATAAAAAAAATAATGTTTTCACATTGTGCATTCTAATTAATCTCAATCAAACTGCAGTTGGGTTATTTTGATTATGTAATATGGTGTACATGGTATACTTTAAAACATAAAAATGCCAGCAAACTAGACTACACTGTGAAATTTAACACAACATATGAAGACTACACATTAAATATTTATTAACAAATATCAGTTATCACACTAAAACAAGCTAAATAAGCTTAAAGTAAAAAAGCTCAACTAAATGGAAAACAAAAACAAAACTACATTAAAAATTCTGAAACAATAATAACCTATAACTGAAACTAATGGCTGGTTTCATGTGGTAGTAAAATCTGTCCACAAAAATCCCATCTCGACGATAGTGCTGTCAGGATGCTGGATATGGCTCATAAAATCACAACTGTACCAGTTTTATTTACATCATTTACATAATTTACTTCTTTTCACTCCACTCTTAAGCAGTTGGTACAAAAGTTTGCCAAATTCGCCCCCCCCCAAAAAAAAAATAAAAACCCCAGAAATGCACCTTCATTGCCACGGTGTCTTTGACCAGGACAGATCTCAGCTGACCATTGAGCTCGAAGAACACCTCTCTCTGACCAGCTTTATTGAGGTCCCCAAGAGCCAGAGCCTTGATATGAAGCGTCTTTCCTCGCTCCAACTCCACCTGAGACAGACAGCAGAGATATGAGAAGAGGAAATAAGGAACTGACGGCTGGAATGACACTTATAATCACGGATGACAGGATGATTTATGGCACAGCAACAGCAAATAAAAACGTGATGCTGCTTCTGTTCAATAACTGGAAATTTTGTATTTCTCAAAAAAAAAAAGAAAAAAAAAGAAAAAAAAAAATCCTTCTACCTCAAACTCTTCAGCAATCTTGGGTCCATCCAGGAAAAGTCTGGTGTCCAGACAATCCACAGGCCCAAATGTTCTGGTGAATTCTTTGAACTCCTGGAACACTTTTGGGTACATGGCTGCAGACATCATATCCTCCGGAGTGATTTCATCGCCGTGAGCATCTCGCAGCTGCTTCTCCAAGGCCTGGAAATCCATGGGCGGCAGGGAGGCTCCAGGACGTCCTTCCACACGGGGAAGAGACTTCAAAACCTGTGCCACAAACACGTGATGAGAACCCAAGAAAAAACGAGGTGCCTGAACACACAATAAGCGTATATTTCCTCGCTGTATTTTCAAGCTGCTCGTAAGTGGATGATGTAGAGCGTTCGCAATCCCCCTGAGCCTCACACTGAATCCGGGAATATTTATAACCGATCATTACCAGGAGCAGGATTAATCTCCCCCTGTTGCTTCATTTAAATGAATTTAAGAGGCTGAAGAATCAAGTGCAAGAAGCAAAGAATTAAACTCGAAATTATGAAATGTAAATTCTGATTCGGCAAAACAAAGACCGACCGCAGACCTAAATAAAACTCTTTTTATGCAAAGCAAACAAATGCTTGCATAATGGCGAACAATATTAATGTTACAAAACAGATGGGGGAAAAAAAATAAGGCCACGTTGCTTAAATATGTTTGTTATCTAAATTACATTCAAAGCAGATGGCCTACTAATTCTGAAAAAGAGACCTTGTAAATAAATTAGTTGCACACTTGCATGTGCAGAAAAGCTTTAATGCAGGCATTGTTCATTTCTGATGTGAGACACATTTGTCAGGGAAACGGCTAATCTCGCACAGGAATGGCTGCTGGGTAATTGGGGCGTTCAAGACAAAAGGAATGACATGGTTTTTGCCTTGCGTATCTCTGACAAGCACAACACAGCGTTAATGCACTCTAGAGACTGTAGAGAAACCCTCTCAAGACAGACTTCACTGCGATCAACCCAATCTCTTCAGCGACAAGGCTGGAGCTTATTTTGCTCACCGCAGAGATATTCAATAACCTGTATTTCTGCAATACTGTACCGAACAGGTTCATCTCTTCTTTCTGATCTCAGCTCAAGCTGAGAAGAGGCTTAAACTCAAGTTCAACTTTAGCCATTTAAATAATCGATTCTAAATCCTTACTCTGACCCTTTCATCTTCAAGTCAACCTCTGGCCCCACACAAGACATTAATTCCGCGTAACCCTGGGGCAGTATTACAGAAACTTCTTATCTTAATTTCTGAATAAAGATTTGGAAAAGATCTATTTCCTAAGTGTAATCACCAAGGTTATTAACAGATATGATATGATTCGGAGTTAAGGGGCAGTCACGCTGGACTTTAAACAAGCAAACTTTCTTCTGATACTGCAACAGATGAAATGTTACATCATGCACTGCAGCACCAGAAATGTAACATTTAACACATATAATAAAGCAAACATATAAAAATATACTACCTCACTTTCATGCAATGCTACAAAGCTGCAGCTGTAAAGGTTATGATTTGTAAGTTACGTCTTGGTCGCACATCTTCATGTGATATAGGTTTATTAAAGTTAACTATATCTAAAACTTCAAAAAACTTCTCGCGTTTAATCAATTCTCATTTTTTTATAAAATAATATCGATCCTTAACTCTCAAAAATGTATTAGTCTAGTCTGTTTGCTGCTATTGAGGTGGGATGTGTGTAAGGTTAGGGAAGGGTTTAGTGGTATGGGTAGGTTTAAGGGTGGCTAAAGGTGTACGGGATGGGTCAACGCTGTAAATATAAATGTAATTACATATAGGTATATTTAAACATAAGTACAATGTAAAAACATGTACATACAACAATAAATCCATTGTACAAGATGATTAATTTAAATGTGAGTACACAGTAGTTAAGGCCACCTAATATAAAGTGGGACCTTTTGTTTAGTTGCTTGATATACTAAAGTAACTTAATCTGAAATGATATTATTACAAATTTATAATAATATCAAAACTTCTAAAAACGAAAATAGAAAATGCAACAAATAAAAACAAATTCAAATTATTAGTAGCAATTACTGGTCAGAGTTCACAGAACCTGAACTTTTAGTGAAATGTGAATCTTCTTCGCAAAATCCTTTGTTTGATTAGGCAGTTGTATGAACTGAATTCATTACAAACAAAAATTGTAGGGTGATCGGATCGTCCTCTTAGGAGTTTTTTTAACAGCACCAAACACTAGTTCTATAGTTACTCATCCCTAAGTTGAGAGTTTAATTTTTCCATCAAAACAACACTGGACCCCTTTGACTTCCACTGTATAGACAAAACTGTTTAAACACTTTTCAAAAGAGTTTTCAAAATATCCTCACATGCAGCACAGGTGACCAAATCTTTATTTTTGAGTAAATATTTGTTCCTTTCAAGAACATAATAAGCCCCACTGTAAGATCCTGTGCAACATGTACTAAGACATTGTGTCACGCTAGCTGTATTTCAGCATTTTAAGTGGGAAATGCGCTGTGAAGGTCGTACCTTTGATCTGAAGGGCTCTGGGAAGCCTCCATGAGGAATGCCGATGTGTCCTTGCAGGAACTCCACCACGGAGAGGGGGAAAGACAACTCATCCGCTCTCTCCTCCACCTCTGCCCGAGTCAGAGAGTTCTGCACCATGAACTGTGCCAGATCGCCCACAATCTTAGAGGAGGGTGTCACCTGAAGGAAGGGGAAGAGTGGAGAAGGACAGATAAGAGACATGCTTGCTTCATGCTTCATCGCTACATCTCAGCTCAGGCTTATCCGCCCTCAGGCCGTCCGGCCAATCTGACTTAGGAATAAGAGAGGAAACAGAGTGCAGTGGCAAACAGAAACACGGCTTAGGGAGAAGATAACATTCGTTGTGATGACAAAAGAATGGGAGAAAGAGAGGCGCTAATGAAACCCAGCGCTAATGTGTTGTATGTTAAGCAGCGTGGAGCTCGTTCTCCGATATTGACAATATTAACAGCGAAGGGACCGTGAGAACAGAAAGCAGACTATCTTCGATCATTTAATTAAGCCCAGGGAAATGAAAAGCAGCAAGGCGAGACCAAACGCTCACAGAAGCCTTTGATTGGAGGAGATCAGTCAGAGCCTCTCTGAAACACAACAGATAAGCTTTGCTTAAAGCTCTTCCCAGTTGATCTGTCTCTAGGCCATGGGAGACAGGGACAGGATTATTTATTCGCTCCTTCTTTCTGCCCCTCTTTTTTTGCCAAGTTATTTTTATTCAATTTCATCTGGAGATTGAGATGGTTGCAACAGAATAAGAGGGATGAGGAGGTGGAAGGAGAAAAGAGAGAGAGGAGAGCAGGCAATTAAATCCGCGATTCAGAGAGGAGCTCTCGGGTCTACGGTGCTCATGATCTTGTGAGCGTGAGCGGATTTCAAGAGTGAGGGTGAGACCCTTCTGAGCACAGGGGGTGATAATTAAGCCCTATTTAACCAGGGAGAATGTTGCATATGAGCGGCGCTCATGGTGGTCACATGATGCGATTACAGCGTACGAACAATTTAAAATGCTCCATTCATTGATGGAAAGAAACAGCACTTCTGCATGAGTATAAAGCATACCGCCTAATTGGTAATCTTAGATGACTGGCTTTCAACTTTGAATGCAACAAAGGGATGAAATCTGATTTAAATCTTTGAAAAGACTGGTTATGGGTTGGAAATCTTAAAAATGATCTGGATTGCACATTATACAGGAAGTAAAGAATATGAAATTGGATTTTAAGTCAACAGAGCCACTGCTTAACCACTTTTCCACTATCCAGTATATGGCTGAATAAGCACTTTTTTTATCATTTTATGAATAGAAGTTGATTTGAATGCAAAGATATTGTATATCTAAAATATCTAAACCTTTTAATATTGAATAAAAGCACAGTAGTCCAGATTAAATCATTTTGGGAAGAAAAAAATAACCTAGTAAAAAGGGTAACCGATTGAAGAAAAATCGTTAAATCTAAAAAAATATATAATGGAAAATATATTTATTTTTTATTGGCATTTCAACTATCTTTGAAATGTAACTTTTATGTTGTATTTATATTCAGTATCCTAGATACTAAAGGCTTGAGTGGATTTTATGCTGATAATTATATCTTATGGTAGATTTCTCAGATGACTGACAATTTTTTAAAGTCTCTTCAGAGATAGCTTTAATTATTTGAAAAGCTAGAGTGTTTTGAAGCGATTACATGCCAGGATGCGACGTTTTCAAATGAACTAGTTTCCACAGGAAAAAAAAATAAAAATGAAAAGAGAATTAACAGTAAATAACAGAAAAACAACTGCAGAATCCTCTGGCACAAACATCTATCTTTTATGTGTCTAAGGGGTAGCAGGAGGTTTACAAAAACCAAACTGTCCAACAAAGTCTTTGAATAAATTATGCGAACCAGACGTAACAAGCAGAAGCCTAGTTAGAACTGAATATTTTGTATGATGTACAAATTGGTGTTTTCACATTGCTTCTGACCAAAATAACTCAAATTATAACACAATACTTTTGAGTAAGCAAGCTGAGAAATAGATACGTGTGACAATATTGGGAATGACTCAGAAAACGTGAGCATTTGACAACTTCACGACGTCCTCAAGCGTGTGAAACACAACATCTGAGGAAGAGATGTCGAACTAATTAGCAAAAAGCTGTGATTTCTTTGTTTCCATATAAAGATGAGGAATGGAAACACCTGTGATTTCAGAGAGACTAAAAATCTGGATTAATAGAAGCAGTAACAGACCTGAAGGGTTAAAGGGGTTTATCATAACATTTCGCACAGTAATACACTGTGTACTACTGCATTAATATTTTCTATTTGAGTCATCATGTCTAAAATCCTCTAAGTATTATGACATTTCATAAGAAATGAGCTGACCTGATTTCCCGTTTGACAATCACTGAACAGTGTAAAAATGAAAGCACGCTTTTCAGTATCCTTGGTATTAAAGAAATCTATGCAAAACCAGCTCAGAAAAGGATTACAACCTAACACATTTTGATTCAAAGTATAAAAAGCCAAAAAGTAAAAAAGTTCTCTGTTTTATCTGTAAAATACAGTGTATATTCATTATAAAATACTTGATATAAGCACAATGCATTTAAAATGCTTCATGTGAGTCAGTATTTGTCTTTTTTTTTTTGCTGTAATTTCTAACCCATCTCTTATTAATCAACTCAGATTTATGGGTGTAGTTTGACACAAATGGGATAACCCGACTACTGAGTAAATCCCTATGTACCAGAGCTCAAGTCAACAAAGCCCATCAAAAAAAACTAAAAATAGGTTTGAATATGTAAATAAAGAAAATGTGATCTCCCAAAACACAGGAGTAATTGCTCACTTTGATGAGGTCACCGAGCAGCTTGTTGGCTTCTGTGTAGGCTTTCTTCACCTCCTTAAACTTGTTTCCCAGCCCCATACTGTGCGCTTGAAAGTGGAGATTGGTGTACTGGCCACCTGGGATCTCGTTCTCGTAGACATCAGCATTCCCAGACTTCATGGTGGCAGTGCAGTCAAACGGAGCATAAAGGCCTCGGGTCACCTCCCAATACTCACTGTAGTCAAAAACCTTCTCGAGAGAGATGCCTGAGAATAAGATGTGGCGAAGAGAAAGAAAGAGAAAAGAAAGATCATTAGTCTACCAAGACGAATAAGCAATCGGAGAACAAGTAGCACAACAAATGACTATCTGATGTTAATATTTAATCAAAAATAATGAAAGTCCTCGTCTCTTCAACAGACTGCACCAGCTAATCAGGCATTCCTCCAAAGCTTTTAATCAGTCAACGAAAGCTCAGCACACAGGGGCCTGTATGTGGTAGAAGCAGGGAATTGGTGACGGAGCATAGATTGCTTCCTGCCACTCACGGCTTCATCATTTACCAGCAGCAGTCAGTCAATTAATCAATCAATGAGGCGCGCCACTTGCAACAGAGTTTACATGCTCATTTGGCTCCCTCATCTTCACTAATTGCCCATCGCTGTGATCACAATAGTTTTCCTGTGCAAAAGATAACGCACTCTTAACGTGTGTGTGCACAATCCCAGAACAATTGTGGAAATCGCAATAACGGTTTCTTATAACTAGCTTGCATGCATTTTCTTCTCCTACTCGCTGCCACCCTGACAACAGGCTATTAGGCGCTATTGATGTTACGGTGTAAAAGCGGCGTGTCCGGCTGCCCTCGTGCAGACCGATCTATCAGCACACGTCAGTCAGTCCAGGCATTGATCTTTGGCCACACGGCCTTTATCGTGATGAACTGGCTTGAAGAGAAGAACAGAGAGAGAGAGCTACTTTAGGAGGCGGAGGGACCGGAGCGAGACAACAAGAGATTGATAGAGTGAGCGAGAAAGGCAGATTAAAAAATGACAAGGTGAGAGAGAAAGTTGAAGGAGAATCGGGAAGATGACAGGATGTTATATCTATCCATCTGTCCATTTAGATGGACTGATAAGCTGACTGATAGAGAGACTTTGTATCTAATTTCACAACAAGTCCTCACTCGCAACTTGGTTTTTGTTTTTGCAGGGCCACTATTAACCTTTATTTTCTTCCTTTTTCTTTACTAGTTATTCTGAACTATCCTTTATTGTTGAAAAACATCTACATTTTCAAACAAAAGATTATATTTTAGTTGTCAAAATGCCATTTCTGTATTATTTTGTGTTTTACAAATTCAATACATGACGTGTGATTAGATGGATAAAAAGAAGGATAAACTGATAATGGTTGAATAGCTAATCGGATGGATGGATAGATAAATAGAATGTAGGTAAGTAAATAAATAGATGGTTGGATGGATGGATAGATAGATAGATAGATAGATAGATAGATAGAATGTAGGCAAGTAAATAAATAGATGGATGGACGGATGGGTGGG
>JAUYWG010000022.1:2969309-3016047 GCA_034779775.1 Enteromius afrohamiltoni | reverse complement strand
GATAGATAGATAGATAGATAGATAGATAGATAGAATGTAGGCAAGTAAATAAATAGATGGATGGACGGATGGGTGGGTGGGTGAGATAAATAGAAGGGTAGGGAAGTAAATAAATGTATTGATGGTTTGATGGATAATGGATGGACAGATAAATCGAAGAGTATACAAGAAAATTAACGGATGGATGGATGGATGACAGATAAACAGAAGGGTAGACAAGTAAATAAATGGATGGATAAATAGAAGGGTAGACAAGTAAATAAATGGATGTTTGGATAAATAGATGGGTAGCCAACAAACAGATGGATGGAAATAGGAGGATGAATGGATGTGGTGATGGATGGATGGAAAGAGAAAATTATGGATGAATGTGATTATGCTTGGATGGAAAGATGGATGGATGGAAAGAGAAAATAATGGATGGATGAAATGGAAAATAATGGATGGATAGATAGAAAGAAAGATTAATGGATGAAACAAAAAATTCAGAAGAATGGATGAACAGAAAAATAAACAGAAAGAAAGAAAGTCAAAATATAGGCCATTATTCAGTCAAAAACAGTTTGAGCTAGATTTGCAACAAAATAGCTCTCCGTGTTGGATTTTGAGCATATTTTAACATAAGTGCCACATCATAACACTCAGCAGGTCTCTGTGAATGAGAATCAACACATACTGTAACATGATACGTCTTGCTGTGTAAAGGTGGCTACATAGTTAAAAAGATGCATGACAGAAAACACCAAACACAATACAGCACACAAACAGAAGCAAGAAACAAGACCAATCAGAACTCAGTATGCAAATACCGTGAGATAATGACATCACCACTCTTGGTGATGTTTGGTTTTAAGATTCCATTCATGTACTGTAAATCAATTGAGGGATTTTCAAATTTTACTCTTAAATGGAGTTTTTTGGTATGTTGAGAGGATCAGGAGGAGGAGAGAACAAATTGAATGTTTGGGGAATATCAATCCAGCACTGCCTTGCGAGTACTGTAATAAGTATTGAGTGTTTGTCAGGGCTGTCTCTTTCTCTTCACATCAACACATACGCCAGCTTGTTTTAAAAAGCTGTAAACAGGTGATTAATACTGGATGTTGCATATGGCAACAAAACAGCTAACCGAGAGACAGAGACCGCAATAACACTGCCACAGGAATGCTGACAGCCTCCAAGCAATTCAATTGCCTAAGCAACACCTCCAGGAGCGAAAACCAAAGAAACCTGGGGCAATGAGATTGGGGGGGGGGGGTTTGGCTGAATCTTGGGGGAATAAAACCAACTGAATCAACAAAAGCATGAACACTTCCTCATCACGTGAGCTCTCTGATGCGTCTCGTGCTGCCAAAGTCACACACCCATGCCATGTGAAGCTCCAGAGGCGGGAACTGAAACCATACATGAAGAATGGACTTCCATAGAAACAACAAGCAGGGCTTTCTGGTTTGTGAGCGCAGCAGCTCACGTCTCTTTGCTTTATTAATGTGATGTTTGGTGGCTTAATTAGAACGTCTAAGATTCAAATTATATTAGCCTACACAGCTTGTACAACAACAGTGTAACAGAGCTACTGTAAAGGCTAGTTCACATTGTCCTACTGTAGAAATAAAATGTGGATTTATATAACACTTATTACCGCTTCTACAATTCGATTGGCATAAAAACGTAAGGTGCTTGATGGCCAATATGAAGCTATTATATACACTATTTGTTCATTTAACACAAAGATGGACTATAAAATAAAAGTACTGCTTTCGATACGCCAATATAAACTGTAAATTTAAAACTTTTTAAAATACATTTTTAAGAGCAAGTAAAGAAATATAAGTAACTAAACTGAATAAAAAAAAAAACTGTGTGTTCTCTGATCCCCATTGATTTGCATACTGTAGTGTTTTTGCTTTATACAATGGAAGTCAATGGGGACCAGCAACTGAAAATGAGCTATAATTTAAATACACAGCAAACAAAGATTCTTATATTAAAATACATTTGCTTAAGAAGAAAAATTATGTAAGATAAGAAGTATTGTTTTCTTTAAAGCTGATAAAAAACAAGAACAAACATCTGCCAGTGAGCTAGGAAAAAAAAAAAAAAAAGATTAAACAGGAAAACAAGTTTTCATACCCCACTGATAGATATTTGTTTTAAGTGTTTTACATTTTTCTCAAGCAAATATAATAAAAACGTTTAGATATTTATGTTGGAAAACAAAAATACAGAGGAGATAAACATTTTTTGCACTTTATGACCTTAAGAACTTTTTAATGCCTTCAGTCGTGGAAGGGCATATGAAAATTCTTATACCCACAAAACACTGCGGTAAGAAATCGGATTGCTCGAGTACAATGTATATTATCTGGGGTCATCTAACACTTAAAGTTAACATTTAAAAGAATTATAACACTGTTAAATGTCATCTTTGCAAAATCTCAAAATGAATATCATTTTTCTTTTATATTGTATGTTATTGGGGCAGTTTCCTGAACAGGGTTTAAGACTAGTCCTAGATTAAAATAAATGTTGCTGTCTAAACCGGAAAAAGCTTGCACTGGGATATCTTAAAATACATCATTACCATTGTTTGGTCTTAAAATGCTCACAGATAATGCATTTTTGTAAGACATGTTTCTAAAAATTCTTAAATGTCCTAAATTAGCAAAGGTCTAGTCCTGGCTTAATCTAATTCCTATCCGGGAAACCGGCCCATAATGTCCTAAATTCACTTGTTGTAGAGCCTTTGTTTGTTTTAACACGCTGAAGATGGCCTTTGAGCTGAAACGTTTGTATTCTCGTCCTACTGGTCACACTTAAAATAAAACAAAACTAAAAGAGTGCGGATCATTGTCTTCTACAAAAAATTATTTGTTAGATTAACGCATCTAAACTTAAGAACAAGCAATGAAAGAGCTTGGGGCAAGCTACATTTTGAACTAAATCCACTTGTAGGATTAAATTTATTGATTCTTTTTTTTTATTTATTTGCTTCTCAGTATCAACTATCAACCAGATTTATATTAGCAATGTGTTGTGTTGATATTCAGCACATCAGCAGTTTTGCTTGAGTGATGTTAATTATACAGTTAGCATGTTAACAGCATGTCAGAAATGTAACTGTGACAGTACGAGGCAGCCGTAATGAAGTAGATCTTTATGCCACTGGTCTCTACAGCGGCAGGTGACGCACTGACCCATGGCTGTACAGATGGCCTCCCACACTGACTGCACTGAAAGTCTCTGGCCACAAACACACACCCACCCTACAGCGGGATGACCCACCAGGGCACGAGACTCATCAGTGAAGGTTAAACACCAGCAGCCACAGTAATGTCACAATTAAGGAAAAGTCAAGGGGTCAGACACCAACATCCAAATGATGTCTGTCCACTCTGACCCTTCTCTCTGCTCTTTTCATTCATCCCAACATCATTTTCTTTCTCTTCTCCTTTCCAGAACTGACTGGCCCGGCTGTGTTATCGTTTTTTTTCCATTTCTTTCATTACCACTCCTGCCCTGCTTTGTTTGCTTTTCTTCTCCTTTTAGCTGACTTCCCATGACCCCATTCGCCCCCGGATTATGAAGAAGGGGAAAGAAATATTAAGCGAACAAAAGTGTCAGAGAATTTGCATAAAATGAGGCACAGCAGTTGAAAAATTGCGTAAAACAGGTGTGTTGAATATTAAATACCACAAAGTATTTTGGGCTGCGGTGAGAGCTTCATGACTGCAGAAGGTTGAGGAGTAATTGTTCATGAAAATAGCTTTTATGATAGAAGAAGAATGTTTACATCGTGTTCCCTTTAACATATGACCTGGAAAATGAGTTACGGGCTGTACCATGAAAACTCAGGCAAACTCAAATAAATTAACTGTTATTTTGCACAGAAAACAAAACAACCAATTGATCATTATAACACTATGTCCTAAACAGGATAAGACAAAGTTGGCAGCAACAAACAGTTTTGCTGTCCTCACTTAACGCAGAACTGTTAGGAACCCATCAATCACAGCTATCAAGAAATAATAAATGTTTGATATGCTTCTATGATATGCTAGTTCTGTGGAGAGAAATTTTGGGCCAATGAGATTCTACAATGAGGCAAGTCAGCGTTAACACTATTTCTCTCTTCCTCTATCTATTTCTCTATCTCTCAACCATCTTTGTACACATCTTTCCATCTGTTCATCAAACTACCTGCCCATCTATGTGTTTTTCAAACTGGCAGTCTACCCATTCACGTGCAAATCTATCCATCCTTCTATTTATCCGTCTATCCATCCACATAACCAATTCTATCCACCTACTGTATCTAACCATCTATCTATCTTTCTGTCTAGCCATCTATCAATCTAGCCATCCATTTGTCTGTCCGCCCGTCCACCCATCAATCCATCCATTTTTCCATTTATCCGTCCATCAAACCACCCATCAATCAATCCATTCTTCCGTCCATCCATCCGTCTGCCCATCTAACTATCTACCTAGCCATCTATCCATTCATCCATCTTTTTGTCTATCTACACCTACAGTACATCCATTTATCAACCTGTCCATCTATCAATCTATCTAAACATAACTACATAGTTACATATACATAATTATAAAATAGTGTATATCAGTTTGACAGCCCTCACCAGTATTGAGTTTGGTGCCTTTGGCACATGCCACAATGGCGCCCATGCTGGGCTGGGATGTCATTCCCGCCATTGAGTCAACCGCCACATCCACAATGTCTGCTCCAGCCTCTGCACACGCCAGCATGGCAGCCACTCCAGCTCCTGCGGTGTCGTGAGTGTGCACATGGATCGGCACGTCTGGAAAACGGTCCCTTAAAGCGCTCACCAGCAAATGCCCAGAGTCAGGCTTAAGGAGACCCGCCATGTCCTGCAGAGAGGAGAGACAAACGGAGAAAGTAAAGGAAAGTGGGAGAAGTGCACCAGAAACAAACAGACAGTGATGCAGTTGTATTTCATGTGTGGGTGGAGGCAGAGTGGGAACAGCAGTCGAGATGAAAGAGTGAGCAAGAGTTGAGGTTAACAAAACAGACAAATGGATAAAAAAAAAAAAACCCACACAAAAATAAACAAACAACCACCTTGATACAGAGGATGTGCATTCCAGCCTTGACCAGCTCATCTGCTAGTTTGAGATAATAGTCTAAAGAATATTTCTGCCTTGTGGGGTCGGAAACATCGCCAGTGTACGAGATGGCCGCCTCCACCACTCCTCCTGCTGCACCTGCTGCCTCCATCCCCAGGAGCATGTTTGGAAGATAGTTCAACGAGTCAAACACACGGAAGATGTCCATACCATTTTCTTTAGCCACCTCACAGAACCTAACAAAAACAGGAAATGATGCAATGAGCAATGCTATATCAAAGAGCCGTTTGATTCGGTGTTGTTATTGCTTACTTAAACTATAAAGGCAAAACCCTTTTTGGTAACAGAAAATATATACTGTATAATATATACATGAAAATTATTTCAGAAGTTGAAAATTTTATAACTAAAATAAGAACAATATGAAATCCACATCCAATTTCTAACAAAACACTACCTGAAAAGCTCATTTAAATAATTTATCAATAATACAACAGCATATAAATAATATTAAAATAAAACTGGTTTGTTTACTTGTTTAGGGGAGACTTAAAAGACACACACGTGTGTCATTCCTGTTTTATTTTTGTTCTCCTACTGGATTTAAGCAAGTATTTAGGGCCCATTAAAACGTCAGTTGCTTATGTTGCCTACAGTTTATTGGAGAATTTTGATTTACATTTGCATATTTTACCATTACAAATGCTGAATGGAAACTGGTAGCAGCCATTTTATGGTAGGTCTGAAACAAAGCCATTAAATGAGCACAAATGCTCCCCAGCTCCACATTCTAATATGAATTAAAAGCCATCTGAATGGTGCTTGAGGCCAGAGTCAGTGGCAGCGAGAAACAAATGGAGAAGACTATAGCTAGTAAAGACAAAGGGTTTTTCTAACAAGTAGCAGAACCGAATGATTTTTCACTTTGTTCATTAATGTCTGCATTCTTCCTCTGAAGTGGGCGGAAAACCATATTAAAATACTCTGTCAGTGTTTCATGTGTCACTATTCAGAAGCAGAATTGTGCTGTTCCTGAATCCATAGTGTAATGGCAAAAGAATTTAGCATTGAAGTCGCAGCAATCAATTCATAAACCTATCTCTAATAAGCTGGTTCTTTTTAATACTGGCAAACAACAACAAAAAATCATTACTGTAAGTGAATTCTGAATCAGAACATTCAATTCCAGGGGTTTCCAGTTCGTAAAAAGATTAACATTTTGAGAAGTTCATTCTGACTGTGAGCAGGTTGAGGTTTAAGATACCACATGACTCACTTGAAGACGGCATTGTCAGGGTAGTTGGTGTATCCAACGGCATTGGCACCTCTCAGAAGCATCTGAAAAGGCACATTTGGCATCAGAGCCCTCAACTCTTGCAGTCTTTTCCAGGGACACTCACATAGGAAGCGCATTGCTACATCAAACGTAGCGCCTGTTAAAGAAGAAAGACGGGACGAAAAAAAAAAAAAAAAGATAAGAGGATCAGGATATACACAAGTGGAACAGATGTGAAGAAGCATGTAAAGCACCTTTCTATTGGAATCATAAGTCCTTAGTCATCATCTCTACACACATTTAGTGTGCAACAGTCATTCAGTATTTATAAAGGATAAATGTTGACCAATTACTTTAAGATTAGGAATCCTGAACTGGTTCCTTAAAAAAAAAAACAGCTGGTTCGTTTTAGTGAATCAAAGGCCTTAAGTGATTCAAACGCTTGGTGCTTTATAGTTTTTAATAAATGTTAATGACTGGCAGTATTATTTTAATATTATATATACTTTCATAGTATTTAATAAGATTTTCAGTCTTCATTTGAATTTATTTTATAAATTGTCATTTTTATTTTTTAATTTCTGTTCAGCTTTAATTTATTTCAGTTTCAGTTCAGTTTTATTTAGTCACCAAATCAACATTTTTAATTTTGTTACTTTTTCATTTCAAGGGATAGTCTCTCACACCCAAATGATGTTAATAATTATGATATGAAAAGAAAACTTGTCTATGCCACTCTCAGATTTCATCAAAAAAATATCTTAATTTGTGTTCTGAAGATGAACCAAGGTCCAACAGGTTTGATTCAATGAGGAGTAATTAATGACAAAAATGTTGATTTTTTTAGTGAACTATCCCTTTAACTTTGGTGTCTCGTCTAATATTTATATGGTATTCCAGCGAAAAACTACTTTTAATAGTTTCATTTATCCATAATTCATATAACAACATGTATCTAAAAATGCATTGTGCATTGTGCCAGTAGTGGTTGCTTACTAAAGCTGTTTTATAAATAGTAAAGGCCAATTATTTGACTTATGGTGCCTAGCCTGTGTAAACACATTTTGAAAAAATAGCTTTATACTTAACAATAGTGAAATCATCAAACCATTTAACAATTGCATTTATTTTTTGTCAAGCATTTATTCCTACGTACTAAACCAGTCATTAAGAGGAATTTAAAGTGTCTGTCTTTGATTGATCTGTGTTATTCATCTGGAATGAGGGAAAAATAGTGTGAATAGTGGGCTGGGTTTGCTGCTAGAATGCAATAGAGTGTTAAGGCAAAAATAGAAAGGGTGAAAGAAAGCAAGAGAAGGAAAGAAAACAATAGCGGAGAGCTAGTACCACACCTCCCCAGTTTTCCACACTGAAGAGGTTGCTGAAGCTGTGAGCCACAAAAGGCGCAATCCGTTTGAGGTCGTGAGTGCGTACACGAGTAGCCAGGAGGGACTGGTGGGCGTCTCTGAACGTAGTGTCCATAAGCAGCAGACCCTGGTGGGCACGTACCGCCTTCGCAAAACCATCTGGACCCTCTCTCAGCAGCACATCCCTGAAACCCACTGGTGGCTCACCTGCAAACAAACTGCCAATTAATAATACAGACATTATCACAAACAACACGCTGCGTAGGACTACAAAGTAAAAAAACACCTCTTTTATCAGGGCTATTATGCACACACAGACATAAAGGTACAACAACATGCATCTTAATAGATATATAGTATTACAACAGAAAGAAAGAATGAAGTAGTTTTTTCAGAATACAATTGATTTCTGCTCTTGACACATGTCCAAACAAATCCACACAAGATGGTAAGTAGTAAAAAAAAAACGTGGTGGAGGGGCACTTTTGTAAACAAATGTCTATTATGTTCCTCCTGATGTAGATTCGTATTATAGTCATGGGTTATATCATGAAACGCTTAGGGGGAAGGATGAGTTATGACCACCTTCTGAAAGGCGTAAACATACTCTACTTCATGCCTTCTGCAGTGCATCAATGAAATATCACGTCAACCGAGCGCTAAGGCAGCTTATGCTGAGTTTGTAGTGTGAGAAACTGACAGTGTGTGAATGTAAGATAAGGAAAGTGTGTTTGTTTCTCACCGAGGGGTACTGGTGGGATGACCGGATCGATGGGAGAAGGCTTAGCCTTGACAGGTATCGGAGTAGTCGGGCCGTTCACCATAACATGCCCTGAATGATGAGCAAACGCAATCACACACAAATAGTCCAAACTCCTTCAAATCCACCTCTGCTGGTATAATACACTGAGTGGATGGGTCAAGTGGACTGGAGACTGCACAGCCCACGTTACTTAAAAGGTTTTGGCACTTGGCTTGACTTAAACTTTGTAAAGGGCTGCTGAGAAAGAGCAGGGATGGTGAAAAGTACACATTTTTGTTCACAAGCACAATACCTTTTAAAACCTTCACTATAGTTTGCTTATTTAAAAAATAAAAATAAATTATTTATTTATTTATCTTCTGCTTTGCAAGGCTGTATTTATTTGATACAAAATTGTGAAATATTTCTCAAATTTTAACTTTTTTTCCCCCAGTGATTAATTTATTCCAGTGAAGTATAGCATAAATTTTAACAGCCATTACTCCAGTTGTCTGTCACATGATCTTTCATAAAAAAAAACAACAAAAAAACCCAGCAACACTTTAGGACAGGTAACACTTGTTAACTATTATCTAAGACATAATTAACAGTTAGTAAGGTAGTTGTTAAGTTTAGATACGGAGCAGGATTAGGGATGTAGAATAAGGTCATGTAGAATAAGGTATTAATATGTGTTTAATAAGCACTAATGAATGGCTAATATTCTAGTAATATGCATGTTAATAAGCAACTAATAGTTGCAACTTTCGTATATTGATTGGGTGTGTGTGTGTTTGTGAGTTTGTTAAGGCTAGACCTAAATTAAAATAAATGTTAAGAGCTGTCTAAACTGGAAAAAGCTTGCACTGAGATATCTTAAAATACATTATTGTCATTGTTTGGTCTTACAATGCTGCCAGGTAATGCGTTCTTGTAAGTCATGTTTCTAAAAAAGTCCTAAATTAGCAAAGGTCTAGTCCTGGCTTAATCGAATTCATATCTGGGAAACCGGCCCTAAATGTTTTTACTACCAGCGTTTTTTTACTGAAGTTAAGCTTTTAAACTATAGTGTACAAATCTGCACAATTCACTCATAAACAATCATAAAAGAAACACTATTTTGAACAATTTTGTTCACTGAATGAATGGTTCAATAAAAGGTTACCCAGGTAGTGCAGCAGTTTCTGGGCTCTGTTCTGCACCGGTTTGAGGTTGAAAAGATCTTGATTCTCGTCGATGAACTGAGTATCCACTGTCCCGTTCAGGAACTGATTATTACTCAGCACATTCTGGAGGAACGGGATGTTTGTCTGGGGAGAGAAAAGAGAACAGGCAAATACATTTTTAACTAGTTCAGGAGGAACTGATGAGCTGAAAGCTGGAGAGTGCCTAGAGTGCGCAGCTCTTGAGAGATGAAGACCAATCCAAGACTGCGCTTTTACATGGGCTGAGCTTAGGTGCTAATGGTCCTACACAGGGCAGATGGGGCCATTCGGTAGGCAGTTCTAAAATCAATACCATTATCTAAACACTCAATACTCCCTTCCATCACTATCAAACCTGCCTTTGAGTGTGTGCAAATTGGGCTCGGGTCACAGAGGAAAGTGTGCTCACTGTTACAGCATGAAGAAACAACTCGATATACTGAGCTGACATGCAACACATTTCAAGTCATGTGTTCCTAAAATAGTCTACTACATCCATTTCTACGGTGCTACGAGTGGAAACCAATGACTGAACATGAAAGATTTTCCAAAATCCATAAGCCTGACTGTCGATACCGGACTCCAATGACAGCTGGAAAAGGGGAGAAAATAAAGGTTTAGACAGACATAAAAGAAAGGGTATGAAATCGGAAGAAGGTTGAAGAGATAGTGAGTTGAAAAGGGAGCAGATGTGAGAGACTAACAGAATAAGCAAAGTGTTAATTGAAACTCTATAGTTTTAGCACTTGGATTTTGCACCCTTGCCACCTTCATACATACACATCACATACTGATTCTCTATGGAAGGGTTTAGTGGAGACCTTAAGAGAACAAGTGAAGGAGAGACTGAGGATGAGGAAGACAAAAAATACCAAAAGAGAGGTCGAGTCCAAATCTTCTCCCAAGAATTGAGAGTTGGAAAGAGTTGGCTCTAATCCACCAGCACTCTGACCCAGATTCTTCTGACTGCAGGATTCCTCCTCATTCAAAACTTCTACATTATTCCTCTCATAAAACAAACAGTAGGCATTTTAAATGTAAAAGCAGACGCAGCCATTTTTGGCTTAAATGCGAAACTTCTGGTGTCAGTCAGCTGTACAAAAACAATCTGTGTTGCTGCTTGATGTCGGCATGTTTTGTTACAATAATCATGAACACAATGGTTTGTTTTGCAGATAGATTTACTGTATACTGTAACTTGCCATTATTTAGTTACATACAGGTACCTAATGAATCACATGACATTTGCAACAAAACAGCTTACATCCGTTTTGAAAAACAGGACTGACATCACCAGACAAAAAAGTTGATATGATTTAATCTAATGAGTATTTTTCAATTTTGGGATAATAGTAAAGTCAACAAAACCATTCAACGAAATGGAATTAGGAAACCTGTGTTGGTCACCCTTGAAGATCTTTCCACAGATATCCTCTGAGCTAATTCATTTTTGGGGTGAACTATTCCTTTAAATTTACGTCTTAATACAAAATCAGTCACATGTGTCCGAACTTTATACAGATACAATGCCAGAGACATGAACTAGTTAATGCTGTATAAGACAATGTGCCTGAAGCTACAGACTTTACATACTTGCACAATAAGATGCATACAATACTGATGTACTGAAAGACATTGTGACCATTGTGATTGTTTAACCCTCTGTGGTACTGTATTGCCTCCAGGCAACAAACCAATTCTGCCTCACTGAACCAAAAGACAACGGCCAATTCATAAGTCTTTTTCATGCAGAACAGAGGACCATATATTAAATAATAGAAATGCAAAAACTGACCATGAATTAAGACCTGGTATTAGAATCACACTACATTATGGAGAAAACTATATTAGTATTTCAAAGACGGCTGTGCAATTTACCTCAGGCAATATTGCAAATAAAGAACTTGATTTGTCTTCTATAATCAATTTGGCATTTTTGCCTGCAAACATTGCTTATTTAATTTTTTCTATGAATTTTGTTTCCTTAAGGCATCATTGTCAAAGTATTTATTTTTATATATAAAGTGAAAAACTTTTTTTTTTTTTACCTAACGGCATAGTAATTCATAACATTAATGATTTTTGGGAAAGCAAGAGCAAACAAGGGATTTTCAATAACATAATTCTAAAACCACATCCTGTCCACACGTTCAATACAAAATAACTATGATGCTGAAGAGCATAAGCGTGTACAAGCGTGAGGTTTCTCTTGGCTGATAAAAAAGGAAATGTCTATTTACAGCTTTGCTTGGACAGTGTTGTTTAGTGGTAAACCACTGGGTATTGCTGGAAAAAATTTGATGCCCACAAGCTCTCCACAATGGCTGGGTAAAGTCAGGGAAGAGAGAGAATAAGAGAGAGAGAGAAAACACTTGAGTTTAAACATTTAATCACAGACAGGCTGTGGATATGTACCCGTCTACATTTTTGCATTTAGAGGAGCAGCAACCAAATTGAAGAATACAGGGCTAAAATGAGCAGTTACGATGCCAACCATCCAGCCACAGGACCTGTAAAACAAGACAGATGGAAGTGCAGATGGCGATATCACAACGCAGTCTCACAGATTCAACCAATTTGAGTAGCTCAGAGTTCAGAGCTGTCCATGGTGCTGAAATATCTCAAGTCCACTGTGCTTTACTCTGTTTCCCAACCTTCTGTGTCTCCAAAGCCTCATTAGAAAAGCCCAGATATGCCGTAAAAAAACAGCAAACTAGAAATGCATTCATATTATATTCACATGATAGCTTAATTATTACTTTAAAAGCTACCATTATTATAATGAAGTCTTTCACAACTTTTGACAATTCTGAGGGCAATTGACTGAGAAAGGCCTAGGAGCAAATTTATTCATAAGTAAAATCCACATTGGGTGTTTAATTAAATTCAAGACATTTGTTTTATTTTGATTTTCATCTTTCAAAATTCAACAAGTATGAAATATCACCCATCAGCAAAACACATCATCATTTAATTTTAATGAGAAAGGCACCAGCAGCAAGAACATCTTTGAGAAACAGTACATACGATTAAGTCCTCAAATTGTGAGGAAACAGTGATTGTTACATTTAAATCCTGCAGATTTTCATTGTTTATATACACATACACTGTTTAAAATGTACATTTTTTTATGTTTTTGTCTTATACTAAACATATTATATTTGATATATTACAGTATAATATTAACCCCTTAGCGTTCCTAAGGATTGTTTTTGACACTGGAATGCTAAGGGGTTAAACGTTAATGCATTTTCTATTTCAACGTTTTCTATTTCTATATATTTCAAAATATGTATAATAATTTCAGTTATGGCAAAGTAGTATTTTAACCAGCTAGTACTTTAGTGATGCTTCAGAAACTATTTTAATATGCTGATTTAATGCTTAAGAAAAATTTATTACTATCATCATCATTATTATTGTTGAAAACAGTTGTTCCATTTAATATTTTTGTAAAAAAACCAAGATATATTTATTCCAGGATTATCTAATGAGTAAATCATGTAAAAGTACAATATTTAATTATTTAAAATATGTATTTTTATTGAGTGGAGGGCAATGTACAAGTCTTTATCTGTACTTATGATCAACTTACTCCATGCTTCCTTAATAAAGAAAAATCCCTTCAAAAAAAGCTTTTCTAAGCCTACATTTTTGAACAGTAGTGCATATCTTACTGCAAAATAAATGTCCACATTAATTGACAAACCACACATATTATTTAGTCTCTTTAAAAAGTAAATACATTCATTACAGCCTTAATATTTTAAGTTGTTAATTCACTCCTACAGGTTCAAGAACCAAAAAACTAAATAACCCGCTTAAGTTTCCCCCAGGGTGTACGTACTCCTGCTGGAATCACTCTTTCACAGCAATTAGTTGTGGCTTGGATCCAGCAGTTGCAGTCTTTTTTTTATGCAAGGACAATATATACACACACACATGAATCATTCATATTTGTCTTATGGTACTTAAATGTATTATTCATGATGAGACATTTTTTCGAAACATGATTTAACTGAAGCAAGACTGATTTTGGCTTGCCGGACAAATCTTGAGTCTGATACGTCAGCTTCAGAGAGGTTTAGCAGACTCTGAGCCCACCGGTTACATGCTCCAAGTGTGTGGAGCTGGGCTACAGCGGGCCGCTGGCAATGTTGCGTGCCGTCCGCTTAGCAGTGCTCGCATGCAGTCAGGCCTCTATATATAGACCCGCATAAAGACTGAGTGACTCATGCTCACCTAAAATCACAGAGCCCAGAAAAACAAAGATTACGGGAATCAGAGATAGAACATGAGAAACTGAGAAAGAAGTGTAACTTGGACCGAACATCATTGGCTCCTTCTCTACTTCCCAACTTTGCTAGCCATGTAAATCTGTTTTAGCCTCACGCTCATAAGATGATTAACAGCTGAGCTTATGAGAGCGACTCTCTTATGATTTGGTACAGACAGTGGGCTCTGAACCATCAAAAGTAAGTGTCATAACACTGGACCAAGACCTTGTGTTTACGCTAACACTTTACCACAACATTCATTTTGTTGCCATTGTTTAATGAAACAGCTACAATGAGCAATAATTTTTAGCATTTATTACTAATGTTGGTTCCTGAATACACAAAAGTTTTGGTTCAGCAGGGTTTCTTTTTTGTAGAAATTGATGCTTTTAAGGGTGCATATTAAATTGACAAAAAGACATTTATAATGTTACTGAATATTTATACTTTGAATGAACGCTGTACTTTTGAACTTTCTATTCATTAAAGAATTCTGAAAGAAAAGTTTCCACAAAAACATTAAGAAGCACAACCATTTTCAACTTTTTGGATTGTGACATTTTTAATGAAAGTTTATTTGACACCCAAGACAAGAGTAAAGTAACTCTTTCAATAACACGCAGCTTTGGCCTGATAGAAATAAATTAAATTTTTAAATATATTAAAACAGAAACTATAACATTTAAAACAGCATTACTGTTTTGATGTATTTTTGATCAAATAAATGCAGCCTTGACAAGCATTATACTATCGCATTTTAACATTTCATATTAACATTAGGTCATGTATTATGAATACTAATTATTTAAAAACATAGTACATAATATTTTAATTTTATTAATAATAAAAAACATGATTAGTTCATAATACTGTAACACATAAATGTGAACAAATTTAACATTATTGTCCATGGTGTTTTTGTTGTTATCACTGATATTTCAGTGAGTTTATGCATTAATGAATTTCAATGTTTGTTTGGGTTTTTTTCACTTGTTTTAAGGTATTTTTTCCACTTAACAAGGCTGTTTTAAGATAGGGTTGAACCCATGTCATACACCCACCTCCAGCAACTCATGCATCTCTCAAAACTGATTTCTCAAAATCAGCTTACACGTACCCATTTTTAACGCTATTTAACAAATCTGCATTTACAGAAGATTAAAATCGACTCTGTGGGAGAACTGGTGACAAAAGTTCTTAGTGTGTCTGCTGACTGATGGTGCCCTGCTGTTGAAAATTTACTGTCAGAGGGACAAAGCTTTGGGCAATTCCTCTCCAGATCCAACCTCACACGCCAGTCAGCCAATGCACTCTCATTCTGCCATTTTTACCCTTGCATTTTGTCTCTCCCCTCATACAGAGAGCCAAGACTGCTCCAGGCTCTGCCACTCTCCCCTCCCTCTCTCTCCCTCTCTCTCTCCCTCCCTCCCTCTCGTTCTCTCTTCCCTCCCTCCTGCTCACTCTGCCCTTGCTGTACCAGACACATTGCAGTTGCAAACGCGTGCACTTACATCGACTTGCTCTCTGCATCAGAACCAACAAATCATAGACTCGCGCAGTTCAAGAATACAGAGCAGGAACAGAAAAGCAAAAACAAGGCATTGATTGATAGCAATAAGCGACATCAGTGGGGACTCAACCGCACGGTTATGCGAAGGTTCTTCGTGCCTCTATGTGATGGTTTCCTACTTTGAGGGAAGGGTTTTCCTGGACCGCTTGCAAAAGTAAAAACAAAAGAAGCTGTAGGAGGGAAACGAGGGGCAAGGATGCTACCCAAATTCCCTCCCTAAGGAACCTGAGAGGATGCAGAGGGAAAGGGACCCCTGGAGAGGGCAGCAGTTCTCTTGGATGGACGTAAGGAGGAATTTGGAAATAAAAACGGTTGGTATATGTTTGCATTCACTCTTTAGGTATTTAGGAGGAGTGTAGACAGCGATAAGGAAATAAGACAGAGTGGAAAGACTATAACAGTTTAGGGTGGATTAGAGAGAAAACAATAAAGGGGGAATCATGCAGTGAAATTGAGTGTATAGACTTCTAGTCCATCTAGACAAGAGTGTGTGCACACATTCACACACACATATTTGGCTCAGTCAGACCCACAGGGTCTGCTTGAAAGCAGGTCTAATTGGATTATTTGCTTTAATGCGCCAGTTTACAGGAAGAATCAATTAATTTAGGATCCTCAATAGTGTAAGACGCCGACATCAGCAAACAGACATGAACGATACACAGCATGCTTCCCACTAAAAGATGTTGCATCTGAGCTAAAGGTCTACGCAAGAGGAAAGGCTGATAAAAAACAAGGTTGTGAGCTTTTAATATTAGTTCAATATTTATTACGAGACTTTTTTTTTTTTTTTTGGCAGTTCACTACGAGATGGATTGGAAGCCACTTGCTGGACGGACCTTTGCAAATAAAAGACGATTTGAATAAAACAAGCTGTCACTGGATTCCAACTTTAATGATGCTGTGAAATAAAGGAGAATTTTGGATCAAAATCAAGAAAAAAAAACAATCCAGACATGCACAATTCCGTTTAACTGAGGTTCACTGAGGATTATGGAAACGGGGCAGTGAGGATGTGACTGTCAGTAAGTCATCCATTTGACCACAGATCAAATTCACATCATCATGATGTTCGACGATTCGCTATGAGGAACAAATCGACCCTTGGCACACCTGAATATTTCCACGGTGCTTCCTTCTGGATTTTCATCTAAAGCAGTAATGGGACTAGCTGGACAGTTTGTCTATAAAAGAACTGAAAGGATTGGAAACCATTTTAAACCTTGATGAAACAGACACAACAGGTATGAAAAATGACAGTAATTTTTCTCCTTTCCCTCCATGCACAAAATATTCTACTGCTGGCAGGTATAAGCTTATGCGGTTTGTCAATTGTTTGCAGGATATTTACAGCGTGTAATTCCAGATTCAGAACAATGAATATGAATTCCACTGGGTATTCATTCTTTATAGAAAATTTGCACACATACAGCTTTGAGCCAATTGCACATGGTTATTTATAGGATATAACTCTACTCCCTACGCTGCCCCATCTCATCTCTTCATCTTTCCCTTTCTCACTTGTGTGATACTGAAGCCATTATGTAAGACCGAAATGAACAGGCCAAAATTGCATTAACAACAAATAGTATCATCAGAATTGCATTGCAGCATTTGTTGACGGTGACTGACTAACACTAATGAAAGCAAGTCATGCATTTGCAAAGGTTTAAGGACAACTGTGCATTGGATATCACAGGGTTTCATTCTTGTGAAATCAATTAAAATTCATTTACACACTCGTTGCAGCTCGTCACGCTCTGTCACTGCACTGGTTATTTGAAGCAGTTCTATCCATGTGTTCCACACTCCAGACACACACAGACAGTTATGTATCAGGTTAATGGAGTAATCAGACCCCTGTAGGAGAGCAGGGAGGAGTACAAACAGAAGGACATACGACTGGTAAATAGATACACTTTGTCTGCGCAAACAGCCACAACAACAGCCACATAATCTCACATCTGCGATGAGAAGACAGCCAAGGCATTCATCACTTAGAATGTGACTGATCATCTTGGGGCTTGTCCCTGGCAGCCAAATAGAGTCTCTCTTTCGCTCAAAAACCAGGGGAAAAGTTTTAGGTTCTCGCTGCACTTGCTGGGCACATGATAAATGTCCAAATAACTGACAAAGGATTCCAGGTACACCATTAATCTGAAGCAATGGAAACTGGTAGATTTGGCTCACGATTAGCTCCTCTTTGATACACTGTAAGATGAAGTGAGTATATACTGGATGAATGACTAGGCATAACACCAAGTCTCAGTGGCAATTAATGGATAACCGCATTTGTGCAGGGGATTAGTGAACGGACAAGCAGTCTTAGGACTGAGGAAAACAAAAAGTGCTCAACTTCTCCCAGTTAAGTTTGAGCCAATAATGCTTTTTTTTTTTTTTTTTTTTTACAGGTCTGTGGACAACCTGGTTACCATGCCACGCACAGAACCAGGGAGTCCATCTAGAGGAACCAATCTGACCCTGAAATGGATCCATCCAAGGAGAAGCCTTGCTTTATCCATCCCTGTCAGCACAACAAGTGTCCGGCCCTGTTCTATACTACAGTCAACAATTTTCTGGCTGGGTCTCCTCAGCTACATACTGTTGCGGAGTGGGCAAGGTGTATTGGCAGGGGAGACATGGGGCATGGTGTCTATCTGCCCCATCCATTGCGTGTGTCGGAACTTATCAGAGTCTCTGAGCACACTGTGTGTGAACAAAGGTCTTCTTTTTGTGCCCCCAAACATTGACCGCCGAACTGTGGAGCTGCGTCTTGCCGACAACTACATCCTGGAAGTGGGAGGTGCAGATTTCGCCAATATGACAGGACTAGTTGACCTGACATTGTCACGCAACACCATACATGCTTTGAAACCACTGGCCTTTGCTGATCTGGAGAGTCTGCGTTCACTTCACCTGGACACAAATCGTCTCACAGTAGTAGGACCTCAGGATCTGACAGGCCTTATTAACCTTCAGCATCTCATCATCAACAACAATCAGCTCACAGACGTTTCGGCGGATGCTTTTGATGACTTCCTGCTAACTCTAGAGGATCTGGATCTTTCCTACAATAATCTTCGCAGGGTTCCTTGGGAATCTATTCAGAATATGGCTAGCCTGCACACCTTAAATCTAGATCACAATCTAATAGACCAGATTGCTGAGGGATCTTTCAGTGAGCTCTATAAACTGTCCCGACTGGATATGACATCAAACAGACTGCAGACTCTTCCCCCTGATCCCCTGTTTTCCAGATCCCAGATTGGGGTTGTCAGTCCAACACCGTACAATTCAATCACCAGCCTTAACTTTGGGGGAAACCCGCTGCACTGCAACTGTGAGCTGTTGTGGCTACGACGACTGATTCGGGAAGACGACATGGAGACGTGTGCAACACCAACTAATCTGGCAGGTCGATACTTCTGGTCTATTCCAGAGGAAGAGTTCACATGTGAGCCTCCACTGATCACACGTAATACCAACAAGCTGTGGGTGTTAGAGGGCCAAAGAGCCACACTTAAATGTCGAGCCATTGGTGATCCTGAACCAGTCATTCATTGGGTGTCACCAGATGACCGTATTGTGGCCAACTCCAGTCGCATTCGCTCATACTATAATGGTACACTGGATTTCTTGGTAACCCGTGCCAGAGATGATGGCACCTATACATGCATTGCCATCAATGCAGCAGGGGAATCCACAGCTTTGGTAGACTTAAAGATCATCCCTCTTCCTCATAGAGGGAATGGTACAATAACTCTCATCAACCACAGAGACCCTGGATCCTCTGATATTAGTAGTGGCCGTGGAGGAGTTGAAGGAACAGGTACTGGTGTAGTGACTGTTCGGAATGCCACCGGAGGCAAGGGAGATAATGGAGAAAGAGGAAGTGGAAGCAGTAATGGAGGAACAGAAACCCTGGTAGGAGTTCTAGGTGTGACATCTAATTCAGCACAGATTCGCTGGAAAATGGGTCGATCTTCGACGCCTTTCTTGGTGTGGATGTATCAGATCCAGTATAACAGCACAGCTGATGACGCACTTGTTTACAGGTAAGGATATCTTGTTTCTGTATTGTAGCAGCACTTTTGACAAAAAAAAGAAAATTATGTTTTTGTTTTTAGTGTTTGGTTTTTCATGGGTTTCAAGTGAATGCATGTAAACATCCTTTGTGCTCATGTTCATGGATTATAGGCTTCAGATATTGATGGAAGGATAAGGCCAAAGGAAACAGACACAGACCAAAGCGGATGGAAGATTCAAGTTGAGCCATGAGGCTAAAAGAGATACAGGCAGCTATTTATAGTCAGGGAGGGGTAAAGAAAGCAGAGCAGTGGAGTGAGAGGACCTGCTGACTCTGGGGAAAACAGGATAGACCCTTTAAAAGGGCAAAACCTACACATTTGACGACGGTGTCACAATGAATCAGGAAGAGTGAAATGGATCTAAATGGAGAGAGAAGGGGGACAGAGAGAGATGGGGCAGGTCACAAGGGAAGGGCTGTGGGAGTTGCTTACACCAACACTTCCTAGACAGAAGGAAGAGTCAGTAGTGGCTGGCTTGGTTCTTTTACGCACTAAAAATATTTTTTGTCTTAATTTTGCAATATGTAAATCATAAGAAACTTTCTCAGTACAAACAGTACTTACACAAAGAATCTTCTTATCTCATCAGCTTGTGTTCTCTCATGGGAGAGTCAAGTGTCTACTGTTTGCCCACTTAAGAATTTCAGCAGATGCAGTACATCATCTGGGTATTGTTAAACTACCAATCACAGATACTTTTTGCATACTGTGCAACATAGCTTGCATGCAAATATCCTATTACAGACATGAAAACAACCTTAATAAAGGGTCTTCCATTCAATAAAATTGAAGATAGCTGCAACATTCAATGCACGTGCACAAAACAACCAATTCTGGCATGGTAAGGACACACCTTGAGAGGTCAAAAGAAAGAAGCAGTGAGATTTCCAAAGATTGGGCTCAATAATAAATGGTAAAGGTGAGGGGCATGTTTGGATGACAAGGGGAGAAATATAAATATAAAGAGAGAGAGATACAGGAGGATGGGCTGAATAGAGGGAGGTGAGGGTAGCAGAAGCAGGAGTTGCTGAGTGATAGCAGGCAGAGAAGTGCATGAGTGGGAGGCCAGGCATCTTCATAATGGACTTGTTACTACAGCTATTCCCATCAACATGCAGGAATCTGTAAGAGTAAACACAGTAAGCTACTCCAAGACAGACATTAATGCACATTGACTGGCCACCTGGAGTGCATTGCTAAACTAGAGGGATTTTTCCCACATTCAAGAAACGCTCCACATTCAATACAAGTTAAACTCTATTGACAGACTTTGTGGCATAATGTCAATAACCACAGAAAACAATTTTCCTTCTCAGTTTTATCAAATATTAAGGTAACAACAAGACAGTACTTTATATACCATTAATTTAATTAAAAGATGGGAAACTGTTCATGTTAAAACAAGGACATAGAAAAATCACTAGCATACATTTTGGCCGGAACTGATCTAAACATGCAACAACAAAGAAAAAAAAAACAATGGAAATGATGGGAGAATTTTGCATAGTTCATTTTCAATATCACTGGCCAACACAACTCATAAATAAACAGCAAAGGCTTCATTAACATCAGATCATTAAGACACGTTTCCTGTAAGGCTTGTAATTTAAATCATCCAGAAGAAATTTAATATGCAGATAAGCATGCAAATGTCTCATTGATATGCAGTGACACACTGAGCTCAAAAATAAGAAAAGTCCATATGAATGTGAATACAAATGTCTTTTATTCCTTACAAGGCAGCATGTATTCAGTAATACCACAGTTCTTTTTACTGAGGCGGATAATCAAGGAAAGATTAATTAATTCATTAATACAAGAGATGAACCTCAAGAAAAGATTCTTCAATCTGAAAAGAGAGGAGGGAAATAGCATAATAAAACTAGTGGAAAGGAGATTGAAAATTGTTCAAGGTCCTTCTGCTGTAACCAACCACCTCTCAAAGTAAAGTGAATTTAAGGACTTGAATCAGGTGTAGCCATCCAACGCATTTTCATTACAGACATAGATACCAAGCAGCCAAAGCAAATGCACTGGACACAGTCAATTAAGTCTATTAAAGGAGTACTGTACAGGCACTGTTTCTGCCAGAGATGGCAGATTGTAAAGACCAGTGTGGGCAGGAGTCCTTCAGGCAAGAAGCATTTCAGCACCCTCTTAGCTTCAATTTAAAAATGCTTCTTTGCTTGTCAGACTGCCGCATCCACAGCATCAGTAGTTTATCCTTAAAGTTGCTCATTTCTAGAATCCCCCTTCATTGCACGGTATTGATTTAAGCCATTTTCACTACAAAACACTTTCTTGTGCTTGGTGTTTTTTTTACTTTACATGTTTCATTTCTCATAAATGTTCTCTCCGTTTTTTTTGGTCTCAGAATTCTGCCTCCGACCAGTAATAGTTTCCTGCTGAAAAACTTGGTGTCAGGAGCAGACTACAGCCTGTGCGTCTTGGCCATTTTCGATGATGGCATCTCCTCCTTGGCTACTACAAAGGTGCTGGGCTGCATCCAGTTCAGCACTAAAGAGGATTATCCAGAATGTCGTTCTCTGCACGCTCACTTCCTGGGCGGCACGTTGACAGTGATGGTGGGTGGCGTGGTGGTAGTAACCCTTCTGGTCTTCACCGTGGCCATGATGGTGCGCCACCGCGTCTGCGGAGAGTGTCGGGATGATGCCAACAGGCCTGGGAAGTTCTTTCCAGCCAAAGGGGTGGATGTTTACGCCCAGACGAACGGAAACAACAGTATGATGATGGTTGCATTGCCAAACGGACTCTTGGCCCAAAGAACAAAAGACAAACACAAGCCCACTTCTCTTCCAAAACCTAAACAGAGCCCTGAGCCACACCGTGGCACACGAGATAGGGCAGACGGGGCAGTGAGGGAAAAATGTTTTAGTCCTCTCACACCAGAAAGTGAGAGATTGACACTCTATTACTCCCCAAGTAACACACTTCCCACGCCATCACAAAATCGAGCAGGTAGGCTCAAGCTGCGGAAGTCTCTGGAGAAAGACAGAGACGTGGACAGACAAGTCTTGGCTTCGCTTGCACTGACACAAGATGGAGATGATGAAAGGGAAGGAGGCTCAGACTTGAGGCAGGCACTCAAGACCAAGCGGAGCTGCTCTTTTGACGTGGGTGAAATCACCACCACCACGTGTTACAGCTACGCCAAGCGTCTGAGCGTCATCTGGACCCGACGTAGCCAGTCCCTACATGGCATGCTTGTCCACTGTGCCTCCACCACCAGCACGTCCAGCACAGGTAGCAGCGAGCAGTACGGCCACGGACTAACGCAGAACTATCTACATGCCTTCGCTTCCAACAATTCCTCCAACTCAACTTCAAACTCAAACAGTAGCATGACCGTCAACCCAAGAGACCTGGAGGAAAGCGTGGTGTAGATAGTGAAAAAAAAAGACATTTAGGAAATGCTGATATGAACAAATGAGGTAACTAAAAATCAGATGATCAGGGGAGGGCAGGATTGATAAGAAAAATGCTTCTGACACAAAGGATTGGCATTTATTTGATAATCGGCATTATTTCGACCCACAACAAGGCTCAAAATCAAATTATGTAAAGACAAAGAATGACAAGTAGGATTTGAAGAAATAAGAATTCAATGACTGGCTTGTTTTTTTTTTGTTTTTTTTTTTCAAATTTATTTATTTTTTTTACGACAGGCCCAAGGCATGGGGGATTACAACCTAAAGCGTCTGTTTCAACAAGATTAATTAACCAATTAATAAATTATTGAATAAATTAGATGGTACTTTATGCAGAAGAAACACTATTCGAATGCTAATGAGCTGAACTAAAGGGGTAAATATCACAAAAAAAAGAAAAGAGAGAGTGAAAAAAAAAAAAACCTATTCAAACCCAAAGAGGGAATTCATTATCTGTCGAAATTCACTGCTGTGAAGAAGCACAACATGTCTGGGCCCTCTAACGAGGGAAAGTATATAAATATGCTGTAAAGTTTTCCATTCTTGTTTTTTTGGTGGATATGTTTTTAATGAAATGAAAAGATGTAAGGGGGACTCACAGAACACTTTAGAACACTGGTGTTTAAAATGGTGAAACCATTTGTTCAAATGTCATTCAACAGTGGTCTGAATAGTCATAATTGTTCTTGTCTGATCAGCCTTTTCCAGAGTCATAAAAGAATAAAAAGCTGTTCAGTAAAAATGAAATTCTGTATTGTGAAATGAAGCTGTAATGAAGCTCTAATTGAGATCAATCTGATATGATAGCTCAGAGGTTAATTGCTTAAGAGAAGCTGGAATAAAAAGCCATATGGCACATAAAGCTTTGAACCAAAAAACAAGAGCGCTGCAGTTGACTGGCGGCATGGCATATACAGCCCCTCCTCATAAAAAAGAAAACCTGATTAAAATGTCACATAATATAATCAGATTAATGTCTCCACTGTACTAATTCTAGCTCAGCTATCTTAACTGGAGATTTAATTGCAGATAATAAGCAAACAACAACAAAGACCAAGACCTTAAAATAGGCAATGTGTTACATGAACTAAGAAGCTTGTTATTTCCAGTTATGTTTCTTTATTTCTTTTGTGTCAAACCCACTAAAGACCATTTTATATAACAGCCGACAGAAGAGGAGAAGAAAAACACAACGGGGATGAAAGGGAAAAAAAAAGGTAGGGGTGAAGGTGTGGACCAGAAAAAGAGGACAGTGGCGCAGTTGGGGGAGGTTTCCTGTCTGCCTGGTCTGCGTGTTATGCTAAGAGCTTTATTATATTTGTTATAATGTATATATATCGCAAATGCTCAGGTTGTAGCAAAGACATAATAATATGAAGAAAAAATGTGTATGCGTATAATTTTTTGCAATCAATACATGCTCTTTTATAAACCCTAGTGAATAGAACATTGAAGAGTGCTCAGTAAGGTGCATTTAATGCACCTTAGGTGAAAAATACAGTAAAATAGTTATATTGCGAAATTTATTGCAATTTAAAAATTGTATTATTTGAATGTACTATAAAGGCTTAACTGAATGTTCAGCATCCCTACAGTCTTCAGTGTCACATGATCCTTTCTATACAAAACTTTCTAGACATCAAAGAGCCCTGAAACTAATACTGTATATTAAGCGACAAAAATAGCTTTTAACACTGAAAATACAAAAATTTCAAGTTTATGTACCTGTTAAAATGTATTCAAACAAAAAACAACACTTTTAATACATTTCTTCATTAAAAATGCAGCCTTAGTGAGCATAAAGACTTTCAAAAACATACATTTTTAATATTTCACTAATCTTAAACCTGCCTCTTGTAGCAGAATCGGTTGGGAACCGCTGGGCTTGTTTTCCAGTCTGGCCAAGATGAGTGTTCGGTGACCTGCTGTTCTCTGGGCCAGACCAGTTAAGACTAGCTTAGGCTGGTTTAAATGGGTTTTTCTAGTAGGGTCTATAAAGACAGCAGCTTACTAGAGCTTGGAACAGAGCTACACACACTGCTGATGTCCTGCCTCATTTAAAAAAAGGTGGGGGAAGATGAAAGAAAAAGGTAAGAAAAAAAGGCTGAAAGAAAAAAAATCATAATCATATGGAACAAGTGATTGTCATAAGACCTTGCAGACTGCAAAAACTACCAGAAAAAAAAAAGCACGGCTGCACACAGATATGATATCTACTTCCAGTCAGGAACAGCATGTACTAATCGCATGGTCTCATTTTTACGGGCGCCTTTTTTGTCAGAGTGTGATGTCTAAAATCATGAGCATGCTTTTTATTTCCAAAGCACCCCCAGAGTGCATAAATGTCTTTACACACTCCTTGAAGAGCACAAAACTCTGACTGCAAGAGTGGGCAGCACAGGGAGGAGGAGGTGGAGGAGATGATGGAACGGTTCCTTATGATTGCTACAGGCGACATTCTGCCCTCTTTTACCCAATTAAAACCTACTGATTGGCACATAGGTGGTTAGCCGATCATGCATGCAGGAGCAGTGATGCAGACAGAGCTGGCCTGTTCTCTCTCTGGCTGTGATGACTCCACTGCAGCTGCTGCCGCTGAGCTCTCTCCCTCTCTTTCGTTCACTCGCTCGCTCTCCTGTAAATCTTGACAAGACGATAGCTAGTGCAATGCACAAAAAATGCAGCCTAAGCAACTTTAGTTCTTTGAGAGTCAAACTCTAACTTACTTTACTACGGGCATCCTCCACAAACAGCATGATGGATCATATTTACAGTATTCACAGATATAGCCCTCATACAGAAGAAGTTCTAAAAGCGACAGTCAACCCAAAAAAATCTTTTTAATTATTTAAATGTCAAATATTTAAACAGAATAAAAAATAACAGCTTTTGAGTGATTTATTCCGTAATATAAAAATTATTAATAAACAAAAAGCAGTTAATTGGGACAGCTTGCAATTTATTCATTTATATTTATTAATTTAGCAGATGTTTTTTTACTATGACTTACAGTGCAATTACCTTCTTTAATAACAGCATACCTTGGTCTTTATCGCATGGCTCTTAAAAAAAGAACAATGCGCATGACATTTCATCAAAATGAAATGACTTGCTCTAATAAAATTGGAGTTCGTAAAAAATTTAAGCAAATTCATGGTTCCTAAAAAATGCAAATTATTGAAGTAAAATGATTGCTAACGCCACTTCTCAGGCATCTGTATCCTGCATTTAATATCAGCGATAATAATGGTTTCTATTTGATTGTGATGCTTGCAGTGCTCCCATAATGATATAAAGACCTCCTATATGCCAAAAGATCAAAGCAAATTTGACTGTTCAAAATGTCATGACTCCTTTAAATAATTTAAAACAAAAAACTGAAGCGTAATGAACTTTTTTGCGCTCAAAAATAGACAAATGATTCAATCTCAAAGCGTACAGTGTGTACATTTCTCTGATTCTCCCCTGCCCTGCCAGGGCTCTTTTTTCAGAAACCTAACACCAAACACAAAGCCTGCGTTTTGACTTGCTCACCTCTCTCTTCGCCTGCAGGTCATGATGTTCCTGCTTTTCCGTCAATTTAAGCAGGGCGGAGAAGAGTGAGGAAAAGGCGACAAAAGAGACACAGCTTTCAGAAGAGCACCACCTCCGTGACTTTTCAACCACCTCTTCTTTTATACCCCCTGCCAGCAAAGAAATACCAAGTAACCTCTGCCTGCTCTCCCCTTCATTTCTTCCTCTCCCAATCTTTTCAAGGCCCACCACTCTTCCCACCGGAACAGGGCGAGTGTGGGAGTCTGACAGGAAGTTTTCAGTTAGAGGTTGGAGCTGTCAGCTCCCTCGGCCCTACCGGGTTCCCCCAGGGTGCATTCTCTCTCACTGTAAGTAACTCTCTCCTCATCAGTAGCGAGATTTCTCATTCATAACAGGCCTCAGCTGCCAGTGCCGCTAGCCAGGACTTTGAAAAGGCATTAACTAATATCTCTTAGGTTGTGAGGGGGTCTGTGTTCTATTCACGCAGGCTCTTTGTTCATCAACCTTTGATTCTGTTCTCCTGTGAACACCACCTTTATGTTTCATGGAGTTGAGTGGGAGATTGAACGTGCCGCAGATTTTTAGATCCTGGTGTATACATACTCTCAACTAGTCCCAAGAACTTGTAATTCATGTGGCATATCCAGCTGTGCGCATTTGGTTCTATATCAAGCTGATATACAGGTCTCGCTTTCCCATAATCCACAATAACATGCATTCTGGATTCTTTAGATACGGAGAGGAACACCTCACTCTTAGTTTAACTATGTGGGGGTTCAGATTAGCTTGAGCACAACAAAACTCATTTTATTATTAATTTGAATATAATATTTGAATAATACAGAATATGGTCATGCAGTATATGTGGTTTATAATAAAATTGTGCAAGATAAGATGTAATTTACAGTACTGTTCAAAAGTTTGGGGTTGGTTACATTTTTATTTAAAAAAAAAAAAAGCTCAGTTTCATGCTCAGGCTAAGGTTTATTTTTCTTAATAATATTGAATATTACAACAATATTAAAAAAGCTGTTATGTTTTAAAATGTGTTCTGTCATTGTTTACATTTAAATGCACATATAAATACATATGTGCACCGTATATTATGCAATATACATTTATATATAATATAAATCATAAATATGACTGCATATACAGTATGCATGCAAGTACTTTAAATATAAATGTGTGTGTGTATATTTATACTGTATATACACACACACACTTAAATATAATGATTAACTGATCTGACAGCACTATTTCTTTATTCCATAATCCTTCAGAAATCAATCTAATATGCTTATTTGGTGTTTTACACACATTTATTACAATTAGATTTATTATCATCAATGTTGAAAACAGTTGAGCTTAATATTTCTGTGAAAATTTGATGCTTTTATGGGATTCTTTGATGAATAAACGCCTTTAAAGAACAGTATTATTTAAAATAGTCATTTGAAATTTGAAATATTTTACAATAAATAACTATCACTTTTGATATATTTAATCTAACTTTGCTCAATAAACGTATAATTTTCTGAAAATATTTACTTTTGAACGGTAGTGCATATTATTTTCACACAATATATATTATTTATCTCTCAAAATGAAAGTGAAATGAAAATGAAAATTAAATTGGCTTAAAAAAATTTAGAGCTTCCAAGTTCCCGCCTTCCAAAAGCAGTTTCTTGAGAATTATTATTAGTGACGACACCCTGATACCAGACACCCTGATAACAGCATCCTCTTGGGAGAAGTGCAGCATCTAGCTGGAGGCACCTGGCTGCTTCTGACAAGAACACCTCTAGGCCGTTAGAAGGGCTTGTTCAGCAGTAATGATGAGAGAAGCCGAGAGAGACAACACTTACACTACATGGCCTGAGATCTGTTAGACAGCTGCAATGCCTCATAATCAACTAGAAGCTAAAACAGACACAGACACATTGAGATGGGCTTCACAAGCCCACTGGTAACAATAAATGCTGCACAAAGTGATCTCAAAACTATTGTCTTCATCTAAGTAAGGCCAGATATCGATTCTATGGCGTCGTGCGGCAGGGATGATCACGTGATGCTGTAGGTAAAGATCGATTACTCTCTTTTATAGCCAGTAGAAGGTTCATTGGCTCTGTAACCAACGGAGTATAAAGGATCATGGATGTGGACATCCAGAGGAGCATTCAAACATTTAAATGTCAATACCATAATAAAATGAATTCATATAAAATATCTCTATCTAGTATTAGATATAACAGATACACAACTGCCCAAAGGATTGGATCATGTGGCTACTGAAAATTCAGCTGTGCAAACAGGAATTAATTACATTTTCAAATATATTAAAATAGATAGATATTTTATTTGAAATAGATTAAACTTTTTGTTTTAATTATTTGTTGTTAAAAAAGGATTAGTTATCTTCCGGAATAAAATATATCTGATATAATTCACCCACCGCCATGTCATCCAAGATGTTCATGTCTTTCTTTCATTCAGTTCAAAGAATTGTTCCATATAGTGAACTTCAGTTCGGATCAATGTGTTGAAGATCTAAATTACAATTTCAATGCAGCTTCAAAGGGCTCTATACTAGAGGTGTGAACCTACACTGGTCGCATGGTTCGGGTTAAGATTAGCATTTCATCGATTTGGTTCAATACAATATCTCGATGCATCACGTTGCATTGACAAGCACTGCATACTGTATATCATTTTTTTAATAAACGCAAATAGTCTTTAATAGGAAACTTTAATTCCACCTTCTCAGTGAAAACACAGTTCTTGAACAAATGTATAAACATGTTTATAAATTTAAACAAATTTATAAACCAAAATAGCATTTAAAGGAGCAATGGGAGACACTGTCGGAGAGCGCGGCCACTTTAAGCGCGCACTGTGATGCCAGATTCACTGTATGCGCAAAGCATTTAACGTGAGGGAATGTTCCGAATTGAGCTGCAGTGGTCATGTTCGACACATTATCCGTCACAAGCACTACATCTTTATCTGATACCTGCCATTCCTCGACAACCTGAGCTCTGTTCATAAAAGCCGAAATGTGCCAAGATGTCTGCTTTTAAAGCAGTTGAAGCATTTTTAAATTACTCTCACTCGAGATCCGCCTCCCTCAGCCATTGTATTCTACTGCGATAAAGCACGTATGTGGCAAATGGCATCAGAAAAGCGTATAATCGGTTATGGTCTATTACTAAATTGATACCAAATCGTCCACGTCTGCATCGCGATGCATCATAGAAACGATTCATTTTGACACCCCTACTCTATACGATGTATAAATCTGTATTTTTTTTAGAAAATAACCTATTGTTTCGATAGATAAGACTCTTATTCCTTGTAGAGCTTTGAAGCTGCAGTTTGGACCTTCAAACCAAAATGGAAGCCCACTCCATGGATAAAAATCCTGGAATGTTTTCCTCAAAAACCTTGATTTCTTTTTGAATGAGGAAGGAAAGTGATGAACATCTTGGACGACACAAGGGTGACCAAATTTTCAGGACATTTTTATTCTGGAAGTGAACTAATGCTTTAACTCGTTTAATCCTCAATTCATTTAAAAGAACAAAAACATACTATCCTTCACATCGGTGCTACTGCTTGATTTCTCACAATTAGAAAACCGTTGCAGTCTGCAGCGAGGCTTATTTGATCCTTTACATCTCTTTTTTCTTGTTTTTTCAGTGTTCTAACCAATCACACATGATTCCGTTGACTTCATGAATGCAATGGCCAATCGCATGCATTCAGATGAGTCGTCGCTCAAATTCTCATTCCTAAACAACAAAGGGCAGATGCATGTGCAATGTAATCATGAGAGATTTATTCTTCATACGGTGTAGATCGCTTCACCGATTATAATGAGAGCGTTTTTTGCTCAAGATATAATTGAAGAACCTTTTTGTCTAAATGGTTCAGTAAACAGTGTTCAGTGTTTCCCAAAAGGTTCTGTGTGGCGAAAGAATGTTCTGCGGATTCTTAAAAGGCAAGAAAGTGATGGTTCTTTAAAGAGCCTTTGACTGAATGGTTTTTTGTGGAACCAAAAATGCTTCTATTGCTTTGAAGAAACCTTTAAGCACCATTACTTATAAGAGTGTATACTTGTGCTAGACAAAAACCAGTTAAGACGTTCTTTGGCAATGTAAATGGTATTTTTCTGTACCTCCTTTTTGAATAGCTGAAGAACTGTAAGCATTACAATTAGTAACATTAGTATCTTTCTATTAAATTCAAATTCAGTGACATTAAAAACATTTGCCTTCTTTTATCTTTACACTGGAGTTGGTTCACCTTCCAGCAATGAAACTACTAAATAAAATTACTAACTAACATTCGGTCCAAAACTAGCCAATTGCTATTTACTGTAGCAACAGCTTCATTTACACTAATGTGCTACCTTTTTATTAATTCTAGCCCTTTTTTAGTGTTTATTTCACACATATTTTGGTAACAGGGCAGAAAATAAAACAAATCATCTGACATTAGTTCACTAACTCTTGATGTTAACAATTGTTTTTTTTTTTCGGTCCTTATTTTGTACCATATTCATGGATAGTGCCTCCTACTAAAGGAGTACGTCTCTACTGTGATAGAAGGGGAAAAGGCCATGATGACTGTGAAAGGACAAACACACTTGAGACTCATGGCCATGACTCTCCAGAGAGAAAAGGAGGGTGTATTTGAGTTTGCGTCCTCATTCAATTTCGCATATTTACTTAGAGCGAGAGAGCTTATCCTGTTTTTTTTTTTTCTTCTTACTGCGTATACCCTCCTTCTCTCTAGGGCTCTTAATGTTTGTCAGCTTCCATCAGTCTTCTTCTGCTGCCTTCATGCAGACACACACTCCCCTATTCTAACAATGTCTTTCACTCTCCGCAGCTTCTATCCTCATTCGATACGGCCTTCAGGCTCTTGACACGGCTCAACTTCCTGACAGTGATGAACATATCTTGATATCATAAAATAGCAGCCCTCACAGAGAGGAGGCACTGCAAACACAAGAAAGAAAGAGGCAAATAACAAAAAAGAAAGAAAAAGACAAAAAGCAAACGGCAAAGCATGGGAGGAGGACACTAAAGGAACTAAATGTTCAGTGAACATGACGACTTCTTTAAGATCTACATAAAACTTGGCTTGCTCAGCAGGGGCCTTTCAAAGCCAGCAGGACAGTGCTAGAAAACATAATGAAACATTCAGGCTTTTTATTTAATCACAGAGAACTGTTAGAACCAGGAACGCCGCCTTGGCTCCAATCGTTTCTCCTCTTGCTATGCCCTGCAGTTTCTAATTGAGATTATTTCTAAAAGAAAAAGCCTGTTTCTTTAAACATCTGTCCAGAATTCTGTTCTCAGCATTTGAAGTTTTCTATAATACCCAACAAAGCAATTCACATAATGCAAGAGCTACCCATGGTGTTACAGAGCTTGAATGTGTTTTTTTTAATAGCTAGTGGCAGACCACTGAGTATATAGGCAGAGGAAAACATGATCGAATTACTTTAGATTTACAGAAAAACAAGCTATTAAGACATTCTGACTAAAATACGGTTGAATATTTTAGGACTAAAAAATTAAAGAATCATATTGCTGAAACTGAATAATGCTATAGAGACGAGGGAGTCTGAGGTTCAAAAAGATATGAACGTGAAAGAACAGAAATGAAATGAATAATAATAAATAATTTCCTTATAACCTTGCATGCTCTATACAAAAACATTAACCTTGTTCTCGCGACTGAAGAAAAGGCTCAAGGAAAATTCAGATTTGCAATTATCCACAACATTTCACACACTAAACAATGCTGTATAGTGTATGGTGTGGATTTTTTTTTTTATGCATTTTTAAATTACGCACACATTCACTCAATATGCTTAAAAAACTCAAAAAGCTTTTTAAAAAAGGTCTCATCATATTCAGCTATGAATGACAAGATTCACATAATTATTGTTTTTATATATTTCTGTTTCATGTAAATATTTTCAAGCCTAAACATTTTTTATCAAAACAAGAAAATGTGACAAAAAAAGTTTAGATTGTATTTCTATTTTTGTACTGGTTAAATGTTCCACTGCTTCTTTACAGCTTGCAATCTTTCTCTGTCTAAACTGAAATGGTGTGCTGAATTTTCAGCTTTTATGAAGCATAAAGCCCACTTCTTTGATTTTATTGGCCATCTAACTGACATTTACGGTTAGACTGCAGAGTACAGTGGCTAAGAGATCTTAATGTGCTGCAACTTAGGAAAACAAATGCAAATAGAAAAACAACCAGCAAATTAAGTGCAGTGGTTAATTCATGGTAAACTATGGTCAATGTAGCAAAACCAGTTAATTTGTGGCTACCATGGTTAATATACTGACCAACTATATATATATAGTAATACCATGGTTAATTTTAATTAATAAGTTACCCAGCTTACAAACTTTGGCTAATAACATCCAAATAACATCATATGATCTGGATGCTAAAATAAAATAAAAATCTCATCTTTCAGAGAAGGCATTAATAAGTACTTATATAGCATATTTGGAGCATGCTTCCGTATTTCCATTGTTGCATATATGATTTGTTAGGATAGGACAATATTTAGCTAAGATACAAAATAAATAAATAAATAAATACTGAGAAAATTTCCTTTAAAGTTGTCCAAATTAAGTCCTTAGCGATGCCTAATACTGGTCAAAAATGAATTTGACACATTTACACTGAGAATATTGACCTTTACGTAATACCTTATGATTGTTGGCATAAAAAAAAAAAAAAAAAAAAAATACAATGTATTCTTATATATATACACCAGTGCTACTTAGTATATTTAGTTTATTGGTTCAGAGTCATATTTGGTTGTGTTGAGCATATTTACAGTATGTATTTGGTTGTTATGTGAAGTATTAAGTTTATTTCCAGACCGTTTCAGTATCCGGTTGTGTTGGGAGTATTTTGCTGGGTGTTTCAGTATTTGGTTGCATTGCGAACATTGGCAGCACATTTCTGTATTTTGTAGTGTTATGAATATTTCCAGTGCATTTCTGTAATTGTTCACATTTTGAGTATTTGCAGTGTGTTTTCGAACTGATGTTTTCTTAATTTGCTATTAGCATGCGTTTTTTCATTTGCAGCACGTCTCATCCACTTTAGTTGAGGCTAACCAGTCCAAAAACGTAACATATAAACATTCATGTCAACAACAAATATATCAGTATAACAAGGAGCTGCAGAACAGCCTCAAGAATATTAAATAATAGAGGAACAATTTGGCTGTGTCTAACTATTGCCTTTAGTGTTTACAGCCCCGAGCAACCACACTCACAGTAACATCTCACAACTCCAGCTCTACATACCTTTATAGGGTAAACAAACTAACCTACCAGGTAAATATAAGGGTTTAGATTTAAATTTAAAACACACCTGTCACTAATTTTCTATGCGCGGTCGGTTAAGGTTTGCCCAACGCAACTGGTTTTTGTGATATATTTCTAATGTGCTACTCCGTAAGAAAGTGATAAATAATGAGAGTACTTGTTTTTTCATGTACCATCTGAAACTGATCCTAACAAAAACTGCTCAAGCAGACTGCTGTTCCTATGGCAACCTCCTCAGGCGAACACGTCTGGTCTAATTCTAACTAACTTCTAATCTAACTTCAGAATCATTGTTTGTATGCTGCTAAAAACACTTCTTAGACATCTTGTATTCCTTTGGGCCTTAATTGTGTGGGTCAGACATCCCAAAACACCCCATGACCCACACCTTCACCCTTGGAAGTGCACTAGTAATTCGCTGTGCATAAAAATACTCCCTTAAATGACAAATTAGTAATTAGTAGTCGTCTTCCGTCCACACGTCATGATCCAGATCTCTGGCAAACATCAATCCCAATGAGCCAGATAGACACTGGTTTCTCCAGTCTACCTCTGCAAACGGATGGCATAACCACAGTCCATTATTTGAAGAGTTAATTAAATCTTGTGGTGGCGGTACTAGATAAATTGGCTATTTGAAGATGCCTAATAAAAACAAGGGAGCTCCCAAGCCCCAAAGGAGAAGAGCGGCCTCCCTCCTGCTGAGCACAGCGATGGGAACAAGTGAGCAAGAAAGAAAGAGAGATAGAAAAGTAGTGTAAGCGATCGTGCGAGAAAACCATGGTGTGTTAACGTGGCGAAGACGAGAGAGCGAGATTAATCAAACGTGGAAGGAAGACGGAGCCTGTAAATTAAGGAAGCAGGAGAGGTTTGAACTTCGCGCATATCCTGGAGCGCACTTCATCAGTCTTCATTAAAAACAGGCAGGCCGCGGCACAGCTCAAGCTTCGGCCATGACGCCTAGCAGCTTGAAGTGATTCTCCGAATTCTTCCAAGGCCAGGTTCTCTAGTTACGCTTGGGAATGAGGCCCACAGGGTAATCGAGGACTTTCCTGATTGTAGTGCAAGGTGCGGAGAGGTGGAAAGAGAAATGTTGAGGTGGAATGACAGAGTCGGTGCAAGGCAATTTTCTGAGATGTTCTGTCACAAACTTTACTCTGGCTGAGGGGGAATTTAGATGAGAGAAACACGAGTGAATGGACAGCAGATCTTTCCCGGGAAGGAAAAAAAAAAATCATCTTGAAAGGTATTTAAAGTCACGGAGCAATTTTTATGATTTGTGCACAAGGCAAGATGGAAGGGAGATTACGCAGAGAGAGAGAAGGGTCGAAAAAATGATGCTAAGCTTTAAAAGCTTCCCTGACGGCCGACTCTTCAAAGCTTAGCTGCACTAGGATCCAGTACATCGGTCTCCCCTCACACCACACACACAAAACCAATTGAGCTGCCTGCATAAACAGCACTCAAAAAAAGAAACAAAAAGCGAACCTCATAATTAAGTCTGTTCACACGTACTTTATAGTTTTATTTCAGTCAGACTAAAAAAAACAAAACAAAAAGTGTCAATGTCAGGTACACCGTCAACAAAAAGTGCAAAGATTGTACCTTTAGGGGTACAACAGCTGGTGACAGAGGCAACTTCGTACTCTTATAAAGCCCCAAACAGTGTATTTTAGCACATTAAAACAGTAATATGTGCATTTATGTTACGACTATGAATCTTTGAGGAGCAAGTGACAAGCTGTTGTTCCTCTACAGGTACCATTTTTGCACATTATTTTCAGTGTTCAAATGCTTTAGTTAGATTTTTTGTGAAGCCGGACGAAAGGCTTGATTACACTAGTGATGATAAATAAAAATAATGATAACAACAGCTATATTAGTGCCCACACCAACATACAGTAATGCTCTGTTTATTTTTGTGGTCTTCTTTAAATGTTCAAGCTCTATAAAGTCGGATGGAATAAGCCAACAGCCTCTTTCACACAACAATCCCGGTTACTTACCGTAAAAATGCCAGAATGACTTTACTGGTAAATACACAAATATGCAGTTCGCACTAGCAACAGCGTTCTGGCTTTTTACCAGTAAGAGAGCATTCACACATCAACACCAAATACCGGTAAATTTTGGGATGTCAGTCATCGGAAATGATCTTTAAAAAATGCTCCGTTGTCTTCATTCGCCCACATGAGCAGAAGAAGCACTTTAATTTCAGCATCTGTCCAATTTGACTACATTTTTTGAAGCCTGAGTGACAGGCTTAAGGGGATGATCAAAAAGAATGTGTTTTGTTCTTAATAACCACGAGATATGCATAATAGTATTCCGCTGCAGAGCTGCAGGATGAATAGAAAAGAAAGCTAGGTCTAGGAGGACGACACATAGAAAGAAACGGCAAAATGTAGAGCAAGGGTGTCCATTTAGGGCATACTAATATAGAAAAACTCAGCAGATAAAAAGCAGCAGATATCGCTGTAAACAGCTCAGAGTTATCAACTCTATAAGAAGTTTATGATTGGCTCAAAGCAGACTTCATTCATCAGTGCATTCTGGCGTTCTGCGTTCACACAGAGTGTATTACTGATAATTTACTGTAATGCTACAACATCCCCTGGTAAACTGTCAGAACAAATTACCAAATATTTTAGAAAAGGTCATGTTCATGCATAATGCCTTAACGGTAATTTGCGAGATTGTGTGTGTGTGTGTGGGGGGGGGGGGTTCAATAGCGTTGACTTTCCTTTTCTCGAAGAATTTGAATGAACATTAACACTTTATAATTTTCATTAAAGTTATCATCCTTGACTTGTACAGGCCCTGCAAGTGACCGTAGTTCTGCTTTGTCCAACTTACAGTATAACTGCCAGACAAAAAGCACTCTGAAGGGGACCAGCTTGTTGCTGAGCTAACAACATGATGCTCTAATAAATCACGAAAATAATATTTCTTCATCTTTACGTTAAAGTTTATTTCTGAGTGTGTCACTATGCATTCTGAGGTTTCCTTTCAGCAAAGACAGATTCTCTTAACAGTCTCCAAAACTAATTTCTGAAGATGCTTACAGGAAAAGCTCCTTCCCTAATGGTTTATGTAAACACATTTATTTTATTCAGGCTGATTAAGTGCAAACACTCCATGACAACTTCTCTCATCCGCACCCCTCCCTTCCACCCAAAGCGGCACATCAGAAAATGGTGAGGTCTGCACCCTTTATCCGAGAGTGCCATTAGTGCCATTACTTCAACTCTGATCACATTATGCTGATAAATACATATTATACCTGCATGTTACCATCTATGGTCTAACGTGACTCATCCAGTGTGTTCAGGTGTATGTGTGGGAGGAAAAAAAAAAAACAAGGGAATAAAACACTCAACATCTTCAAAATGGAAATGTTTTTAGCTCTAGCTCATTCAAGATCTGATCAGAGTCTGGGATGGCAGTCAGCATGACTGGTGACAAGATCGTGAAGTGTCTGCTGCTGAGATGCGTTTGAAAAGAACGACACATTTAACAGGGGAAAGGAAATCCATAGGTTCCATTACGGAAATAAACCACCTCCCGTCTGATCACTTACTCTGTCTCAGTTTGTCATGTCAGGCTTCCCGTCCTTCGGTCAAGCTTGCTTTTTTCAAAGCAAGTTATCATTTGTGCCATTGTGCGCTCTGACCAGGAACGAAGCTGGTATTATATTAAGACTGAACCTACTGAATGTTAATTTGACGATACAACATAATTAATATTCATTAGCTAAGCTGTATTTTATCTAAAGGAACGGAGTCATACGAAAAAAATCTTTGACCAGGTCCAGCACACTATAATAATGCTCCACACAATTTCAGTTTATTTCTGAAACCACAGCACCTTTAAAGGTGCAACTGAAGCGATTTCCAAAAGGTCTCCACTGATCGCACTCATGCTGCCCCTGATCGTTTATGCAAGCACTGTTGTGGAGAAAAGGCTTACCTTGACCCCCCGGACACGGAACTCCGCTAAAGCTCGGCTCATTTTGGCAGAGGCCGCCGGCAGATCCTTTCCACTGGCGATGACTTTCACCAGGAGGGAATCGTAATGAGGGGAGATGACAGCACCCTGGAAAGCAGACGCACTGTCCAGCCTGATACCCATGCCCTCTCCGCTGCGAAAGACCTGCCCAAGAGAAAAGAAAAGGATGGTCAGAATACAGATTTAGATTAATCTTCTTGTACATGCTGGAGGGACTGCACTTGAAAGAGACAAGACAATCATTTAAAAGCTACACAGCAAATGCCCTTTTAATATGTTTTGACACTTTGAATTTTAACACCTATACATTTTATTTTTAGACATTTTCTCACACTTGAAGAAAATACATTTAGGATCATTAAAAACAAACAATGAATCAATCTATAGGTAACTTACACCAGATGCAACAGACAAATTATTTATTAAATTAGTCACACCCATAATAATCAATATAGTTGTCAACACTGGAAAAATGTGTTTTTTTTTTTTTTTTGTATTTATATCACCAATTTTTGATATTTAAACATATAACGATTAGGACCGGGACTTAATTGATGCGTTAATTTAGATTAATTTATTACACAAAAATAACGCATTAAATTTTTTTTTCGGTTTTACTGTTTTAACTTATATGCACAGTTCAATACTGTAGTTCTTTAACTGATATAATGATAAGAATATACCAATCTATTAAAGCACTAAAATCTGTTTTGTACCTTTGAAATACACTGAACCACCAAATGCAGGAGGTGATGAACCAAAGCCCATCACAAGCAGCTTTAAAATAATAACACAGTGTCACTCACACAAAGACTAAACCACCATTATGGTGAGACTCATTAAACATACAATCCTAATAAATATTACTGATAAGAAAAAATAAGAAGAAACACAATTATATTTAAAATAGAACAAAAATTGAAAAAAATATCAAGCTCAAACTAAATCTAAAATGCAATGCAGGGAATTCTGGGAATGTCTGTCATGTTTCCTGTAAATTTTACAGAAGCTTACCATTAATCACTTAACAGATTTTTACAGTGGCATTTTTTACCTTTAAAAATCAGTAATTTTTTACAGTGCAGTTGGTCTTTTAAATTAAATTATATATTTTTTTACCAATATCTAATTTTCTCAAATTATTTTTGACAAGACATTTCAGCTAAAAATAAAATTGCACTTTTCTATTTTCACTTAACTGTTGCTAATTCGTAGCCTCAAGCTTACAGCTGCGTGATTCATGTTAGTGAACATTCAAAGTAATTTTCCCCGCTAATTTCACAAAATTTAAATACCGTGAAATGTGTTCAGTGGCACTCAGACTTCTAAATTGTTCTCAAAAACAAACTGTTCGGTAAATAAACAGAAGGGACAGGGGATGTTGCACCGGTGGGCGTAGTTACACAAAGGTGAACAGGTAAAATTGGCAGTTGAAATGCTTTGCACGTGATCTCAAAATGCACCGTGCAGACTGAAGGGTTTGAATGAGGCGTTCAAAGGTGCAATTGAGTGATTTAACAAAACGGCTCTTCAGGGTAAGGCACAGGAGGCGGCCCTCAGCCGCTTACCTAAAGCGGGAGGTTAAAAATAAAAAAGGAACAATTTTAAAATCTAACATTTCACAGAGAGCTGCCCCTTGAACTGTACAAACATTCATCCAGCAAAAATAGAGCAACCGTCGAAACAAGTACCTCAGGGGAGTGTGCAGGCAATAAGAACAAATTGACGGGAAAAAAACACTGACACACACAAACATGCACACAAAACACTCACACTGCAGCCAACTGGCAGCAGTCATTTACTGGTGCAATTGTGCTCCGTCTCAGCCTCTGGCATCCACATTACAATCATCAGCACAGTAAAATTGATGTGCACAGCAGACATACAGGCACCAGCGGAGGTATTGTAAGGGTGGGGAGTTACAGAGGAATTTAATGAGAAGCGCGAAACAAACAGAAACAGAAGAAGCAGCCGAGGTCTTTGCTTTATTACGGTCGCTCTTTGGGTAATGGCACGAATGCTCAACATCGATTGTGCCGCCACTTACGACATAAGACATGCTAATGAACAGTAAATCCACCGGAGATTATACAAGCATTGCCATGCCAATTCAAAAGCGTAATTTGATATCACTCAAATTGAGTGGAAATTTGATTTGACGCTGTTAATGGCTTCTGCCACCCAGTGAGACGACCGTCACAGAATTTCTCTGTCATTTACAGCCTCAATCTCTGTAAGTGAATGAAGGAAAATAACTGCTATTATTGAGAAGTCACCATAATGGATGCTGCTTGATTTCTTAAAAAGTAACTCAAAAAAAAAAAAAAAACTTTTGCTACTATGGAAATTAAAGCGATTCAACGGAGTAAATATAGACGAACATATTACAGGTGAAATGAGGTCTTATGTGTGCTTGTGAGAATTTTTTTAAGAGAGCAACGTTCGCTCTCACTCGACAAGAAACACCTCTCAGAGAAACACAGCCAGGATTGTTTAAATACATGATAGCTTGGCGAATATAATCATTTGTCTTTGCTGCTTTTTGTATGAATATATTTATTTATGCACGTACTGTACATATTTAACGAAAAATATATGACATGTTATTCTATTCCATTACTGTATCTATTTCTTAATTGTGCAGTTTAACTGGTATCTACACTTTTATTTCCATCATAAACTTGTTTGTTAGAATAGACAATGACAGCTGTTTCTGACAAATATCACCAGTGCTTGCACAAGCTGCTTAAAATACCTTAAGTACTTGACTTTTACTTTTTGAAATGTAATTGAAAAAGGCTTTTTTTTATGAGAATAGAAAATAGAAAAGGGTCCAGAGAAAATATTATGAAAACTATTAGTATTTTCTTTACATTATATTGTTTGTGTATTATAATTGCTAAACTACTATTTAACAAATCACATAATAATGGATCATTAACGCTTAAAATTATAAAATTAATATTATATTATAGGTAAACTATTCATTAAACTTTTTTATCACTAAACAATATCAGTCATTGCATGTTTGTTGTTTTAAATATGATGGCCCAAATGCCAGTGTTGTCCACATGAGGGATAACAAATCATTCAAGATCAGTTCAAAGACTGTCAAAAGGTTTCATTTGAGTTTCATTTAAGTGACTAAGAATAAGAAAATGCATAAAAAACTCATTAACAAGCATTAACAAGCCCATTATATGTATGCAAAATACCAAAAACATCTCCATCGTATTGACAATATTTTTCTCAAGTTGTCATAAATAACCCAACTTAATGTACATCAAACTAAAAAAAAGAGACCATTAATTAATCTTTTTTAATATTGTGAGGACACAATATTAATATTAGGAATATCATAAGGACTCACAATTGACTTTGTTCATTGTGTAACTGCATTATCTAAACAACCATTTAGCTTAGACTTTTCAACAGAAAACATGGAGAACAATAAGAGGCATTACTTATTTTGCGTTCAGCTAGCCAACTCTGCTTAAATCATTTTTATAGCCTAGCCTTTTATTAGTTTTCATGTCTTTCTATGGACCCTTGCTAATCTCTGTTCTATTACTGTTTTTTTTTTTTTTTGCAACGGGGCAGCTCAAGTATGCCGGACACACAAGTGCTCTGGCTCTTTTGCTCCAAGGATGCCAAGGTTGGCTTACCAGCCAACATCAATGTTCGTAATCGAACTTTAGCTTCTAGTTTTAATTACAGTCCAAAACAATTAACAGAAACATGAGAAAATACCATCATATATCATCATCCGACAAGCTCCACGCTGATCCATCCGGCTCAGCTTTGCTTAGAAAAATGAGACAGGGCAGCCATAACAGCGATCCAAAGCTGTGTACTTGGCTTTTCATCATCAGATAGATGCTTTAGGACAGGATTTCTGTTGAAGCGCCACTGATCTGGGTCACAGCAAGACTTCTGGAGGAAGTGTGTCTCACAAAGAGATCTGAAAAGGAAGGAAGGCAAGCCAAAGCTCTGCATGGGTCAAGTCTTATTCTTTATCTTGTTCTTCTCATTTGTCATTCTATTTTTTTTTTTTTTGCCTGATGTAATTGGAAACAGGGCTGAATGGTCGTCATCCTCACCACCAGGGGCTTGAGTCAAACGAGAGTTTTAAATACAAATTACAAATTATAAATTATAAATTACAAACCTCTACCTGCCGTGAGAAAATAGAGGTGAAAATAGAGATGCTTTCTGATCGAGTGTGCCACACAAGTCTTGCAAAGTGAAGCCGTGGAGTCGTTAATCGCCCCCTGGTGACTGGTTGAAGTATAGGTCCTAAACCCCGCCCTCTCCATGTAATTAAAGAAATTACACTTCAAATAACTTGTTTACAAAGGTAGTTTCCGTTATTGTAGGCAGTTATTATGATGCCGATGTATGTTCAAGAGTTCATTATTCTAAAAAGTTTGCTTTAAACTTTTGGGCGGGATGTCAGCGGCCATACTGAGCGTGTTTTGGCTCCAATTTCTAGTGGAATGAAGTGGAGTTTGTTTTTGTTTTTTACAGTCTATGGTTCTGATTCAAAGAATCAGGATCAGAAAAGGGCTTGTGTAGACAATCAGAACAAAATCTGGAACATTATTAATACAGAAACACTTTTACGAATTGTTTCAACAAACAGAAATAGACATTTTTATTTATATAAATGTATACACTGCATCCATGTGTTTTATATAGTTTTTACATTTATTTAACAAGGATGCATTTAAATGGATCAAATGTACAAAAGTACAAACATTTAGTGTACTTCAGTCACACTTTATTTTAAGAATCTCACTATTAACAAACAATTAACTACAAATTTTACCTCAAACTCCTAATTTGATGCTTATTAATAGTAAAATGTAGGTAGTAAAATGGTAAACAGAAAATTTTATTACACATGATTTCTTTTATACCCAAAGTTGTAGAGCTATATTTTGCAATTTGTAATATAAAACTTGTGATTTAGTTCATTTTTAATGCTGATGCGTCTTAACGGCCCATTTGTTCAATTTGACATTTACAACAATGAACGCACATGAAAACTTTACTGTAACACCTTTCCAAAAGTAAAGCTATATATATAAAGCTATATACACACAAACATACACATACATTTTATTATTATTAAGTCTCATTTTATGAATCTTAAATAAACCTTCATACTGGTGTACATCCAGGTGCAAAACAAACTTCTTGCTTGAGGTGGTCAAATACCCTGTAAAGTCTTTGCAGGAGACTTTTGGGTAGCTGGAACATGCCAATGGAATTTTATTAGTCACTTCCTGAGACTCTGAGGCATGAAAGAGAACAACAGGGAGCAGAAGAGAAAGAGATTTGAGCAGGTGAAGGATAGAGTTACAGAGATGGCAAGAGAGAAATGGTAATAGAGGGAAAGAGATCCCACAGTTTCTGAGCTCCTAGCAACCTTGCATGCTCTAACAGGCAGAAAACCATCACAGCAACCCAGGAGAGACGAGCGAGAAACGTTCACCCGATTGTTTTATCTCAGAGGGAATATGAAATTTGATGCATGGAAGATTGTGTCTTTGAACATGTCAACCTAATCAAAATTGCTCCTTTTTAAAAAAGATTTAGCTTGAAAGATAGTCTTATCTATAAGATGCAGCAGGATATGGAGTTCAGAGTGGCACTTGTTTCCCTTCTGGCAAAAAATGGACTGGGAACAAAACATTCATGTGCGCGTGTAAAACCATCTAGTGGATAAATATTCATTTCTACTGTTTTATGATTTGTTAAAAAGGCACTATAACATGAACGGCTATAATGCAATAAAAGAGTTGCAGTGGTCAAATGTTTATGATGGTACAATGATAACAGTACATTTGGTGATATTTGTCCCACTTCGTGTTTGGTTTGTTGCACGAGAAGTAGACTCATGCAGACAGATAACAGCAGAAACATGACGGGTGGCTGGTATAGGGTAGTACAGCACAGTGAGCTAGAAAATGTTACCTGCTAGGACACAAATCATTTTCAGAAAGAGTGGTGACTGGAATGTACTGTAAAGTGCACTTAAACCTATACAACTATATATATTCATACATGTGTGTGTGTGTGTATATATATATATATATATATATACAAAACCTTTCCAATATCAATGATGTAAACAGATGTGTGTGTGTGTGGATATATATATATATATATATCTGTTTACATCATTGATATTGGAAAGGTTTCTTTAGCATCAAACCAGCATATTAGAATGATTTCTAATCACAGGATCACATGCCACTGAAAATTCAGCTTTGCCATCACAAAAAAAAAAACATTTTAAAATATATTCAAATAGAAATCAGTTATTTCTAAATTGCAAAATTACAGTTTTCGCTGAAAAAAAAAAAAAAAAAAAAAAATCAGCTTTTGTGAGTAAGAAATATTACCAATTTTACTGACCACAAATTAAGTAATGTATTTAGAACACTAAAAAAAAACTTTCCTCCTGGCTTAGTATTCAAGAGCAGAAGTCAAGTATGACTCAAAGTGGCAGATGGCAGAGAATGAGAGGTGAGACACAGGCCTACTGGACATGACCCGAAGAAAGGGCACTGGTTGCCTGGTGAGACAGAAATCTATCAGGATAAATGCAGTCTGTGTGTGAGCAGCAGATGCGCTTTTGTGTGCAAGTGTGCAGTGACATTTCCACATTACAGTGAGTAATGCCACAGGCTCCTGCTCATCATTGTGCAGGTGTGTGCGTGTTCGAGCATCTCACTCCATCTGGAGATCGAACCAATCAGAGGTGTGAAGTGTCGTGATCTGGGAGTGCAGGTGCATCATGGGACACGTACATACATGTGTATAAATAAACAGGGCACAGTTTGCGCAGTGATCCGTGATTGTTACTTCCGCCCTCAAGTTGCTACAGCAATCGGGCAAACTCAAAATGGCCACCTGCCAATCTGGTCTTTTCCTGCCCACCCCTGCTTTCCCTCGTGTTTACACAGCATCCCTTCTCTGTTAAGTAGGTCACTTCACCTCCCCCGTTTCCCCAACAGCCTCAGATTTGTTTACCCTGAGTCTATGTTAGCAACTCTGTTCTGCAGTGCTTAACCTGTACATGGCTGTCCTGGGGTTTGCCCAGCATCCCACCTCAAGGTAAAGACTAATTGTAGTAGAACAGTCTAAGAGGAAAAAAACTAAACAAAAATCATGAACAGAATCATGTGCATCAATGTTTACATTGACTGGCAACTCCACTATGATAACAACTACTATATTTATCATTAAATACTTCAAAAAAAAAAAAAAGTTGTAATGGGTTCAGACAAAAAAATAAAAGTAAGAAAAAGAATTTACTATGGGCAAAAAAGTTTAGGGATGCATGTGTTATTTTATTAAAATAATATTAATAATTAATTAATATTAATAAAATAACATGTTGATCACAAAATAAATAAAATAAATCATCAAATCAAATTTTGGCATCACAATCTAGTATAAAAAAATATTTATTCTGAAATTTGCTATTTAGTAATGTACATTAATGTATTTGTAACCGTTTTAAAGACTTCGTTTTAAAGAGATCATGTTAAAAGTAAAAATAGGAGACATTCTCTAATTAACTGTCCTATATCTACCAATACACTGCCATTCAAAAGTAATTTACCTTTTTTTACGCTCACCAAGGATGCATTTATTTTATTTCTTTTAGTAAAATATGAATAAAATTTAAAATAACAACTACAGTAATACAGTGCAGATTTATTAAAAAATAAAAACTAAAATATAAGTTGGAGGTCGATGATCGACTTTGTGGTTGTTTCATCTGACCTCCGGACGTATGTCTTGGACACTCGGGTAAAGAGAGGGGCGGAACTTGCCACAACCTGGTGGCAAGTTGGATCCGTTGGTGGGGGAGGAAGCTGGACTGGCTCGACAGGCCCAAACGTACTGTGAGGGTCTGTTGGGAACATTTAGCGGAGCCCTCTGTCAGGGAGGTCTTCAACTCCCACCACCTGCAGGGCTTTAACCGGATCCCGAGGGAGGTTGGAGACATTGAGTCCGAGTGGACAATGTTCTCCACCTCCATTGTCAATACGGCTGTTCGTAGCTGTGGCCGCAAAGTCTCCGATGCCTGTCGTGGCGGCAACCCCCGAACCCGGTGGTGGACACCGGAAATAAGGGATGCTGTCAAGCTGAAGGAGGAGTCCTATCGAGCCTGGCTGGCAGCCTGAGGCAGCTAATAGGTATCGGCGGGCCAAGTGAACTGCAGCCCAGGTGATTGTGGAGGCAAAAACTCGGGTCTGGGAAGAGTTCGGAGAGGCCATGGAGATGGATTATCGGTCGGCCTCAAAGAGGTTCTGGCAACCTGTCCGGCGCCTCATGAGGGGGAAGCAGTGCCCTGCCAACACTGTACACAGTGAGGGTGGGAATCTGCTGACTTCAACTGGGGATATTGGTGGGCGGTGGAAGGAATACTTTGAGGATCTCCTCAATCCCACAAAGGCATCTTCCACTGAGGAAGCAGAGGGTGGGGGCCCAGGAGTGGACTCGATCATTCCGCAGGCTGAAGTTGCCGAGGTAGTTAAGAACCTCCTCGGTGACAAGGCACCGGGAGTGGATGAGATCTGCCCCGAGTACCTTAAGTCTCTGGATGCCGTGGGGCTGTCTTGGTTGACACGCCTCTACTGCGTCACTTGGGGGTCGGGGACAGTACCTCTGGACTGGCAGACCGGGGTGGTGGTCCCTCTTTTTAAGAAGGGGGATCGGAG
>JAUYWG010000022.1:2944614-2965320 GCA_034779775.1 Enteromius afrohamiltoni | reverse complement strand
TAATACAGCGATCTGATCATTAAAGAGCTTGAACAACTCATTACTGTAAGACAAAATATAAAACTGAAGCTGAGACTGTTTAAAAAGTACTAAAAGGGCTAATCTTATTGGTATTGGGTGGCGCACTATAACGAATCAAATGGAAGACATGAAATATTATTTCCAAGCATACGTCCCCGTGAATATTACACTATTACTACACTAATATAATTTCTGCTAATAATCCCACATAAATGTCTTTGTGGTGTATTAAAAAGGAGTTAAATAAGAGAGATAATATTCATATGATTAAATTTAATTTCAATTTACTATAAATTCAAACTACTTTTAGATTTTTTTTTTTTTTTGGTGGCACTAAATGCCGTCGTAGTAATTCTTCACAACCCTCTAATAAAAGCTCTTCCTCTGCTTGAGAAACAAAATTGAGCTCGCTCTTTTACATTTCTTCAACCAATCAAAAGGGTTGTGATCAGTGTTTCTGCTATCAATACATGTCGCCTTTTAAACCAACGCACGGACGCGTAAAAATCCTCGACAACTCAATCCAGCTATACTAATCATCAACAGCAGGTGCGTTCAGAGAACCGGATTAGTGAGCTCAGTTAGCGCAATGATCTGATCTTAGATATCTCAATTCATCTCGGATGCATCAAGCGACGTATGAAGAACGGACCCCAGGTCACAGGTTAACTTGCGTTTCTGTAGTTCTGTTGTTCAACTGTGGGCCTAACACTGTGATTGATGCAGTTTAACTGTCTGTCTGTCTCATCATTATTCGCTTATAAAAGCACCGTCCATGGTAGTTTTGGTACAAGCTCTGTGGACCGCTGTAGCGGTAGACCAATCATAAAGGACTGCGCCATCTGACCAATCACAGCATTGAGGGCTCACGGAGTGGCGGGGTTTCGACAGACTGATTCTTCAAACTGCTTCACACAAGTCATTTATGAGTCATTTAGTAATGGGGTAAAATTAAACCTATTTTTGGAGAAAACTAAAGGGTTTTTTGACCTTGCATGCATGTAAACCTTTTAAGAGACTCATAAAACAATGTTAGCCACCTTTAAAATGGCATAATAGGGGCACTTTAACAAACAAATGTGCATAACATTATTACTTGTGGGACTTTTTTGGTGTCAATCGTGTGAATAAAAACAAAGCATAATGCTCTCCTCCATGTTTTGATACAACTGGAGATACCAAATCAGACAGATAAAACTCTTTGCTGATTGGTTTGTGTGACAACGCATCATGTGAGATTCATGCTCCAGCTGCAAAATGGCCGACAATTGCCGCAAAAGCAAAATATAAGGCCTCAATTGCATCTTCTGCTGCAATCATGTCGCTTAAATAGCATTATTTGCATCGTCAGGCATGGGTTGGCCCCTATTCTCCATTGACTTTGTTATTTAATCAACTCAAGAATAATTATATTTGCTTTTGGTGTGCACATACCACATGTGCTAATATTGTGGTTGTTAAGGTATTGTTACTCAGTTGCTAAGACGTTCTGTGCGCTTGCTTTGATATACCCTATTGGCTAAAATCAGATTCAAAACCCTTATGCTAGTGAGTATAGTTACCGATGTGTTGCTAATAATTGCAATGGTGCTAACAAGCTGCTAGCCTGCTCCATAAAAACTGCACAGCCAGTAAAGGATTAAGAGAGAAAGAAAGAGATTTTGAGAATGAATGCAAAGAAAAACAGTCTACTCTCCCATTCTCTTTGTTTCTGAGTTAGCAATCACTACAAGAGGAACAAATGGTGAACCTATGAATTAAGGTAGACGGAGGAGGTTGAACTACATATATATTGTGCTTTTGTATGATTTCCCTGTGACAAACCTGCACATTACCCACCGGCTTCTCCCTTAAAACAGTCCTTAACGCACCAGCTGAATCACAATGTGCCAGAGAGAGGTAATTCCAGCAGTCAAGGTGATGTAAAATTGCAAATACTGAAACAGTGATGTGTAGAGGAATACTCACAAAATAAAACACAACAACAAATAATAGAAGAAAAAAAAAGAAACCTGAAGAAGTTTGAGGGCAGAAAAACAAGAAATGTTTCAGATTGAAAAAGCAGTGAGAGGAAAAACCAGACAGAAGAGGAGGGCAAACCAAAATCGAAAATTAGAAAGCACAAACACCAACACACGCAAGCTGAGGTGGGAGAAATGAGTAATAGAAGGGAAAGAAGAAGAAGAAAAAAAAAAAAAACAGACAAACAACAAGAGGAGGAGGGGTGGGGTTAACAGAGATAGTAGCTGCAGGGAAAACGAAGAAATAAGTAAAGAAAATCTTGGGATGTGCCAGGAAGAAGGATTTCATTACATCCACAAATGGACTGTGATTTTGCAGCATATTTTATTAGGAATAAAATGCCAATCATAGTTAAATTCCAGTCCTGCCTATTGGGCCGCCTGGCAGGAAAGAAGGGGAGATGAAGTAGTAGTCATGTTCATTTCAACACAATTCAGTAAATGGGAAATTTTCAATTTCATTTCAGGGGCAGACTGAAATATACTGTTTCAGTGAGGTGATGGCATGCTGGAACCACAGAAATGGAGGTCTCCACAAACGTATTACCCGAGGACACAAAATATCCGCTGTATGACAGGCAGACCAACCAAGGTAATCTGTCGAGCTGTTCTGGAATATACAGGGAAATAGATGAATGTACAGAGAATTTTAAGAAGCTTCTGAGAGGAAGACGGACAAAACTTGCTTGTCCTTGGCTGAAAATGTCGTGCATGATGCTCAAAACATCCCAAATGAATGCAAGAGACTGAATTTAAGATCAATAGAAAGAGCAAGAGCAGGCGTATAAAAGAGGGGGAGAACAAGGTAATTTATGGAGTAACAATGAGGGATTTAAGCTTTAGTGCTTCACACAAACTGCTGGCTTCCACTGGATGCATCCAATTTGTCTCCGCATATATCAGATGAATTACATTCACTCCTCATTATTTCCAGCATGATCAAAGGCAGCACTTTTCTCAAAATTAATAATGTGAAGCAAAAAAAATGTGGACTGACCACTTTTGTACTCTCATCCTCATCAGACCTCCCACAGTTTGTTCACTGACCTCTGGTCGATCTCTCTCTCTCTAGATATCTATCATGTATAGTTTGTACACATATTAAGCACTGTGGTTTAAAAACTAGTGATTTTAAGCCATTGATATGCAATCAGAAGCAAAAGCGAACTGATTTTGCTATATGTGCATGCTGTCTGAGAGATGTGTGTCCACATGAAGTTGTTGCTCAGAGCAGTTATTTTGGACACTTTATAGGCCTTCAGTGGTTAATTATTGGATCGGGCATCTCTTAAAGTGACAGCAGTCTAATATTCCTGCTGTATGTCATTCATATTAATCAAACATCAAAAGAGTAAATCTCTCACTTTTGTAACTTTAATAAAAAGAAATATATATTTACTTTGCACTGTTACATAAAATATACATAGCATTTTATGTTTCTTGCTCTTAATCACTTACTGTTTAATTGTATTGAGTGAGGTTGTGTGTTTTGATTGTTTTTTTAAGACTAGTATTAGTTTTTATGATACTGACACTGGTGACAAGAACTGTAAGATTTATATAGCATCAAAGATTTCAAATCAAATCAATATCATAAAGACCTTATTTAAAGCAAAAATAACTATATTGCCTGCCATTATATGACTGACAATCTTCAACGGTTTGAGTCGAAAAACTTTGTGTTTCATTCAAGAAGCAAAGTCACCTACATCTCAGATACCCTGGGGGTAAGCATATAAACATCAAATTTTCATTTCTAGGTGAACTATCACTTTAAGAGCAAGACAACCAGCTAAGAAAATTGTATCCAAAAATAACGTCTATGAATGTCAATATGATGCTGAAAATATCCTGATCAGTTAGCCCTACTGAGATAAACACAGGTCAACAGCCTTCCAGCGGCATCAGAAGATGGAGCACAGCATGTAAACCACGCATCTCCCCAAAACCCAGCAACACCTGTTGTCCCCAAACCAGAATTACGTCACAGCATGAATGGAGAGGAGCGGGGCCCGGAGGCATTGAGACACTTTCATCTTATTTAGCTGAGCCATGAATATTGCAGCCAACATGCACAACAGGCAAACAGTTTAATATTTTACAAGTATAAAGCCAGAGTTTCCACAAGTATGTTTAATTCAATAATCTCCCAATGGATATGATCAAGTTTTGCCTTTCCACATTGAAATGTGACATTTTGAAAGTAACATGCTTCATGTTGACTGTCATTTGGAGAAATATTCATAACATTCATATTTTATACTAATGGTGATGGGAATAATATTCACAATTGCATACACATCTTTTATTTTAATCTCTGTACATTCCTTTACTCATGCCTTTCAAGTGTTCAAATGCTTTTGAACCAAACTACATCTACATATAAAAAAAAATCTGCAGGAAGAAATCTTAATGCCATTTTAAAAAACATTTTTATCTGTAGGGGAAGTCAGCTGTTTCTTATTGGTATGGACGTGATAAACTGCTCCACATAAAAGAGAGAAAGTACTGAGGAGTGATTGTTTGAGGCAACTCAAGGGTGCAGACACCGCGTTGGAGGTCAAACTAGTATAATTAAGAAATCTTGCAGGCGTACATACCTAGAAGAGAGCTTGAGGCTAACCAGGCATCTGCAAACGTGATCCTTCAAAAACCTTTTCTTTTAGACACATCTGCACAAGTGTTTGTGTGCACATATGTGCACACAAGACCATACTATGGGCCGTATACCTGCCTGAGGTATTGAATTTCGATTTGTGTTAGATTTAGTTGTTGCACTTGATGGTGTTATCATGAAGCTGGAAGGGTTTTAGTGCCCCGTGAGCCATTAACTGCTGACAAGAGCAAAAAAAGAAAACCCTTCAAGGAAGCAAAAAAGCAGCAAAATGCTGGTGGAGTTGCTCTCAATGGCCAGGATTTTACGTCAAGACATATGTCTCCCACGTCCGTGCAGATGTCTAAAGGCCATTCGGGAACTCTCAGATTCTGCTGGATCAGATGAATTAGTAAACACATTTGGGAGGATGTGGCAAAATCTCTTCACTTAAAGGCGGCTCAGTCGAATCGATTGGTCTCAAAGGGATTCTGCTGCTCAGTTTACACTGGGTAGAGTCATTCTTATCGAACAAGGAGCTCATTAGGTGAGGAAAAGATCTGCAAACCTTTTTGGCGTTGTCTGGATTTCCAAGTCCAAATAATGAGTGAAAAATGAAATATTTAGGTATAAAACACGAAATGTTCATAGATGGTAGTTCAACGTTTAAAGCTAGTAATCTGCAAAAGGTGTGATTTACATTATTTTTTAGACAAACATTTAATCTACAATAAGTGTGTATACTAAAATATCTAAAACACCTTTGTTAGGGAAAATAAAGGCTTTCTGTGGCTTCTAAAAACATCTGTGGAGATTAAAAAGACCCTTTAGTTTGCATAAATACAACTTTGGAATGCATTGTCCTCTTTGGCCTCCTACAGACAAAACCATGACAAAATCTAGGCCTCATCTAGGTTTTAAAGGTCATCGTGACCTCATCTAGGTTTTAAAGCACAGTTTTCATTTTATTCTGGAATTCTGAGTCATTTTGATGGTGCTGACTCATCGGCTGTTTCATATAACAGAAAGTCAGCTTTATTATTCGGATAAAACATCAATTCTGTCCTTGAACAGCGAGGAATTCTTTAATAATTGCGAGACATACAGGCCCTGAGGCAGCAAACACAGCTCCACCTCATTACATCGTCTCAGTTCTTCAGTTGGGATGAGATTTGGGTGTTGGTATTGAGTATTTAGACCATTGAGCACTGCGCCAGTAGTGTTGCTGAACAATCAGTCGGTCTTTAGCTTGATGCCCGAGGCTTCAGAACTCCTGTTGGATCCATTTCCAGTCTTATGAGCTTTAAGTGTTCCTCTGAGGTCCTATATAAATCACTGTTCATCAGTACTGCACTGAACTGAATAATATTGCAAAGAGCCTGTAGCTAAAATGACGCATTGCAGGGCAGGTCAAACCAATACCCAAAATTATCATTCTGTCAATCATTTCCTCACCCTTGAATCAAGCAAACATGTATGACTATATTATTATTATTTTCTTCAAACTGAAAAAAGTTGATCTTTAAAAAAAAAAAAAAAAAAAAAAAACTTTGCCCAAACAATGGAAGTCAATGGGGTCCAACTGCATATTGTAGTTTCTCAAGATAACTTGAAAGTTTTACAGGTTTGAAATGACTGAATGATGACATAATTTTCATTTCTGGGAAACTATCCCGTTAAGTGAACTGCAAATGGTTTATTAACAGCGTGTTTAACAAGAGATGAATTTGACTAGTCATCCATATTGAACTTCTCCAAGAACAAATAGCCTGTGGCGCACTGAATGCGTGTAGCATACTTCCAAAACATCAGATAGTGACAAAGAGCATATATCTTCAAACGTGTCCGCACTCCAATCCAATGCACTGACGTTCTTAAGGGAGTTTTGCCACCTCTCCAATAATGTTTGTAAATGGCCTGCGAAGTCGCTGCCGCTTCCAGAATACCAATGCAACCTCTGCAGTAACACCCAGTCCCCAGGCGTTTCCCGCGCGCACATGTCCGGAAATGACAGCTTGGCAACGTGACTCTTGACGGAGCCGCATTGTTTCAAATTGCGTGGCGGCAGAGGGAGTTTGCATCCGTGAATAAAATGGCAGCAGACTTCGATGACGCTGCGACGAGGGAGCGCTAGAATCGGTTTTGTCTCGGATTCATACCTCGGGTGAAGGGCGGCGAGGAAATGCACTGTCATCAGTTACAATCTACAAAAGAGGAGCATGTCACGTAAACAAGAGGAGACAAGTCTCGCGCCAGCCATCTGGAGGAGAAAACAATATTTTCTCATTCCCTCTCTAATAAAGGAAGACGCGCGATGGCTCTTTCTCAGGGTGCTGTGTGTATTATTGGCAGGCAGGATGAAAGATGAAAGGCTTGTGGTCACGGAGATCTGCTCCAGAGATGCCCACGGAGCCGGCGAGGCGACGTCACACAAATCAACATATGCTTTACACCTACCTAGGAGGCATGAATCTTTCCCAGAAATTTCAGCATGGCATTTCATCCTCCATTTGTTTTCTTTAATTGGAAGCTCTATGAACAATGACCGGAGGGCCCCTAGCGGACTTTCATAAGCGAGCAATATTTTAACTTGGCAAGGGGCCTTGCTCAACATGCACGAAACAGTAGCATATTAACCTATGGTCAATCTGCAGCCATTAACAGAGGAAACAAAAATCAAAGAATTTATTTACATGAGCAGACAGGAACCAGCACTTTCCAAGAATAGGGCACACTTATTAATGCATTAGAGGCTCAAATCCTGTATATTCTACATGAACTAGTATTGAACTGTGTCTAAAATTCATATATATATATAATGAGATATAATGTTCCAACAAGCCTGCTTGATCAATCACCAAAGAAGAATGTCAAAATTATTTAGCAAAATAAGATTATTTTCAAGTGCTTCTAACAGTTCTGCTGAGTGCCAGCAAGGCTCTCGATATATCACTTCAGCTTCTCATGTAATTCTGGGTGTTTTTCTCTGTTATCCATCCCAGGACTCTTATTATGAACTTGTGTCTCCACCCTACTTGTCTGTTTCCATGGTCACTTATCCATTCCTCCACCCACTAGCCTTGTTTGTGTGTGTGTATAAAAGTCCCGTCTGCATCCTGTGTATTCGCTGGTCATTGTGTGGGATATACCCCCTTTGTAAGCGTATCCTTGTTTCTGTTCCACGTTTCTGGATTTACTGTTACGGACACCGCCTGTCTTGGATATTCAACCTCGTCTTTGCCCCTGTTGGATTATATTCGCCGATCACCTGACTACCGCTAAGAATTTGGATTGTTCTCGTGTCTCAGCCTCTGATGTTTATGTCTACTGGTGATTGACCCTGCTTGTCTGGACTCTGAGTGTATTAATGAACAAGCCTGCATATGGATCAGCATGTCTAACGCCTCGTTCATGACAGTGCCAAAATGTTGTGTTGCAAAAATATGTGTACACCCTCCTGAAAGTGTATTTTTGATTAACAGTATATTGAACCAAAACTTTTATAGACAAATAATTTCCAGACAATCATACCACTGAATCATACTCCGATTTAATGCTGAACAACGGCACAATTATAGTTTTAAGTGTGAAAATATAGCAGAAGTACCACTAACATTCAAAAACAATGAACTGTGAAAAGGCTCCTGAAAAATACAGGTCTTCGCTTCTGTGAATTTGTGCTACAGAAATAACAAGTGTCTCAGAGCCAGTAAAAGCTATGAAAAGAGTGACATTTTCCCCTCAAAGAGTACAGCACAGCCTACAGGAGTGACATGCATGATTTCCGTCACCACTAGAAATACCTCCTGTAGCCAAAAGCGAAATAAACTCATTTAAACTCTTCTAAGGCCAATATTTACAATATAGAGATTTCTTGGAATCCATACTCAGCTCTCAAGAGACTAAGTCAGTCATTACGGATCCATAAGCATCCAAAATATTCTGGTGTTGCTAGAGGAGTACAGTGAGAAGTGCTTGGTACTCACAGGGCCGTTCAGTGCCAGTGAAGCTCTTCTATAGGGATGAATAAGTGCTGAAGATGCGAGAGAGTTCCTTAACATTTTTTCAGCATGACAATAAAAATATTCATTCTCTCAAGGTGAAAATCATTCAGTGGACATGTATTTCACCCAATCTTAATGCACATGAGCAGCTGTGAGGGATGCTGTAGAGAGGAGCTAAGCAAAACTCAAAATTTGTCATGACCTTGTACACTCAGTGAAAAGAATGGTCAGAGCGGTGTACTCAAAGCTCTGGAGGACATACTAAGTACTAGAATATTATAAATTTGCTGAATTAAAACTAGGGTTTACTCATTTCTGCAATCCTTCATTTAAACAAAATTGGCTAATTTACTTATCTTACAGAGAATATTGGCATATATTTTGTTGTTTTTATTGAGTATATGTTTAATACATTTTAATTTTGCCGCCTTTCAATGAATTCCATTAGTGATCATTAAGAAAATTGTAATTTTTTTTCAGAGAGGGTGTACTCATTTATGCTGTGCACTATAACGTTTTGAAAGCATTTTGACAACATAACAAAAATAAATAATAATTTTATTATTGCACTTGTAAGCCTCAACTGTCTAATTTTACTTTGTAAGCACAGAAAAAAAGTTTAAATATTTTTAATATCTTTAATTTGAGAAACCAAGCTTGACGGCTTAATTTAAGCTAAATCTGCAATGATGTTGCTTATTTTAAGATTTTTTCTTTTTTTTTTCTATTTGTTTAGATTTTTATGCTAATGTTTATTGCTAGCAAAAAACAACCAGATTTACGCGAGAACAGGGTTTGAGAAATCCCAAAACCTCATACATATTTTTTAATAAGCTTTTTTTTTATTATTATTTTCTGTTTATTTTAATATTTGAAAATATAATTGAAATAAATTTAATTTACATTATTCAATTTTAGATTACATTCAGGTCATAATTTACACCAATTTATGGAAATTGCCAATCATAATCACCTAATTAACTAGTAAGAATCCACCCAAGGAAACAAAAAAAAAAAGCTAAAAGTGCAGAAGCCAAAGTAGCACAAATCACCAACTTCCTCTGCACATTGAAATCCATTTATCAACCCGAGAAAGCAAATGGAGGAGCGACACTGTTCTTCGCCTCGTGAATTACGGACTCCCATTTCCACCACAGCAGTATTTACCATCAGCACATTCAACAACATAATTATGTTTATTATGATGATAATGCAAATCACTCGATCCTCCTCATCAGCATTATGTTCTCTCAGCGCGCCAGCAAGAGCCGATGTGTTAATGAACCAACACTCGCTCGCGCACACATGCAACATGAGGATAGAGCAAGTACCACCACCATCAAAGCGGATCGTAATCTTTTCATAGCTACGCTTCAATAAAGTCTGCATTCAAAGCCCAGACCCTATAACATTTACATCTGAAACTACACATATAAATCACCCGAACCTCATATCTGAGGAATTAGAGGCAAGATGAGACTTTAATTGGCCATATACAGAACATATTTCCTCTGATGCACCATGTTATGCTAAATGCTTCTACCTTCTCCTTTTCTTCGCTCTCATTTGATTACAGAGAGCACCCTTTAGACAACAGCCATATTTTTTTTTTATCCCTCAGAAACAAACGTGCAGAAGAGCTCTCAGTGCCTGTTCCCTGCACGCTCTCATCCTGGCACTTCACTTCACCCATTATGCACTCATTTTCCTGCAAAACAAGAGCTCGGCCGACCCGCACACAGCCCGTCCTCTTTTCCCTCTGAAGCACGACATCAGACATGTCAGAAAGTGAGGAGAAACTTCCAAGCAGACAGGAATCGAGAGAGCGGGCGCTTTTCTCTTTACCTGCGGCCTTATTTTCACATCAGTCGCCACAGCACACAAACACGGGAGAGCTTGTGTTGACATACTGAAATGGGAGAAGATCTAACACAAGGCTGATTATACCTTCACAGCACTAGCTTTCTCTATCTCGGTCTCACCTTTTTTTCCACAAGTTCCCATCCAAGACCACAAGAAACACTCAACCTAGAGTACAAATTTTACTTTTTTCTTTTAACCACATGTGCCAATTAAGACCTGGCTGACATGGTAAAAAATATATTTATACACACACACACACACATTTATACAATAGCATTCAAAAGTTTAGGGTTGGTAAGATTTGAGTGAACTGTGAAAACACTGATATCGTGAAAATATCATCACCATTTAAAAAAATTTATAAAATGCAATTTATTCCTGTGATCAACCATAGAAATCATTCTAATATGCTGATTTAATGCTCAGTTATAAATATTTCCTTTTATTATCAATGTTGAAAACAGCTGTGCTGCTTATTTCAACTTTTTCTGTTTAACAACATTCACTGGGCATTTATTATGTCTATTTATGTCTTTACTGTTAGTCTTTGCTGTCAATGTATTGCATTATTGATGAATAAATGTATTAAATTCTTTAAAAGAAAAATGAAAAATAACACTTAAACAGAAGTGCATCTAAATATTATGGAAGCCCGTTTCCGCCATTCCGAATTGCGAGTTATAGAGTCAGAACTGCGAGTTATAAAGTCAGAATTGCAAAAACAATTCAACTCAATCAAGTATTTTCAAGCTGCTCAAACGCAAGAGTTTCTTTGTGGTCGGCAGTACAAAGAAATTCAAACAGATTTGGAACTACTCAAGGTTGGGTTGGGCGATGTCGACCACTTTGGCATCGTATGATGGCTAATGTGAAACATTGCGATGGACGATGGCATCGTTGTCGTAGGCGGCGGTTGTTGGGGAGGGGAGGGGGTTATTTAGTTGTAACTAAAACACCTAACTATTTCTGTTACTTGTTTAGGAACAAGCATCCCAGCATTCAAAGTTTTGTATGTTTAAGATCATTAGCAAAGTTATTCTGAATATACTGTGGATATTCAATATTGTTTAGACCTACAGCCAGTGGTTGCAATATTTTATGAAAATATGTTTTAGGTCCCAAGATGGTTTAACCATTTTTCCTCTGACAACCAGATCAATGTGTGCTTTCACGCGCACACCAATCATACTAATACATAAATCACGCAAATCATATACTTATAAGCTACATTTCTCAATGAAACTTTAATAAGATCGAGCCATCAAAATACAGATTTACTTTTATTTATTTGGTGATGGTGATAAAATTAAGCAACCTCTCTCAAATCATAAGATTTTGCTTTTTTTAGTGCTGATGGAAAAAAAATAGGCTATTTCACAGAAAATAATAGACCTTATATATAACCTTCTGATGATAAGTTTCCACTGAAGTCATTGCAACATTTGCAAGAAGTTGCAATTGAGGTTTCAGTTTTAAGCTGATGTAAAGGGTCAGTCCATCATTCATACAATGTGACAATACTGTATTATTTGCAGGTCTTAATAAAGTTACAGACTAACTGGATTGTATTGGTGTTATTTAATCGTCAAAGCCAGTTTTCATTATTGAATGGTGAGTGTTAATTTTGAAAACTGGTTTATTATCTTTCTCAATCAACCGTCTAGACTCTCAGCCTAATTATAGGTCAATACACAACCATAATTCCCTACTACATTCAATCTTATGCTGAAGCTCTCATTTTCTGTATCAGAGATGCTCACTCAAATTATTTTTTCCCTTATTACAACCATCTTATATTCTCTCACACACTCCATTTCTTGCTCGCTTTCTCTGTTTCAGCTCTGGCAAATGCAGAGACCAAGGCCATCATGCTGAAAGATTCTCTCCACAATAAGATTTCAACTTTACCCATGTTCACTCCATTTCCCGGCCCTCTCCCTTCATCTCTCCATCTGCATGGATCCTCATCCCTCTTAAGTGGAAACATTCTTCCAACATCACAGGACATCCACGTCAGTCTTTGAAGCAGAGCGCCAAACAGTTTTCTAAAGGTAATGGAGGAAACATCCCTATCAGAGAGATCCAGCTCTCTTTTGATATGGCCAAGACCCTGTGGTTGGAAGGAAAAACAAAGATTTTGCCCAGGCACGGCACATCTGATGATACATCTGGACCATACGGGGCTGTCTATCCAATGAGCTGGTGGAGCGGGGGTAAAACTTGATAATTACAGCGTGTGGTTTGTGGGCTAGTCGACTCTTTGGGGTATCTCTATGTATATATACAGACAACTAGCCTGCAAGATCTCCATCAGAGACCCCGGTTAACCTTGTGGCTCAAAACCAGATAACCACACAGACAGACAGCACGAGTTGCATCTGTGAGATATTTGAACAGATGTAAGGCTTGCAGCCCAACAGCGACTGAGCACAGAAAGCAGATATCAATATTTGTTCAATTATTCATCCACAAACAAATAATTTCCATAAGGCCTCAAAGGTAAAAGCTTCCGTCAGCAACATCTCAGACAATTTCACACCTCCGCGATATCACCACATGCAGGTACACACTTCAGAGGAGCACAGCTACAGAGTGTGTGAGGGACGTGTTTGTGGTGGTCAGTGTTTGGTGTACACTAAGGCTTTGGGCAGTGGCCAATATTTAGAAGAGCCTGTTAGCCCTAGTGGTCCTTCCAGGGGTTTACACTTTACCAGTCAGCCAAGAACTTTTTTTCAGTGCATGTCTTTTGAGACATGGCCCAGGAATTAAAAAATGGCATGTAGTGATACTCTCAAACGCACAAGCAACTTTAAATAAATTCAACAGCAACACCACGAAAAGTAGAACAAATATAGAAAAAATGGCCATACATATTAAGAAAAAAAGATTTTACAAAATATATTTTTAAAGATAAAAATGTTAATGTGTGCACTTAAGATAACAATGAAATATGTTCAACTTAATGATTTTACCATGATGTTCACCAAATTTGATTTACTGGGAAATCTGGTTTCTGAATGAAGGACTGTTTAGAAATTTGATCAGAAATCACAAGGTTAATTGCAATTATTTAATTCTATTAATAGCAGTAGGTGTAACAGTAAAAAAAAAAAATAATAAAAAAAATTTAGACTGCATTTAGACTTAAATAATAAACAATGTCAGTGTTCATAAGCGGTCAATGAAATAAACATAAATTAAAATGTCTCTCACAAGGGAACAAACACAAAAGTGTAAAACCCCTGCCCTGCTGTCTCAATGCAACCAATAGTATTTCTGTTGTGTGGTTTATGATAAAAAGTACACACCACGTGTATTGAATACTGCACTTAATTATTTAATCTATGATAAAATCTGCAAAATAAAGTCTGAAAATAAATACGTTCAGGTACACAAATCCACAGACCGCTGATGTCCACTGCAGTCCTTTTCAAATTTTTTTCTGACAGTCAGTCAGTGAAACACCGTTTGGTGGTATTGTGAAAAATGCTTAGTCATGATGCATTTGGTGAGAGTTGGTGATTGTAGTGTCGATCACATTTATTGGTGCAGATGAGATTGTCTTTAAAAGTCTTATCTGTAATAGTATATGTATCCCTGATGAATGTCAGTGGACTGAAACGTTGCTTTTTCTTGTAATAATGCATTTCTATATTTAGAAATATCTATATTGGAAACATGGCTGAAGGGAATATGGTGGCCCAGCTGTTGAATGTATGATGTTAACCTACCTCCAGTCTTCCCGTGTCAGGCTGAAAGCCACGTGCTGGGTCCTCGGTGGTCACACGGCACTGGATGGCATAGCCATTGATCCGTATCTTGTCCTGTTTCAAGCCCAGCTCGGGCAGGCTGCGACCTTCACACACTCTCAGCTGAGCGTGTACCAGATCCACACTGGATGAGAAAGAGAGAGAGAGAGAGAGAATAGAGAAACAGAGACAGTGGTTATATTGCATTTGGTAAACAACAAAAACACATCCTGCCACGAGCCCCACAGCCACAAAGATCGCATCCAACCCCGACACTTCACCACTCCAGACGAGTGTATGCTATCAGGTCAGACCCATTCAGTGATCTGGAATCACAACAGATTCACTCAAACCATTTTCAGCTGCTTGACATTCCAGCAGGTGCAACACGTCGAGATGCCTGCTTGCTCCAATAACTTCTAACTTCTAGACAGGCTTGACAAGGAGTGGGATGAAGGAATTGTAGAAGGAAACGAGCGAGTCACTCAGTGACATACAAACAGGAAATGCCTGCTAAATTCATGGCTAACAGCTAGCTCCTGATCCGGCCTCAATAGCTTCACAATTAAATCACTCCCTCAGCTCAATTGAATGAACCAGGCTTTTCCAGGGCTGATTGGTTACATTTGGCTGAATCTGCCATCTTATTGGATAAGTGCTTTCCCCAGTGTAAAGTTGGATTTATTAAGAGCCATATAAATCACACTGATATATTTACTCACCCTAGATTCACCGAACTCATTCCTCATGTCCCACAATTCCTCATCCTCATATATCAGGTCAATTTTATTCTTACAGGAGCAAAGAGGAGTGAACCGGGTTGACTCTAATGGGTGGAAAGATGCATATACTAGCAAACAGAAACACTACAAATCTGCAGGTTTTGATGGGAATCAATGTCAGCGTGTATGGGAAACGCCATAAGGTATTTATTCACCATATATCAGAAGGAATGAAGGCTAAAACTTCACAATGCAACCTTTCTATGATGAATGAGTAATCAAATTACAAAGTGTGTGTGTGAGACAAAACCTGAAAGCACCATTGGGTCCGAAAATATTTTTAACCAATAAAAGAAGAGCAAGATAGTATTTGCTTTCATGCTGTGCATCAATAATTTAAGCTACAAAGTGTTTGCCTTTTTTATCTCCAGCATGGAGGTATTTAGAAAATGTAGGATTTCTCAAAGGCTGATATATATATATACCGCACAGCATGCTTTTGATAACACTGCAGCAGTACATTTATATGCACATACACACATGGTGATGGCAAAAGCAATATGTTTGCACAGCTCCCAACATTATCCGGCTAGGCCTCATTAATTTTTTAACAATGATACAAACAGGCTCTGAATATTGCACGAATATGTCTTTATGACACTGGCGTCTAATGATTACATCTCTCACATGAACTCTGGTCATTACAGCTGCAAGCTGAAATAATTGCCAAATAAAACATCAAAATCAGCTTAATGGATTATCCCTATTATTTTCATTGTGTAAATACTCCAGCAGATCTGAAATTGTTAAAATGGCATTTATCAGATATATTTGGGATCGGAGCAGCAAACGATAAGGTCGCAAGTTGAATCCAAACTAGTGGGAACTTTTTTGCTTTTTACGGACTCCGATTAAGACACATAACCCAAAAAAATTGTCTGGAAGTGACAGGGCTAGTCAGTGTGGATGAGCTAAAATGGTTAAGTCATTAATTCTACATTCAAAAGCTTCAAGAGCTGTTCTTAGTAACGCCATGTTAGCATTAATGTTAGGTAATCTTTCAGAAACCCACTGAACAAATTTAAACTGAGCCTTAAGTACTGGATGAAACACTGGGGTAAAAATGTGCAAAAACAAAAAGGTTTATATGTACTTCAGTGTATTTATTTTTGGATTCAGAAGTATTTACTTATGTTACGCAACCTCCATTTACTCGCATTTTATTAAATTTATTTCTCCTTATTTGCCCATCACACAATATGTCAACACAATCTGATATATAAATAATACAACTGTCATATCAAATATTTATTATAAACTCAGAAATCTAGCACTGAATTTAAATTAGGAATGAATTGAGGATACAGAATGGGGCTTAACTGACAACTTTGAAAGCTCCTAAAAGAAGTTTTTGTAAAATGAATCTCTGCTCTGTCTGGAAGAGTGAATTCAATGAATGATCAAATTGGAAGCGGAACAAGAAACTGAAATGATTTTCTTTCACTATTGCAACATATCTAAGTGCAGAGATTTCGTAGAGATTTGGATGTGCAAGTATAAATAATTTTTAATAAACAATATTCCTGCAATATTGCAATTTCATAAAAAAAAAAATTAAAAATTAAGAAAAGACAATTTAAGCTGACAACAAGGGAATTTGCTATTTTCATTTAAAAAAAGCAGCTCATAAAAGCTGTTTATTCACAATGTTGTCTCAAGAGTGTATAATCAATGTATAATCTATTTATGAGTTTGGCATTTGTGTGCTAGACAGGAAGAATAATCTGCAGCAGTGAAAACAGATTCTGGGATTCAATGTACTCATAAAATCACAGCTATAAGGGGCCGTTGACCCAGTCTCAAGGGCACAATGTTCACTTCCATGCTCCCTTACCTCTCTCGCTCAAGCTTCTCCTGACTATATGCATCTATACTGCTCCCACAGCAATACTTACTCCAAGCAATCCATGCCTGGAAAGCTACAATGACTTCCGTTATAATGTGAAACAATAACTTAAAAAGGATTACTGCACTATAATATGAACAGGCTCTGATTCAGCAAACATGCATCGCCTACCAAACTTCCCAAAATAGACAATATCCTGATCTGCCATAGATCCAGAAGAAAATTTCATACACGTTTTATAACTAACCCGTTTTTAAAAGCACCAGTATGAGATGAGAATGCACTAATAGTGGCATTTTAAGCAATGACTCATCTGTCGGTGACTCTTTTTTTCCCTGGTATGCATTTAAATCCCAGGCAACGGTGCATTATGTGGGATAATACAATAGACTGTGGCTGATAAATGGACCATTTCTTAAAAGTGTGTCATCAGCGTCTTCAATCGTCAACTATATGGCAATCTGAACTTCGGGAAGAGTAGTTGTTGTTGTATATCTTCTGCTATAGAAGTGTCAATGTATTCAACTTCAATATTCAGAAATAAGCTTAATGTGATTTAAGAAAGTGGCTGCTGAATTAAAATATTTACATATACATATATTATGCGTGTATACAAACACACACACGCACGAGAGTGTGTGTGTGAGAGTGCGCTCTTTCATATATACACATTTGTATATATTACAAATAAGTGACCTAAAAACAGCAGTGCTGAAAACGGGTTGAATAATATTGATATAACCAATTAAGCATAATTTACAAATATTATATTATATGCTGACATTGTCACTTTAAAATGGCAATAAATTGCAATAAGAAAAACACTTCATAAAAAAAGTTCATAAAAGGGGTTGATTCATTAATTGCAATTTTATATATAGTTTTTCCTCTTTTTCTTTCTATATTAACTAGCAATGCTTTTTTGATAGGTCTGTTGTTAGAGCATCAACAAACGATGTTGATTCAGAAGCATGTACCACATGAATGGTCAATGCCTACTGAAAAAATACATTTCACATTTACAAGCAAACAGAAAACACACATTTTCTACCCCCTAACTGCCATCGTGTACCCTTCAAACCTCCAGACAGCAAAGCATTTAAGCAGCCTACAGTCAGACAGATGAGAAAGAGTGAGAGAGAGTGCTGAACAGAGACACAAACAATGAAGACTGGGAGCATTAGACAGACATAACAAGAGAGCAGAGAGAAAAAGGAGGACAGCAGAACAGAGGCGACTGCAGCGAGCAGCATGTGAATGGTGATGGAAACTGCTCAGTGATGAGTTGGGGGAGCCATGTTAATATATTCAGTCTGATTCTCTTTTCTATTTTAATTGCCAAAGTCAGGCAGCAGCATATGCAAAAATTATGTGGGAGTGGAACAATCCCAGTCAGTCATACAAAATAGACTGAGCCCCTCAGTGACACGGTGTTGTCGTGTGATTGACTGCGTGTGTGTGTGTGTGTGTGTGTGTGTGTGTTTTTCCACAAGGATTAATATCAGAAATTAAAGAAAGGAACATATGATGACACCGGAGTATCCAAGCCAAGAGAAATTCTGATAAATGAGAATCATCAATACCTTCTCAAAATTAGTTTGAGCCACTTCTATGTTTGCCAATGGGTTTATACACATTTTTTATTAACATTTTATAATGACTGAATACATTATTGGTAGATTCAGGGGGTTTTTGGGAAACAAAAAAGGACAAAGCAACAGCCGAAAAGGGCGAAAGAGAGTGACAGCTAGACAGACAATGAGAAACAGCTAGAAAGGACGAAAGAGAGCCACAGCTAGACAAGCTAGAAGTACAGAGCGACAGCCAGAAAGGATGAAAGAGAGCGACAGCTAGAAAGACGATGAGCAACAGCCAGAAAAGACGAAGGAGAGAGCGACAGCCAGAAAGACAGAGCGACAGCTAGAAAAGACCAAAGAGAGCGACAGCTAGAAAAGACAGAACTACAGAGCAACAGCCAGAAAGGATGAAAGAGAGCGACAGCTAGAAAGACACAGGGCAACAGCCAGAAAGGACGAAAGAGCGACAGCTAGAAAGGACGAAAGAGAGAAACAACCAGAAAGGACGAAAGAGAGCGACAGCTAGAAAGGATGAAAAAGAGCAACACTTAAAGACAGAACGACAGCTAGAAAGAATGACAGAGTGAAAAAACAACAGCTAGAGAGGATGTGAGTACAACACAGCGATGGTTAAAAAGTACAACAGAACGACAGAGCAACAGCTAGAAATGACAATAGTGAGCGACAGCTAGTAAGGAAGACAGAATGATTAAAAAAAAGCTTAAAAAAAAAAAAAAGAATTAGACACCAATAGGACAAAAGAAAAAGAGACTCTTTCACTAAAGGACAATCCAGTAGCCACTCAAATTCAAGAAATCTCTTCTCTCTTCCCACAAATGTTTGGGTCTGATTTCAGTGTTGAATATTTCTTTGAGTCTGTGTAGGAATAATAACGGGAACAATGCCCTTCACACTCTTATCTCTGGTCAGAAGTGTGTGCAGGTGTCAGGTCTGACCAGCCTGTTTAAACAGCATCATTACACAGCACTGTTGACAAAGCGCTTGAGCAGATCAGCTTATGGTTACCTGCTGCTAAGGAAACACACAAACACACCTGGAGAGGGATGCTGGCGTGGCTCAATTCTCTGTCATCACACAGAGGGCTCTCAAGGGCCCCCTAGGAGCGCTTGTTTTTTATCTGTTCCATTCAGAGCCAAATCAGAAAGGACAGAAACTCTACACATTAATACCACGATACATCCTAACAACTAAAATCACATTGACCATAAACAGCACTCCATTATCTGATGCAATACTACACAAGCAAAAGGTCACAAGACCAATCCTGCAAAGAAATAAAATCACCCCCAATGAGAGAGCAATGGGTTCATGTGGGTAGTCCACATTCAGTTAAAAAAAAAAAAAAAAAATTAATGTCAATCAGTTTTTCACCTACGCCATTTTGCACTCAAATTTATATTTGACCTTTAATTACCAAGTCTTCTCTCCAGCTAACTTTCACCCTTAAAAGTTTTGCCATCTCGCACGCCCCGTAATGATCTATACCATTAGTTGGGTGTCCATTAAAAAGTAAATCAATACGTTGCAGAAAACACACATAATGCACTAATGTCTCGGCCTGTTCCCCTGTTAGGTGAGAAAGGTTCATCCGCTTCATTCATCTTGCTTCTCTCTCCGAGTGTCTTTTTCCTCGCTCTCTACTGCACCGCCATCACTCCGTCTTTCCAAGCCCCCTAATGCCCTTGTCCAATCTCTTCCCTGCAAAAATGGACCAATACAAATGAGCAGCTGCAATTTAGCAACAACCCAAAGTAATTAGAAACCCATTACCAGGGTCACCCGGAGACAGTGCACCAACACACACACACCAACACAAAGAACATGCACTCTCTCTCACATGCGCACACACAAAAAACAAACACGAATGCAGAATGAGCGTGAAAAGTCACGGCATAACTGCACAGCTGTGAGGCGTGGAAGGAGGCAGTGAGGGAAGAATTGAAGCACTCAATCAACTCTTCGCCATGCACTTGCTGGCTTCTGTATAATCAAGGAGAAATGGGGAGAGTAGTCTTGCGTAGCCAGAATTCTGAGCATCAGCATCAAGTCTGTTCCACACAGAAGCTTGTTCTGGTCAAAGGGTCAGGCTTATTTTAATTTCTAATTTTAAACTTAAAGCAAAAAATAAAAATAAGAATAAAAAAAAAATAAGAATAATAAATATTATATAAATATATAAATAAATATATATATAAACACAAACACACATACAGAAGTGTCAAAAGGCCA
>JAUYWG010000022.1:2926648-2943374 GCA_034779775.1 Enteromius afrohamiltoni | reverse complement strand
ATCAGATCTCTGTGTGGAGCACTGGCTGTTGTCAGACTCCTTGTGCAGACAATCTCACTGCATTATTACAATTAATGGCAAATATAATGTTTGGAAATGTAAGCTGATATTGCCATCTGACCGCAGAAATTAGAAATAGCCAACTTATAAGACTAATAAAAATTACATAAGCACATAACTATAATATATATTAAAAAATAATAATTAAAATGCTGCTTAAATACATGTTTAATAAAACATAAAATAAAATTGTAATACTACAGGTATATTATTTAAAAAAAATTCTGCATATCTTATAACATTTGGCCATTTATTTAGTTTTGGAATCTATTGTAGGGCTGCCTCTACACAAATGTTACTGCTAAATGTCAACTATTATGTAGGCTATGACTTAAACCAACATATACTGGCATTTGACTTAAATTTACTGGCTTATGTACCTCACTCATTTGCCCTTATATATTGTACTATAACAATTTTCATTAGACTATAAATGTTGATACCAGATTTTCTTTTGGTGTGAAATGACTTTTTTCCTGCCTGCTGTCTTTTAATGCCCCAGCTTAGGATAGTTGCTAATGAAAAGAGCCAATTTCATTGAATCTTGCCATTTTTGCGGGCAATATTCATTAGAAACTAGATGGACTGTAAATTGTCTAAGAGAATGATGGTGAAACAATAAACCAGAACCGACAGGATCAGATTAGTACTAAATGTACTAAATGTATTTTTCCACAACTATCACTGTGGTCAGCTGTATATTTATTACTGTCCTAAGACTTTCTGACCCGGAGGAATGACAGAAAGATGGAGGAGATATCAAATTATGAAAACATGATGGGTAATTATGGGCAGCTGGCATATTTTATTACCTTGCCAGTGGCACAGAGCGACAGAGTGGCAGAGGGTAATTGATCTTAATTACTGTGCCCAAATGAAGGTCATATCAGCGACACAGAGAATGAGACTGGGGGACAGACGAAAGACCAGCTGCATGCAAATACACCGCTGAATATGATTGTCTCAGGATCAACAATACACACACCAGCGATTAAAGGGAGAGTAATTGGCAGGAAGGATCAGGAGGAATGGGGTTACTTTTGCTGGAGTCTGAAACGGCTCGCCACAAAAAGAGAACCTATTTTTCCCGCCCTTTCACACACACACACACACAAACCAAGGAAACCAACTGAAAAAAAAAGTCAGACTGCTTCAAAAGCAAAATACAAGCCAAGTGATGCTAATTTCTGTCGCCTTAATAGAGGACAGAGAGATCTTATTAGTTTTAAAAAATGAGTGTAAGAATGTAAATTATAAATATATACTATCATTAAAACGTTTGGGGTCAGTAATTATATTTAAAAAAAAAAAAAAAAAAAAAAAAACTTTTATTCAGCAAATATTTGTTATTCTGAAAAGTGACACTAACGGCATTTATGACATTTTAAAAGATTTATGTTTTCAAATATATACAAATGCTGTTCTTTGGAACTATTTTCAAATAATTCAAATAAAAAACGTATCATGGTTTCCACAAAAATATTAAGCAACATAATAGCACCTAACTATTTTCACATTTCACAAAAAAAAAATATATATATATTAATTGAGAACAAATCAACATATTAAAATGATGTCTAAAAGATCATGTGACATCATGATATATAATAATTATATTATAATACATAATTAAATTTTCTATATTGTAATAATATTTCACAATATTATTGTCCAGATGAGAACAAGAAATGGCTTTTAAAAACAAAAAACAAAAACTCTTACTGACCCAAAACCTATTGTTTCTTTCTGTATAGATTATTATTATATACATTTTTTTTAAAAGACAAACGATTACCATTTTCAAATCAAATTAAAAAAAAATCTAACCATAAAAGTATAAACGCTCCGTAGCCTTCAAAACAGTGACCAATTCTTACTATTAACTAGTTTCTTATTAGCATACCTATTATTAATATTGCTGTTTATTAGTACTTATAAAGCACATATTCTGTATGACATATTCTACATCCCACCTAATACTTAAAATACCTACAAACTATTAATTAACGACAATCACTGTTCAAAAAGTCACTGTTAACGGTGAGAACTGGACCTTAAAATAAAGTGCGACTAAACTTTCTAGAGTCAAAATATTTTTAAAAGGTCCAGTTTTTTTTGTGAAATTACTAATAAAACATAAAAATAAACACTGAAGAGAGTGAGAAGGACAGGCATTGGACATAACTTGAATGCACATGGTGTGATCGAACAGTCAAGTTTCAGATCTGAAGCTTGAGTGTGAAGACTTGATTCTGGACCAGCGTAAAAGCCAGCGAGTTAGCGGAGCAGGTGGGGTGTAGAGTGACTCAGTATGAGGAACAGAAGGTGGCTGCTGGTGAAGGTCTTGGCATACAAGCCCCACTGCTGGCTGGAGAGCTGGAAATCAAGTTCATTACAGTCATACGCGCTTCCAAGGCCTCTCGCTCACAGCTGGGTTGCCACGCGATGCCAATTGCAAGCTGACAGCTTCAATTTCATGCGACAAGATGGACATTCATAATGAATGGAGCCCTGGTACGTCTGCACAGGCGGTCACGCTTCACGAATTCACTAAGTCAGAACCAGAGGCAAAGATGTAAAATTGTCCAGAAAGGTTAGAATCACACATATTCATCCAAGAGTGCATGTCTACAAACTTCAAATTCTGACCCCTTAATTAATCCTTCGAGCTTTTAATGATCTTTCCTCTGATTAAGACTATTAATTACATTAAAAAAAATGTGTTGGTATCATGCGTTAGAAGAATTACCTTTTTCCCACCTCTATATTTAAACTAGCACATTTCATTCGCCTTCTGTGTGTATTTTGCCTCTGGGATGAAAAAGATAACAACAAACCACTTCCCTCCTCTTCAAGGCACCCTCCTATGTGAGCTTTTTACTAAAATGAGGAAGGAAGCGTTTCAGATACAAGCCCATTGAGAATCTTACAGGTTTCAAAAGGGTCTAAGATGATGATGCCTTGCACTTATTATCATGTTTTTTCGACACTGACATTTTAACAGCCCGAGTACAATACAAATTTTGAGTGTTAATTAGTGTTATGGGGCTGCTGAACATCGCCCCAAAGTTATGCAAGTTTAATTGCATTTGGCCACACAAAATGTCTTCATAAATGTCAACGAATATTTAGCGGAGTCATTATTTTGTTGGAAAAAAAGCAGATCTTCTCAGAATCGAAAGGTCAGACAGTCAGGTGGTCAAAAACAGAATCATTATGCTTTTTTTTTTTTACGCTCAGATGTCAAGAAAGATGAATAATATAAAATAATATAAAATAAAATAAAAAATATAAATATAAATATAAATATAAATATAAATATAAATATAAATATATAAATATAAATATAAATATAAATATAAATATAAATATAAATATATAAATATAAATATAATTTTATGTAGCTATGAGAACCCTTTTTAGTGCACAAAGAAAACTAAAAACACTTCAACATTACCGATTGATTTGTAATTTTCAAATCTTTCAATGTTCAAAGACACTCACTCAGTGATCTCCTCAGTAACCGTGTGCTCCACCTGTAGACGGGAGTTGACCTCGATGAAGTAATGTTTACCATGTTTATCCACCAGGAACTCCACTGTGCCTGCGTTCTCATAGCCGACCTGAGGAAAGAGAGTGAACCGACTGAGCTAGGAGAATTACAACCCTTTCAAAAGCGTCACAGGCACAATTTACATCCTGACAAATAAAAAAATACTAAGAAATAAAAGCAAATATAGGCACATGGTGAGAGAGAACAATGAGTTTCGTAGCAAATAATCTTTAAAGGGACAGTACACCTACAATTTTAAATCTTTGTTCTTCTTCAAAACAAAAATTAAGATATTTCTGAAATCTGACAGGGTTTCTGACCCTGCATAGATACCAATGCAACCGACATGTTCAAGCCCCAGAAAGGCAGTAAGGACATTAAAACGGTCCATGTGATATCAGTTCTTCAATATTAATTTTATGAAGCTATAAGAATACTTTGTGTGTACAAAGAAAACAAAAAAATAAAGACTAATTTCTTCTCTTCTATGGCAGTATTTGATGCATTCACCACAGCATTCATTGCTTTCCTCTGCTTGTAAACAAGGTGCAGCCCATCTGGGTTCAACATCTGGATTTACAAACATCTCGCAGGTTTAGCACAACATGAGTAAGAGTGTGTAATTCTTGACAGAATTTTCAGTTTTAGGTAAAATATCCCTTAAAGGGGTCATACGACGGTACTTTTTCAAGCTGTTTGGACTGAAATGTGTGTTGGGAGTGTGTGTACACAACCACCCTACAATGATAAAAATCCACAAGTATTTTTATTAAATTAAAGGAAGAATAAGTTGCCCCTTCTGAAATCAAGCCATTCTCAAATGAATGTCGGTGTGACAATCTATATTACAAACTTTCCATTAAGATCCTAAAGAATCATATTAGCTTGTGGAAAATTGCTTTTGTATGACCCCTTTAAAAACAGCTAATTAAACAAGTGTGACCCTAAAAAAAATATTTACAATGGTAATCAAACTCTCTTATAAACCACCACAGTCAATACTAGAAAACATAAATAAAAAATACATTTTAAAAAAGTGTACATAATAGAACCCTCTTATTACCTCTCTTATATCCATATAAAAAAAAACATTCAGGCTTACATTTTATATTAGTTTACACTTATCAAAATCAAAATTATAAACAGAATCTCATGTGAAACTTTGCTGTTTGTTTTGTTGTTTTTGTTTTTAATGACAATGGTGGCTAATACCAAGTTGCCACATTTGTCTTGCAGCAACGAGTCAACTATGATATATTTTTGTGAAAACTAGGGTACACTGTGGTAAGGAATTATTGGAAAGGCAGCAAGACAGCAGGTTGCCTCTTACTAGGCCACATCTTGACACACGCACCACATAAAGCCCAATAGGGTTTCCATAATCCCGTCCCCAAATTTCGCACAAGTGCAATCCAATTCGTCCTTAGGCCTGTCGCAGCTGCCAAATTTCCTAGCACAACACGTTTGGATACACACCGCCTCTCAAACACACACACAGACGTGTAGTGTTTGGAGAGTAAAGCATCCTTGATAACTGGCTGCCAACACACACTGAGATCAAACAACCAACCCTTCAAATTCCTGGCTGATATTCATGCTCACACCCGCTTCGAAAATCTTGCAAGCCCTGCGAGACCGCGAGAAGACATGAACACTGTACACTTAGACTTGAGAACATCAATCATTCTCAGGACTTTTTTCACACACACACACACACACGCTGAAATACAGAGAGCAGATTAAAACTATTAGACCGTCGCAATGAAAGAGATGAAACCAAACAAGACTGCACACGAGAAGAAAGGTACAGGCAGGTAATTAAATGGGTAAAATGAGGAGGAAAGGATGGAGAGCAAGAGAGATGAGGACAGATGGCATTCCACCGAGAGGACTAAAGAGGGTGAGAAAGAAGGAGGGAGAGAGATGAGTAATTATGAGTTTCACAGCTTGATACAATTTCTAATTACTTCACAACATCCATAGCATAAACAGGGTCTGCCAGAAGTCTATGACAAAAGGAATGAGAGGTCAAAGAGGGAGGGGTTTGGAGTTGGTTTTCATTTAAGAGTATGGAATTACGACAGACAGAAGAAAAGGAAACAGACTATCTTCATCTCAATATACTGTACATCCTGACATGCTAATACTGTCAAAAACACAATTTGTCAAAAGTAAACAGCTGAGAGAAAAACAGATGCATGCCTTATAATTAGATGTGTGCAGGTCTTAAAGTGACAGCAGACTAACAGTACTAAACGTGTTGTCGCTTGCCATTAAAGGGATAGTTCACCACAAATTGTTATTTACTTATTCAATCTCTCAAACATGTATTAACTTCTTTCTTGTGCTGAACACAAAAGATATTTTGAAGAATGTGGATGACCAAACATGCTGGTCCACACTGACTTTGATAGTAGGAGATCCTATTTAAGTTTCTTGAATGCTACTGCCAAACACACCTACTGTACCTGAACAATAGAGCAATGTTCAAATAATGCAATTGGCTGTACTGACTAAGACAACATGCAAAATAATAAAGAGTTTTCTGGGGAAAAAAAAAAAAGCGTTTCTTACAACTATCATACAATAGTCAATTATTTATAATAAAAAAAAATTGACAGCAAAAACATCTATAAAGCAAGAAGATATATAGAAATATATAGAATCTATATATATATATAGATTATTTGATATATCTATCTATAATCCTGTAGACAAAAAAAAAAACACTTTTAAATGGACTGGAGTAACGCCTGCTGAAAAATTATCATAGGTAATTATCATAATTTACAATTAAAAGTATATTAATATAGCGAACAGTTATTTTGAAATTGTTATATATCATTTCACAATACAGCATTTTTGCTAAAAAAAAAAATAGTTGAGAACATTTATTCATTCATTTTTGTTTTATACACATACATACATACACACATACACACACATATATATATACACATATATATATATATATATACATACACATACATATATACATATAAATACACACACGCAAACACATAACAAAAACATCATGTTACTGAACCCAAACGTCATTTTAGCTCCATATTATTTTCCATCACAAAACATGAATAGAGATTTTAGGCAGAGCTTCCCTGAGACAAAGAAAGTGGATTGCCAAGCTACAAAGAGGACAAAAAAGCAGCATTAAAATTTCATAAAAGCAGTGCTTACCACTTGTGTGGATATATTGAAGTCTGAAGTCATTTGATAGCTTTGTGTGAGGATAAATATATGAAAAACGTGTCATTATTTACTAACAACGTCTCCTCTAGTGTAACCATCAAACCCTCACTTAAAATTTATTCATAGTTGGTTACAAGACATAAGGCAAAATCAATGCTATGTCACAACAATGTCTAAACCTTTTTTTTTTTTTTTTTTTTAAAAAAGGTGTGAAGGGAACACACGCTTCTCATTCAAAGATATGAGTTCATAAGATTTGGAATATGGTTTGCATTAGTCGCATGGACTACTTCACAGTCCAAATCACTTTTCATATCATAGTGTCAAATCCATTTCAGTTGTATTCAAAACGAACGCTCTGACATTCAGCTTAAAATCTCGTCTGTTCTTGTGATTTACATAAAAATGAAAATATGGTGTTGATATGAAAATTGAACAAATTTGCAATTTTGTGCCAACTATTACTTTTTTTTTACCATCCAATTCTCTGGTAACAAAAAAACAAAAAGAGCAGCACAGAAATTCTGCCTATCACTTTGAATACTATGAAATCCGACAGAAAGTGATATGATATTTGGGTAAACTGTTGCCATTTCTTGTAGATTCGGTTACATCTTAGCTTGAAAGAGACCGAGACAGTAGTAAGGAGTGAGAAAACAGATTCTGACAAGCAAAGACGACACAAGAACGACTTTAGCAATAACTGAAATTAAACAGCGTTATGTAAATACCCTCATCTTTTACTGAGGATTAGCAGCGAAGATGCTTTACGTTCACAATCAAGGGTTTATAACAGTGAGTGTTGAGTGTGGGTCTGAAACCACATCAAGGCTGTGATCCCCAACCTGTGCTTCAGGCACTGTGGGTAGAGCAGCTGTCTCCATGGCAACAACTGCCATAAAACAAAAAAGGAAAAAGACGTTAAAACAGGGGAGATGTTCCTGTCATGTTAATATCATTTAATTCCTCATCCTGGTGTCTGACCTGCATGTAAAAAGTTTTAAAAAAAGCTGTAACGGCGACCATAATTTAAGCAGCCCCCCTAAGAAGAACAAGGTCGATGAAATGTGCGTAACATAATTGGTGGAGAAAGTCTTTTCACACATTCCTCCCTCCATGACAACATGGTTATCCGTTTAACAGGGCTCCGACAAAAAGGACAAATTACAAGGCTGCCAGTCATGGGGTCGAGACAGAACTGAATGAAAAAACTATTGAGAGGAATCTGTGCTGGCAAACACAGTCTCAAGACATTAGAAAACCGAAAGGCAACAAAAAGACAGACCGTCCTGCACAGGTGAAAAAAAACTGAGAATGAAGAGGCGATAGCTCTGAAGGTCATAGAGAACACCACCGCATCCTCTCTTTCTATTATTAGGAACAAAACAAATACTGTCTGTTTATTATTAAATTAAAGAAACAATTCTGTTTTTCAACTTCTTGTTTTAGTTAGGGATAGGGTTGATCGTATGTTACAATGGAAATTAAAAAATAAAGCAATATTATGCGTTTATTTTCTCCATTTATTTATTTATTATATTTTAGCAGACAGTGTATTATTAAAAAGACTTGAAGCTGTGTTCGTAGGTTATGCACAATAAATCATGTAAAATAAATACACTGTCATAAAGGCATCATCATCCTTTAGGAAAGTAAACTCTGCTAATCAAAGCCCACTAATGTTTATGTATAGTTATGATTAAGTCGCACAAGTTAATGAGTCACCTCTGTTACCAAGTGTATTTTTGTAAACATCAGTAGTAAATTCTTCAAATAAATGCCTTGTAGCTTCAAAACTTTAAGCAAATCAAACTGGCAAAATGATCAACCCCGTTACATGTCGTTCCAAACCCATAAGACCTTCGTTCATCTTTGGAACACAACGCAAGATATTTCTGATGATATCAGAGAGCCATCTGTCCCTCCATAGACAGTAATACAACTGAAATGATCCCAGATCCAGAAACATAACAAAAACATAGGTAAAACGGTCCATGTGACAACAGTGGCTCAACTTCACTTTTGTGATGCTACGAATATAAAACAGAAATAACAATTTACTCTTCTTTCGTGGCATATTTCATCATGCACAATGCACCACATATGCAAGCTTTAACATATTTGACGTTATCAGCATTGTTTACATCCAGGTGAAAGCATGCGCATGTGTATAATCTGCAGCTGCTTACACCTAGAAGAAAGCGTATGCTTACGCAGTAATATTCTCTAAAATGGAGGAAGACGTAAGTCATAGGAGAAGAATGGTTGAATATATGATGATGTTTTTGTTGTCTTTGCACACAAGAAAAGTATTCTCCTATCGTCGAAAACTGAAGCTGATCCACTGATGTCACATGACTTTTTTTTACCGGTGTTCTTACTACGTTTCTGGACCGGGATCATTTGAGTTGTATTGCTGTCTATGAAGGGATAAATGGCTCTGTAATATAATCAAAAATATCTTCATTTGTATTCTGAAGATGAACGGAGATCTTCTGGGTTTGGAACGACATGAGTGCGAGTAATTAATGACAGAATTTTCATTTTTGGATGAACTAACCCTTTAAGTCATGTTCTTAAAAATCAACCCCATGATCATAATATTTCTGCCCTAGGTAACAAAATAATTTTAATAAAAGCATCACCATACTTTAGGTGAGCAACCTAAATCCACTGATTTTATCTTGTTTTAATTCATCAGTAAGTAGGCCACAAGTTTACACTTCAGCTCCGTTACCAAACAGAAATTTGAAGACATCGCTACTAAATTCTTCATGAAGTGCATTGTAGTTTCACAACCTAAGCCAACTAACTGTTAAAACAAATCAACCCTGTCACCATCAAATCTGTTACATTTCAAAAAGTATTCTATGAAATTACTATAATGGATTATAGGTATAAATTTTGTATTTATATATTTAGCAATATCTTATATTTGTCAATCTAAATATTTAAAACATTACCAAATCTGAAACAAATTCTCCGAACCAGAAGAGTCACCTGTCTCACACAATGACCAATTCTTCTTACAGCCACTGCTGGAAACAGTGTTTAAAATCTGCTAAAAGGTCAGTTCAAGGCATGTGTGCCCCAATATGAAGAACGGGAAAGATTATCACACATGACATTTCCATTTCTGTAACATACAGCCCCAATGATTAGACACAATGGTGACAGGCCACTTCGCCATTACAGAATCACACCAAACTTCTACCACGCTTCCAAAAATGGTATTAGACAATTAAAAGAGCCAAGGAGAATTTTCTTTGACGTTAAAGACTGAGCATGAGAGAACAAAGGAATACATCCCACTGCTCTTAAGAGAAAAGCTGTACTCAGCAGGAGGAAATGAGATTGAGGGGAGCTTCAAGCGTCTAAGAGAACATGTCAAAAGCTCAAATGAGGTTTTAATGCTTGCTCTGAGAAATCTGAAAGCCTGGCCATCTTCTCCATTTCCCTCGTCCATATGATAGAACAGATGGAGGAGAGATTTTAGCTCGCTCACTCTCTATGCCTCTCTCTCTGCACCTTCAAGTTCCCTCACTTCTTATACAGACACACACATACACACACTTGCACAAACAATAATCCATATCTCTCTCGCTCGCACACATGCACGCACATAAATGCTAATGCATTCATATTCTCCAGAACGCGTAACAACTGACAGCAGAGAGTCCAGAAGGGGTGAAAGACGGGTGACCGGCGCTGTATTTTATCTGTACGCGTGTCTGTTGAATGCAGAAGTGGACGTCAAAATGTACCTCTACGCCGATAACACACTCAATGAATCTTTTCATAGTGCCACAGACGATTTCAGCCTCTCCAAATGCAATGATGCATTTTTATTTAGGAACTCCATATCTAAAATTGCTTCGTATTAAATAAATAATTTAAATGTCTTTAATATGTTACAAGGAAAGATTTACCAAGTGCAAGGTCATCCATGAATAGTCAGAAGCTTTATTAATACTATGCAAGAAATGTCATGTTTGTGATTCATCGGACTGACACAGGCAGGCGTGCAATTGCGCACATAGAGGGACGTGGTGTATCTGTGCGTGGACATGATTACACAAACAAGTCAACAGAAATTGCAAAAACTGCTGCCAACCATGAAATTAACAAAACTGAGTGTGAAGTGGGTTAACCAATAAATGCAAGTAGGGTTATGGTCTCACTTGTGAAAAGAAGTGCATTTTTGCAAACACTGAACCTAGATGCTATAATGGATATTGCATGTTTGAATCTGAAATCTTGTTCCCTTTACTCTATTTTCGGTCTTCCTTTGGGATAGTATAACCAAAATTACTTCACACTTTTCCTCTGAGCTTAAAATATGATAGGCTATTTAAAAAACAGTTACGGTCTAAAACAACCATTAACACATACACCAGTCTCACAGAAGGAATTTTGAAATGACATGAGGGTTAGTAGGGTTAACTCTCCCTTTGATACGACTAAAATTGTAAAAGCATTAAACATAAAAGATGAAACGCTAAAGTTGAACGATTTCAAGCAAATCTTCTACGTCAGACCAGAGAAGTCAATTAAATCTTCACCCAGTCTGGTAGTAATTAATCTTTCCCCTTCAAAAGCAGGCTTCAATATACTTTTTATTCTGAGTTCAGAATGACTCTTTGTCTCGTGAGGTCAGATCATCGGCACAGGCACACGTCAATAGTGGGTCAATAATGCTCTCTCTTCATATACAGCCCTCAACTGTCACTTTAGGATGTCAAATATAAACACTAAAGATGAAGAACTCAACAGAGGACAATATAATCATTTATTTATTTTTTTACGTTTTGACATTTTTATCCAAAAGTTACTCACGGCAAATCGCACATATACGCGTATCCTCAATGGCATATGATCAAACTTGCAACAAAAAGCACCTGTCGAGAAATCACTCTTTTGATTTTGAGCTAACTGTCAGTTTGACTGCTTGTATGCTATAGTTTGTGTTATAAAAGAAAAGCTTTGACATCTGCCTCAAAAAAAAAAAAAAGTTAATGATCAATATTTTGCGAGCAACTGATGCCATCTGCTATATTATGAGAGGAGCCTTTGCTCGTAAATGTAAGTCATGAGTTGGTTCCTTCAAACTGAATTAATCAGAATTTATGCAAGAAACTGTTTTACAGCCACAGAGGATAAAAGCTGCATTTTCTTTCCTCCTTTAAATCTTTAAATAAGCCCTGACAGGTGCATGCTGTCATATGTCAGCCTTCATTCCCAAACGAACAAGTAATAAATTGGTAAGGACACCAACACTTGCTCCAAGGTAAATTAGCTTTACCAAGTTAACGTTAATTCATTTACTTATTGATTCAGGTCAAAGCAGAGTTCATAGTGCCAGTGAGCATGATGTGAAACCATTCTGTGCGGTTCACACGAATGCAATCAGATGTAATCCTTTTCAAAAGAAGTTTTTTTTTTCTAGAAAATGATTGCCTTGATTCTGTTCGGCAATCTCTGCCATTTTTAAATAATGTGATTTCTTTAAAAGGAAAAAACATAAAAATGCTGTACAGTGTCCTTATTCTTTCTGGCCTACTACTACGATTTAAAATTAAAATTTCTCTCTGGAGTGTTATAAGCTGTTAGCGCATAGATAAGATCCCTAAAGTCTCAAAACCAAAGAGATATTCTTTCTAAAAGTTATGACTTGTACACCCCCCAACCCCCTCCTCCAACCCTTCCCCCTCCCCAAAACCCCTTGTTGAAACATGCCTCCACTTTTCTACGTCACAGAGTGGGTTTATTTTACAACACCGCACAAACGTTTATGCAAAGAAAGAAGGCGGAACTATTATTCTCACTGTAGTGTTGCTGCGGGCGCCATGTTCTGGAGATGCTGCGTTTCGTTGTAAAAGTGACACTATTTTTTAAATCACACAACTAGAAATCAAGAACAGTTTCAGATCAGTTCAACACTAATATTAAAGTGTGTTCAGCGCTTTCATGGATTTTATTCAGCAAATCACAACCCACTGGATAGCTGGCCAATCAGAGCTCACCTCGCTTTTCAGAAAGATGAGCTTTGTACAAATCCATGCATTTCAGAAAAGCAGAGCAGCAACAATGTACAGTACAGTACTCGGAAAATAAGGTGTTTTTTTGATTTCTAAACCCCATAAACGCATTGCTTCACACCAAATACAAAAGACAACCTTCTTTTTAGCAACATCATATTAGCCCTTTAAAAGGACAGTTCAAACATATTCAGAAAATCAAAAATATAGACTTTATTCAACAAGGCTCTGCTGCCTTTTATCACATGAACAATTTTTACGATGTCCTTACTACCTTTCTGGGTCTTAAACATGGCCATTGCATTGCCCTCAATGCAGGATCAGAAAGCTCTTGGTCAGTAAGCAAGAGGGGAGGAGCTTATCGAAGGATCGGCTGGTTTGGGTTGCTGTCAGTGGCGGAAAGAGTACTTAAGATTTGTCCTCAATTAAAACTACTGTTGCATTGCTGAAATAATACTCAAGTACTGTTTTGACAGCAGTACTTTCACTTGTAATTAAGTACTAAGTGCTAAGATATACATCAACAATGTCATATAATACTGAAATTATGAAATTATAATCTGCATACTGAAATTGTCGTTTTTTGCTTGTTTGTTTGTTTTTTCCAGTGTATTGACTTGCACAGTTTAACTGTTCATCACAAGAATGACAAATGTGCATTAATGTGCACTAAAAAAGTACGTAGGGTCATTTTTGATTTCATGACAAGCTTAATCATTTTCAATACCATTGGGAAAATTACTACATAATGTATACTGCCATATAGATATTTTAATATCTCAATATTTGTTGTCCATGCAGTCTTTTTCCAAGCGATCATTAGTGATGTGAGTGGTTTAAGTCTTCTAAAAATACATGTTTACTTTATATGATGAACAGATTTTCATAAAGGCTTTTATTTATAAACATATACATATACATATTTTGATCAATTATCGTTACTCTCTTGAACATTTGCTCATTCCGTGTATTTGTATCTTTAAAATAGAGTAACTTTGTCACAAAAGCTTACAGCACAAGGAGTAATGATTTAAAAAAAAAAGACTTAAAGAATTTTAAAGTATTAAAATTATAAAACGAATGGCCTCAATTTTAGGTATTCGAAACATGACAACGGCAGCGATTTAACTTAAGAGCCGTTCATATTGTTTTAGATAAATTAAATATCAGATGGCTTTGACCTAATGTCTGTACAATGTAGTGATGCAGTTAGACCGATATCCCATCCCAAAACATTTCTAGCATACTTGCACCAGAAAGTCTTTAATTTCTTTACAGTGTATTTCAATTACAGCCAATAAAACTTTCAGTAGCATTTCCATCGGGCAGGCGTTGATCTACTTGGTTGATAACTTTTTACAAAGTTCAATACTGGATTAAAGAGATATCCCAATCCCATGTGGACATTCAGACTGTGTGATATTCACGGATCACAACATAGTGCTCATTGGCTTCAAGCTGCAATATGTAACTTTTCCTTTGTTCACAATTTGCGAAATGTATATGATGAACGCGTACATCACAAATTTTGCTTTCAAGCCACCGATCTGTCTTATCCCGAATCTCTACGGTACACTTATAATAAGTGCTTATATCTGAACTGTTGTATCCTGGTCAGGTCGGCAGCGCTGCAGAGTAACACAAACCTGCACGAATCGCCATAGACATAAACATGGAGAAGCAGCTCCGGTTAGAATGTTGTTCTTCAGCCTTTTCTGGTTTAGATATCACTGCTTTTATTGGTCCGTTTAAGATTGGATATCTTTATTGGCTACTGAAATGCATCAAAGGTTTGATTATCAATAAAAAAATGTGGGCATACTCGGTAACAGACTATGATTTAAAAGTAACAAAGTAGATTATTTTGCTAAATTTGTACTTAAGTACAAGTGAAAGTTACAGCTTTAAAAATATACTCCAAAAAGTATGTGAAAAAACTACTTAATTACAGTAACGCGAGTAGTTGTAATTCGTTGCCTCCACCACTGTTTGCTGTACAGCTTCAGGTTTAGCCATAATTTTTGTAACCTGGTGCCAAAAAGCAACACCCCATCTCATATCTCCAGCAGATAAAATATTAAAATCACAAATGAGAGTTTCAAACCTCCCAAAACGCCAGTGCAGGCAGTCCATATGCTCACTTAGGCTGGCATACAGACATAAGAGTCAGCCAGATGAACAACATATAAAAAAAACCCTCCTGTAATAATGAACAGATATCGGTGTCAAAAACCATCTGGATATCATCTGAAAAACACTGAAGTTGCAGCACACGTAACCGTTTTTTACCGTAAAAACGGTTATCAATAAAAGTAATGGATTGCTATAGAGATGTTCAGGAGCTTTGTTACTCTTTTAAGGCAGATTTCTATAACAGCTTGTCTGCTGCAGCAAAACAGACCAATTGTTTGGTCTTGGCATATGTTTATGCAGTGTAATGGATGAATGGAAAAGTTTGATTATGGCTGTTATTAATCCAATGGCACAGCAGCGACGCCTGCTGTCTCATTCAGTGTACTGCAACGGACTTAAAATTAGTCATTTACGAACTAAGTTACATGCAAGTCAAAATATGTGGGTCACACTGCGAATAAAATCCTTCTGTAACAATTAAAGTAATGAATAAAAAGTGACAAATTTTAAAAATGTAAAGTTGCAACCAATTAGTATTTGGAGTGAAAATCATTAGTCTTTTGATTTTATTTATTTTTTTGTTTTTTATATGCCTGACAAAATTGTTACACTGTTGTTTTTTAGTCTGCGTCTCCCGTAAATAAGGGAAAAATGAATCATTTATTTTAGGCTCAGAAAAAAAAAAAAATAGTGTAATTAAACTAAATAGAAAACCTTTTATTTTATTATAATTAATATATAATTATATTATCTTAATATTAATATATTAATCCTTTAATTTAATAATTATTTAAATGGCTTTCAATAATATGACTAAAATTATTATTATGGTTAATATTTAACATTATTAAATAACAATATAAATTTGTAGTGGCAACTAAAATGTAAATCAAGTACATTAATAAAATAATAAATATGACGACAAAATATTGACTACATTTTAAGAATGCAATGAGTGAGATTCTATGGTAATATTAAGTCATTCAGAAGTAGTACTCGTAGTATTCTGAACTCTATGTTTAAGCAGCAGTTTATCCATACGTTCGTTCCTAAACATGAGCTTTTGTAAATCAGCATTTGCATACGGTTTGGAAAAAAGCCAATGCTGCCATCTGTGAGATGTTTTCACTTGTACCTGTCGAGCGAGGTTCACGGAGTCAGCAGTGAGTCTGTCTCGGAGGTGTGGGTCCAGCTGTGTGGCCGGTGCGATCTCCACCACCTTCTGGTGTCTCCTCTGGATAGAGCAGTCCCTCTCGTACAAGTGAATGACATTGCCGTATTTATCGCCTACACACAATGGACCGATCAACTCATTGAGCATTACACAGAAGTCTTACACCCATCTGGCACTGTAAACAAACCCATCTGCTAGCATTTCTCCAAAAGATAATAAACACAATCATATAACTGATCAATAAACACTATGCAAATTAGCAGGCAACAGAGAACTGTACCATTCTGTTCACTGTTGAGAAGAAAGCAGCCTATTCAAACATCCAAATATGTTTTAATTAACTCCCAAACAATGTATTTATTTCTAAAAACCTCTTTGGGGGTTTTGAGCACTTGTTCTGCACACAGGAAACAGATTTGAAGTCAAATCTTTACTTACTCCTCCTTTTTACTTTCTAAATCTGAGTGACTTTCATTCCATGGAACACAAAAGGACACATTTAAAAGAGTCCTTGTTGCTCTTTCACGAACAACTTCAATAAATGAGCACTAAAGCACTAAA
>JAUYWG010000022.1:2889157-2926548 GCA_034779775.1 Enteromius afrohamiltoni | reverse complement strand
TTTATTTTTTTTTTTAAATTTATTTATTTTTTTTTATTTTTATTTTTTTTTAATGAGAAAAGTATTAACACAAGAATATTTTTTGTGATCTTTGTGCACACAAGTAATCTTGTAGCTTCCTAAAATTATGGTTGAACCACTGATATTACATGGACTATTTTAACAATGTCCTTACTACCACGCTGGGCCTAGAAAGTTTCAGTTGCGTTGCAATGCATATGGAGGGGCAAAAAGCTCTCAATGCATGTCTGAAGATGAACAAAGGTCTTACGGGTTTGGAACGACATGGGGTGAATTTTCAGAATTTTCTTTTTTGGCTAAACTACCGCTTTAATGTTTAAAACTAATTTTCAAAATACCTATTTTCTGAACATTATGACCATTTATGTGTTATCTTTCAGACTGAAAGAACAGACATGACCCTGGACCACAAAACCAGTCTCAAGACGGACAGATACATTTATAGCGATAGCCAACAAACATTGCATGGGATAACAATTACACACTTTTGTTTCCAAAATCGTTGGAATATTAAGTACAGGTCATGTTGAACATAGATATTTAGTACATTTATTGCTGTAATTCTATTAAAACTTATTTATAAGTAATACGCATTTCTAAGGACTTCATTTGGACAGCTTTATAAGGTGATTTTCTCAATATTTGATCAGATTGAACATTTTTACAAATTTTGCATTATAACACACATTCAAAGGAAAGCTTATTTATTCAGTTTTCAGACAATGTTTAAGCCTCAATTAAAAAAAAATAAAATAAAAGTTAAAAAGTACCCTTATGACTGGTTTGTGGTCCAGGGTCAAAAATGTCATTACATACATATAAAACCAGACTTAAGTCGCTGGAGTATGTTTGTAGCAATAGCCAAAAATACATAGTATGGGTCAAAATTACAGATTTTTTTTTTTTTTTTTTTGCCACAAATCCTTAGGATAGTAAGTACAGATCATGTTCCATGAAGGTATTTAGTCAATTTCTTACTAAAAATATAATAAAATCGAATTTTTGATTAGTAATATGCATTAATAAGATCTAATTTTGACAAGATTTTCTCAGCATTAAGATCTTTCTGTACCCTCAGATTCCAGATTTTCATATAGTTGTATCTCGGTCAAATATTGCCCTATCCATCTAAATCATGCATCACTGGGAAGCTTATTTATTCAGCTTTCAGATCATATATAAATCTTAATTTCTGAAAATTAACACTTATGACTGGTTTTGTTGTCCAGGGTCACATACATGCTTAAAAAGGTTTTCTGACTTTTCTGATCAAATGTTCAATGATGACTCAGCGATCCAGTCAGTGTTTAACAGCCCTCTAAAGCAGAACATTATAAATGAGGACAGACTGAAATTTAAATCAGTACTCAAACAAAGCTACTTCACGGCGTCAAATGAATGTAGCAAACACGTGGGGAACTTTTATGGTTCTTTTGTGGCCTTTTTCGTCAGTTAAACTCTTCAGACCAAAGAGCAACCATTTTCCTTTTATATTTCACAGAAGCCAGGTTTGGAATGTAATAAGGGTGAGTAAATGATGACAATGTTCATTTCAGCTTAAACCCTTACTTTATTATTAGAATGCTTAATCTGCAGTTCTGGACCAAAGACAAATCAAGACCGAACAAACTCACTTACCCAAGATCTGCACCTCGATATGTCTGGGTTTCTCAATGAACTTTTCCACAAACAGAGCTCCATTGCCAAAGGCTGCCAGGGCCTCAGAGTACGCACGCTGATAGTTCTCCTCTAGTTCCTTAACACACATAAAGCCACAGGGTCACCCAGAGCAAATACCCACCACACCAATTCATCTAGCACAAGTAACTCAAAAGCCAACAAACCTAAAGTGCACACAAGGGCCGTACTTTTGAGTTCATTTAAAAACCCTCCAGTGTCAAAGCTCAGAACTGGCTCTCAAAAGGAACGGTGCAAAAGATTAAAGTGTTCTAATCCTTGCAAATAATTTTACTTTTGGACACAATACCTCATACTCCCTGACCACTCGCATCCCACGGCCTCCGCCTCCGTATGCAGCCTTGAAGATAATCGGGAAACCGTAGCTGTTGGAGAACTCTTGAGCTTCCTGCAAAGACGAGATGGGAGCATCTGTTCCAGGCACCACCGGCACACCTACAGGATGACCAGACACAACTGCTATTAGTGGCACGTACATGTCATGATGCAATACTAGTGTAGGAGCCTAAATTAAAGCCTTACTTCAAATTTTTGGGTACTAACTTTGAAGAGAATTTCTTAGATTTTTTTTTTTTTCCACAAACCTTGTCCCCTAATTATTATATATATGAAACATATTATATTATACGTGTGTGTGTGTGTACTTTTCTAATTCCCTCATTAGTACGTGGTCTTGTATCTTTGAGGCAAAAAAAATATTTGAAACGTTGTAATTTCTCTCATTGCTTGCAGGTTTGGTTCACATTTTACAATTCCTTCCAAAGACTTTTAAAACAACCAAGGGAAGAAAAAAATACCTCAAGAACCGTTGCACTCTGATCTAGCGCAACTGTTGATATAATGTTATAAGAAAAGAACACAATGTTCCCTGAGGAGATCAGATATTGAACACTTTACCTGCACTGATAGCAATGGCACGGGCCTCTACTTTGTCCCCCATCTTGCGCACCACGTCTGGGGTGGGGCCGATAAAACGTACCCCAGCATCCACGCACGCCTGGGCAAAATCTGCTCGTTCTGACAGGAAGCCATAACCTGGGTGGATGGCATCCACAGCATTCTCCTGCCAGGGGCAGATTGCACAACATCACCATTTGCCAGTACAAGAATTCTGTCACAATCCATTCCTGTAATACCGATTCAAATCACTGCGACCTTGTCATTCTCAAAAATAAAGAGTCAAGACATTCAAGAGTCTGGGGTCAGTACAGTACAGTACAGTTTTTTTCCTTAATGAAGTATTTAATAGAGTATTGATCAAAAGCGACAGCATATACATGTATATTACCACAAAAGACTTCTTTGTCAAATAAAAGCTGTTCTGCAGAACTTCCCATTCATCTAAAATCATTTATATCCGTTTTTTACGAACCAGATAAAACGCAGTAGTGGCTCCAAGAACACAGCCCAGCTTTCCAGACTGATGGAAATGTTTTGTTTATTGACCCGTATTCAAGGTTAGCCACTTTAGTTCTCTAAACAAGTCATGACAAGAGGTGTGGAATTTTTCGGGTCCTTAACACAACATGGTTCAATCTCTAAGACACATAAAGGCATAGCTGTTAAAACCATTGAATGACTGTTTGTCCATTGATAGTTGCCTGAGGTATTTAATCAGAAAATGAGATTCAGGAGAATGACTGCCTGTCTGGGATTATTTTACAGCTACCATCTCTTCTTCGCGTCAGACTCTGAACCCTTTGTCAGAAGGCATAATTATGTGCAATTACTGCTCTTTGCAGGCTTGTTTGTGCTCTATCCGTCCAATCACTGCAGGCTGTGTGTATTTTACAGGTCACAAGATCCTAATCTGCTGTTTTACCACACAAACACTTTCAACAAAAGCTGCAGGTGTTAAAAACATATGAATACATTGCTGCTTTTTAACTCACCACTTACACCGACTCTGGTTCTGGTGCCAGTTCTAATAAAAATCACCTAGCTGGCTGATAACATTTTGTCGAAAGTGAAAAAACGACTTTGCATCAATGAGCAGGGCTTGAAAATTACAACCCGTTTAATAATAGAATTTATATGACTTATTTTAGGCAACTTGCCCTTACATAATAATAATATTAGTAAAGGAGTAATTCAAATAGGGATTTTTTTTCTGAATATTACTGCTTTACTGTACATTAATTAGTACATTCAAATAAAATACATTAATCACTTTGTGTTTTGGGCCAGGGAGAAATATTAATTACGGTGCAAAATAATTATTGAGCATCCACTCAGGTGCAAAGACTGACCTTGGCCACTTTGATGATGTCTGGTATATGAAGATAAGCTGCTACAGGTGGCAGCCCCTTCCCGATGAGGTAAGCTTCATCTGCCTTTTGTCTGTGCATTTGGCCCGTGTCCTGCTCAGAGTAGACAGCCACCGTGCGGATCCCCAGCTCTGTGCAGGCCCGAAACACCCGGATCGCAATCTCTCCTGTAAAAGGTGTTTTATTATATACACACAACACATTCATGCCATGTGAGAGACAGTTAACACTTTATTATTTCTGCAACAAAAGTATTCTATTTTCAGAAATGCATCAACAAGCAATAAGCAGAAATCGATTTTATATACATATATATTAAAAATATAAATTTTATATATATATAACTTGGCTCAAAGACTTCTCCCACTGTGGCTATTTTATATTTTAGATAATATTTAGATATTTTGGATAATTTATTAATTTCTTCAGTGTCACATGATGCTTTTGAAATAATTCTTATATGTTGTTTTAATGTCTATTTTTATTTATTTTGCAAACAGCTGTGCTGCTTAATATTTTGGTAAATTTCAGATTCTTTGATGAACAGAAGCTTTAGAATAATATCAGAAGTATTACTGGCACTTTCGTTTTAAATGTATGTGTTTGTATTTCAAAAATAAATATATATATATATATATATATATATATATATATACATACACACACACACACACACATAAATACTTAAAAATTAAACTCCAAAACTAAAAATACAAATAAAACAAATTAATAAAGTAACTTTTTGGTAGTGTCATACACATTCTGAGCAATGACACACCTCTGTTGGCCACCATAACCTTTTTGATGGGTTTGTACTCCAGTGTCTGGGGTGCGGTGTGGGCGGAGCGACTCATACTCCACACTCTCCTGATGGCCAACAGCCCCAGGGCAGAGCGCTTTCCTCCCACCTGTAGCAGCATCTAGACAGCAAGAGCAAAAACCAGACGCGTTACAGAAAGCATGTTATTTAGTCTGTTGTAGCGATATCTACTTAGTGTTATCTGCATTTCTAAAGAACCAAGGTGATTAGTAGCCTTGCAGAGTTTCACACAGGAGCTGAGATAACAAGAGTCAACACTCAAACTAAAGGGAAAGTGAGGACAGAGATAAGATTGCATGTGACAACAACAGAACAAGTCCGACATAGTACAAATAAGTGCTGCAAAATCTGACCACAAACAAATACTGGGCAAAGACTGGTGTTGAAGGCTTTCTTTAAAAAAAAAAAAATGCTGTATTTCAAGTATATCCACATACTACGAAACATGAACAGGTCAAGTGCCCACAGGGCCAAAATGAACAAAACACAATATCATATTGTGATCATACTGCCTGTGGACACAGCTTCAAAGGCCGAGACCGAACACCTGAAACAACAGCAGCACTGATTAAACTCAGTGGGAGACACTGAAGGATCAGAGAGACTACGAGGCCTCAGGAGACAAAGGCAGAACCAGAACAGCATATAATACAGATAATAAAAGATTTAAATTTGAAAACTAATGAAAGGGCATGACTAAATCAAAACACGTCAAGTAAAATAGCTCACACGGCTAATCTACTACGGTTATATTGCACAACATGGGCGTCTAGACAATGAGGAACTGATTTATCCACACAGGTGTGGTAAGACACCGCATCCACGTTGATCTCACTAACAGATAAAAAATAAATAAATAAAACATACTAACCTAACAGTAATACTCAAAGAGAAACAATGTTATATATATATATATATAGCACCTCAGACCTATAGACCACCTCAGTTTATTCCAAAATCAGTATCTCTCGGAGTATGAGTCTTTGTTACATTTCTACACAAACATACTTCATTCTGTTTATGGAGGTAAATATTTGATGAGCACTTGAATCCAATTGTATTTAGCAGGAAAAGTATAAAAGCGCTGCTGTAATCAACATTATCCTCTTGCAGTGTGAGCAGTCGGATGGAAAAAAAATGCTACAAAATGCTAGAAATTTAAAGGAACCGTATGTATTGTAATAATCATAAAATGTCTCTGTTATGTTCAACAGGCATTAAGAAATCATGTTAATTTCAAGTACTCGTATCGCTGACAGTATCGCTTGTTTTATGTTCCATAAAACAAGTTTACCAAATAAGCCAGGCTTATGGCAGATAGTCTGATTTATTTTAATGCAAATTAACTGGCAATAAGTCCGACTAACTGAAATAAGCCTGGTTTATACTCTAATCTTGGTTTATGGAACAGGCCCCTGGATGCCTGGAATACAGTGCATTTCATTTAATTCATTGTCATGTGCGTTCGTTCCTGTTGGTGTCGTCAATCATGACAACCTGAGTGTGCGTCAAGTCTGAAAAGCAGGGCCTTCTCCAGTATTTTGAATATGGACTGCAATACCTAGTTCAACCACAAGATGTCAATTCTACATACGATTCCTTTAACTAAACACTAAACATGCCAAAAACAGTAAAAAGAAATGTTTAAATCAATAAAAAAATGGCCTCAATCCTAGCTTTACTGGCACAAGGATTCAATGAGTGTCAAGTTGCTTCTATCCTTAATCCTTAAAGACAGCAGTTCACAAAAAAACGAAACAAACGTACATTGTTTTGTATTGGTGATGTATTGTTGAGATTAACAGTTTTAAGAATAAAACCTATAAGAAACTGATTTTTCTTCAGTGGTCTCTTATTTTTTTTTCCCAGAGCTGTATATATGTGTGTGTGAGTTTATTATATTATATATATATACACATACATATATACATTTTCATTTCAGAGCAAACTATTCCTTTAACACTGTTACTAAATTAAAATTAAGAAAACTATACATGCAGAGTCAAACATCCTGTATCGGAAAACATTAATATTGTAACAATACAGCACACATTAAAAGAACGGTTCACCTCAAAAGTGAAATATGAGGATTTATTTTGACTTATTTTGAGTAGAAAGGAAGGAACTATAGAAGTCAACGGCCACCAACAACTGTTTTAATTCCCAGCATTCTTCAAAGTGATATTACATTTTTATGTGCAAGACATTTTGTTTGCTTTTTATTTAATTATTTATTTATTTAATACAATAAACCGTTCTGGTACTGTGCTGGGTCAAATGACGTCCACTGTACTGACGCAAAACCAGTTGAAAAATCAATGCTTTAAATCAGTTTATTCGGGGGGAAAAAGTAAACGCTTCGTTCATCAAACGCATCTTGTTCATATTTGCCCACTTTCTACAGAAGACGTGCCTTTGATAACGTAGGGGATATTGCAAAAAACGTGCTCAAAGGTCTACCAACTTCAGAGGAAATGCATTTGCTCAGCATGACCCCTCGGATAAAAGGGCAGAGGAAAAATCAAGAAATAACACACTTATATCAAATCTCCAAAACATTACATTCCCATACAACAGCGATGTCTGATTTCTTATGGGAGCATACTATGGTGTCTCTTTTCTCTCAAACCATTTAGTGGTTCTACTGTTCCTTATACTTGTCTGCTCCTAAATAAGGGACATCCCTCTGCCAAAAATCACAACAATACAGTGACTGTTTCCTGGCTGAGAGAGAGAACATGACACTGATACATGAGCTCTGCAGGGGAGACTCTCAAACTGAAGCTGCGGTAAACAATAGCAGCACGTTTGTGAAAGAGTTTAGGACAGTATGGAGATGGGGCATTATGCTTGTGTAATGGGGCATGTAAAACAGTGCGGGGTGAGTTGGTGAGATTTGGTAGCAAAATGATCACATCTTCCTGATTGGGTGGAAGCAGGTGGCTTTAAGAGGTTTACTTAACCACTCACATTAAACCGTTTATGAAAAATGGAAAAGGAAAAACGTAATGAACAGAGATCGACTTACAAACTCACTCACAGTCCCATTTCTGCTATGAGAACAAAGCTATTTATTTGCATGTAAAAGACACAAAACAATAGCCTCCTTTGTATTCAATATACTACACCATCATGACTCATTACTATCTCCATTTTCCTGTACTTATCTTACATGTACTTTCATTTTCTTTATTCTATCTTTTATAGCAGATAGATATCTTTGAGCACTTTCTAGGCTGCCACCACACGGCTGATGATGACTCAGCTATATCCCATAGTTCAAGAGTCATCAGGTTTCTGAAGATATCCATAAGTGTCATATTATCAGACACCTGCTGCTTTTCATAAGGCATGTTCAGTGTTATGTTACCGTGTTTAATATATAACAAAAATCTGAGTCAGGGTGATTCTCTTATCATGTGACCAAGAACAAATCCAAGAATTTACAACTTCATATTTTATTGCTGTGAAAACAGAACAGCGGTAAAATTGCAATTACATCATGTCGGATTAAGATACAAATGTTTATGGACATCATGATTTTTTGCATAAGAGAAACTGTAGATCCTTGTGTAAATGTATTTAAATCATCTTTCTGACTTCGCTGGATCATTTTAATGGACATTCTGTGTGACAAATTTTACAGAAATTGGTATGGGAGGAAATGCTGAAATATATTTTTACTAGACTGATTTCTGAAGCTGCTCAACTCCCCAGAATATTTTTAACTGGACATAAATTTACATACCAGCTACACAACAACCTTTAATAAAAGATTTTATATATATATATATATATATATATAGATAGATAACTTCCTCCTTCAACCAACAATTGTGTTCATGCATGGCATCCGAGTAACCAATGCAACCTGGCCATAAACAAGAAAACGAGTTCCCATATTGCTAATCTGGTTCCTTACAGAAATAAAAAGGTGGTTTATGTGACAATTAAAAAAAGTCAAAACATATATTTTAAAAAACATGTTGTGTCTTGAAGGAACTGATTACAATTCAAGGTAAGATTTAAACAGGGCCTTCTTTAACAGGCATGTTAAGACATTTCTGAGCGAGAATCATAACTGACAAGTCTCACATAACAGGAATTACCTTCATTCTCAAGCCAACCTTTGACTTAACAGTTCCGGCACCATTCCGAAAATCTCATTCCTTTACATTTACAATAAAACAATAGAAGTTGAATTTATAATACAAGTTAAAAATGCTATTTAAATGTGCAAACAGTAAGTTTTTGTATCAATATTAACAGTGGTTTTGGACTTTAATGACACCTATTGAATGCATGACGTCTGCAGATAACATGATCCTTTTCGTGACATACACAGCTAAAGTGCACATATTAGCACTATGACAATCTCTAACTATTTTATGTTTGTTTTTTATGCATGACATACCGGTGTCCATGAGAGAACCCACTCCATGCAGCTAAAATCAAGTTGTCTGTGTTTAAATCCCTGTTAAATCCTTCATGAGCAAAAAATAATGCGTGCACTTTTAAACTATAACGTAACTTACTCAAGAATGCCAAACGTACAGTCGATATGAATACAGAATACCCATATAAAATCATCATAAGGGCATCCCTTGACAGTTTTTGGCACTGTCAAGCATGGATTGGATCGGACAGATGAGCGCTAAAATGCCATCGACAGCTGCCAACTTGAACCTGAACTTGCTACGCAATCAATAACCACTTATTGCTTCTGCTTTGCTTTTTAACCTGACTTGCAGTGTTTATGTTTGGCTATGTGGCAGTGAATAGTTTATAGGTCAATCAAGTGAGCTAAATCCATCAGTTGTCCAGTTTGATTCATTCAGTTGGCACATGCGTTAGCAAACAGAGGAAAGCATGCCCTTTGGTCGCATGCTGAACGACTTCAACAAACTCTGTCTCCGAGTTTCATAAATATTTACTGCAGAAGCCATGACTGTCTGTTCATTTTAAATAAAATGCACTTATCGTGCGTGAAGTTTCACATCGTGCAGCTAATGTTTAGGAGGGTAGAAACTTGTGCACATTATGCATGGAGCTTAGACCAGCAGTCTAAAATGTGCATTATCTGATCCGATGAAAGCATTGCATGCGAGAATGCGGTCTTACCTTCTTATTCTTGTCTCGCAGCAGTAGCGTTCTGGTGCCCAATCCTGTTCCTTGAAGAAGCAACGTGAAGACGTAGAAAGCGTCGTTGCGTAAGTTCAGTGAATAACAATTATACGTCGCTAGCGTGGATGAGAAGTAACTAAATACGCGCGGTCCGAACTCGTTAATCTACATCATCCGACAGTGTTATATCGTGGCCGACGGGTCCGGATTTTCTGCTATTTCCTTCAGTTAAAACTGTGCGCTCAAATCGTCGGAGTTGGCTTGTCCTGTCCCAAATCACTGAGCACTCTCTTTAGTATTTGGCCCCTTGCAACATTTTTTTTCTTGAATCAATAATCCACCCATCTGTATGCTGTTAAACTATTGGCGTGTGATCTGAGACTGGCGTCCCCGCCCACGTCCCACTTGTCATTGATGTGATTGGATGGCGCTAAAGTCGGCAGTAATTTATTCGTTCTGCGTCACGTCAATCAGCAACAGCTCTGTACAGGTACCGCAATTGGACATTTGGGGAACTCGTACAGTACTCGGGTGTTGTAGTTTCACGGCGGGACAAAACTACAAATGGATAGTGTACTTTTAACCCCCTATTAATTCTAATTTACACCGCTACGAAAACCAACCATGGTTATACAAATAAAACATGGTTACTATAGTTAAACCTTGGTAATCAAAAATTAACCATGGTATTTGTAGTTAAACGGTTGCTATATAAATAGCAATAAATATGGGCACTTTACAACAATAAAACCATGATTCATTTTCGTAAGGAACATTCCAGATTTATGAAAACATTTTCCTGGTTTTGTTTCTAATATGAGGTAATATATGATGTAATGTGCCCTGGGCACTGTGATTCTTAATTGGACTAAAAAAATTAATAAAACAAACTATAATATTGCCTTGTGTAAACAAATCACAATAAACACGATATACATTAAATGCACTTTTCTGTCTCTCTTACACTATTTTTTTAATATAAGCCCATGCAGGATTACAGTTATATAGGCAACAGTGTTAAGAACAAAAAGAGGTAATTTAGAAACAGAGGTCCAAGACGTTTATTTAGCAAGAAAACCAGAGTTCTGCAATGGAATGCATAACCTTTCATTTTTTTACTATATTACCATATGGGCTGAAGAAGAGAGAGAGAGGGGGAAAAAAAGAACCAGACAGTAAACTTAGATCTCAGAACAAAAAAAAACAGCATATAAATGTCATAAAAAAGAAAACACAACAGTAGAATAAATTAAGAACTGGGGCAGAAGATGCAATACTACCACCATAACGTATGTGATTCTACCATTAAGCGCTGTTTGTTTAACCTTGGTCTATACAGTTACAAAAAAATGGATTTCATTCAAAGTGCCTGCATTTGCAGGTTTCATGGCAGCAGTTGCTGCACCAACAAGGCAGACACAGTCTAACTGGATGACAAGCATTACGCACCATCCCAATAGCCACAACTATAGGACCATGGAAGAGGAGAACATGCCGTTATCATGAGAAAAGATTTTAAAAAGATCATAAAATGCAGGTGCTTTTGATGTATACAAATATATTGAACAGCCTGCAGGAAGAACCAGCACACAGCTTAAATTTTAGATTTTTCCTCGGACAGAAATGGTCTACTGGCTGGGACACCGAGTGCAGCATGAAAATGTAAGACTGTATATTTTAAGGTGAAAACTATTCTACATCTTCAGTACAAACTCCACACTAATAGAGCTCAAACCAAACATTAAACCTCTCTACACCAGTCTAGAACAAATAGGTGGCATTTGCTTTGTGGTAGTGAAATTAGTGAGGAAGTGCAAGTTGGAAAGAAGGTCAAAGCCTTTCCACTATGTTTCTCTCAAATGATACAAAAAGGGGCAAAACAAGTAAACTAACTGAAATAATTGGTCCCCAATTAACCATTTCTGGGATTATTCTACGCAGGTGTGTCTAAATGTTTTTATTTTTTTCTTGCACATTAGTTACGCAGTCCCTAAAGAACAAGCCCTATACCAAAACGTAAACTGTACTGCGTGGCTCCACTTTAAATCCAACTACAAGCACTCGCTCAGACACACAGATCTACACTTACAAAAACAATCACACTATGACATGGAAGTTTGAGCCATTTTGTTATATAAAGCCCCTGATTATCCATGAATGGTTATTCACCATACAGTTCTAAGACCACTGAGCAGAGGTTGCATGAGAAACATGCAGTTAAAGGAGAACTAGCAAGTTAGAAAAAGAGGCAAGCTGGGAAGAAAATAAAAACACAGAAACATGCCAAACATAAATAAAGCATGCATTGCTCTTGTCCATATAGTATGTCACAATCTTTAAAATATTGATACATGTGTTACACTGCTGTTATCATCACCATCATATAGATTTAAACTTCGTTGTGCATGTAAATATTTTCTTCCAAAGAAAACCAGATAAATGTAGGGAAAAACTTGACAGGAGATCATGTTGGAAAAACAAGCAGAGCAGAGGACTGATCAAACTAAGGGAAAGTTGAGGAGAGCAAAACTAAATGGAGAGGAGTAAAAGATTGGGTTGTGAATGCTTGTTGAAGGTTGACAGTGAGAGTGCTGCCCACTGTTTGGTCTGTTGTGCTCCTTTTGGTTTCCAGTTTTTACTTTGCTGTCATCATCTGGACAAACTCTGTGGGGAGGGAATAAAATGATTGAGATCAACGTGCCAATCTTCACAAACTGCAGGCTTGGCGTTTATTCAGCCAAAACATCCACTTACATATAAAAATACCACCATATGCACCACTGACATTAATATATGGAAATACCTTCATAGTTGACTTGGCCGTCACCATCAATATCTGCCTCCCGGATCATTTCATCCACTTCCTCGTCTGTTAGTTTCTCCCCCAGATTTGTCATGACATGACGCAATTCTGCTGCACTGATATAACCATTTCCATCCTGTAAAGCATTACTCATTAAAAGAGAGAATTTTTTCCCCATTTGTTTTCTTTCTAAAGAAATGCATTCAATAAGAGGCAATTATAAGAGACTACACCTCTATACCTTATCAAAAACTCTGAATGCTTCTCTGATCTCCTCCTCGCTATCCGTGTCCTTCATCTTCCTGGCCATCATTGTAAGGAACTCTGGGAAATCAATTGTTCCATTGCCTGAAGGGGGGAAAACAAACAGATTTAGAAAAAGAAAAGTTCTATTCTAACATGTTATTATTTGTGGAAGGGCTTCCTCACCATCAGCATCAACTTCATTGATCATATCCTGAAGCTCTGCCTCTGTAGGATTCTGGCCCAAAGACCGCATGACAGTCCCTAACTCTTTAGTAGTGATGGTGCCATCACCGTCTTTGTCAAATAAGGAGAAGGCCTCCTTGAATTCTGAAAATAAAGTGAAATTGTATATTGCATGTCACTGAAATTGCTGGTTTGAGGTAAATGTTTGAAGCAAAGAATCATCTCCATACCAGCAATCTGCTCCTCTGTTAGCTGATCAGCCTATAAAGAGGACATAAAAAGAAAAAAAAAATGAATAGCACAGGTACATTCTCAAATGTTCCCATTCCATCTGAAGCTTAACTGTAGTTACTGCGTGTTAAACTGAACGGGACGGGTTTAACACCTGATACCTTGTGTTTTACAAGTTTGATGATGTCATTCACGAGGCGCGCTCAATTAGCGGACAATACTTCTGTATTTGAGCACATTAGCATAGGTATAGTATTTACGGGTCTATAATGTGGTTAACAGTAACTTAAAAGGCCATCTGAATGGATTAGTGCGCATGCTGTGGGGAACCACATGCATGTTGTGACCGATCAGACAGAAAAGGCAGGGCTATATTAGCACAATGAACGCTACAGGTTTGTCTGAATTAAATGAGGGCGATCTCTACATATATCAACGATGTTTTTCGAGCGGCTGCCTGCTGACGCCGACATGAGGCAAGCCAGCAACAGGGAACCAGTCAAGGATGTGCTAGTATAGCGCATTTTCTGCTGTAAACACCTCACGCCCATTTGCAATTAGTGGAAGAGCTGCAAAACGTCACACAGAAAGCGTAAAGCCGTTTACTCTACGGGGAGAAGTATGGAAATTGTGTGTAACCCGTTGAAGTGACGTTAGCCCCGGAGCTCGCGCGCTTTCAATGGAATGACGATTAGCCCGCGAGGAGCTAAGCTAACAGTAGCCCATTCACACCTATCACTTAGCCACGGAGGCTCAGCCATTTTTGTAGCTACGCTGAACTTTGGCTATTAGGATAAAGAGTTGTAAATGCTTACTTACCATTGTATTTTAGTGAGAACTACGTTAGTCTGTACGTAGAGGATTTACACAGAGACCCAAGCTTTTGCTTTCCACCCGTGCGATTGTCAAGCACTATCTTCTGCTGCTGTGCGCCCAAATTTCAATATCACTACGCCTATGTACTTCGGTCCAAAGTGGGACGTCGCACGCCTTGACAACGAAGCTGTTACTATGGTCTTCCTCCGCCGCGTTGTGGAAATGTTCGAACTCTTAACTGCGCAGCGATACTGTCCCGGTTTCGTTTATATAACCGATGTATTATACGGCGTTGTTTATCGACTATATGTTTCAATTTTAGTATATCCCTTTTCAAACGCAATAGCATACAACGGTGGCTTTCAGGTTTGAATGGATGATCCGGAGAGTTTATATATAGAAGTCTGATGGCACTCGTCAGCTGACCTAGGAAGTGTCTTTTGATTGGTTGTCAGCCACCTGCAATGCGTCAGGGAGTCCTCGAAGAGAGCAGTTCTTAAAGAGACAGAGCGACTAGTGCAGCAAGTGCATATAGTGCTGCAGATGCAACATTGGCAGCATGTGAGAGAAAGAGTCTGCTGCTGGTATTCCATCATTTTTATGGTCAATACATTAATTTTAAATACAATATTTAGATAAATAAAGTTTGTTTAACTCAAAACACCGAGGTTAGAAGCAACCATAGCGCATTGCCTAAAAGTAGAGGTTCCTGGTCAGGTTTGTGCTCCCAAATGAGTAAATGACCTAGAAAAGTTTGAGTTGTAGAAAGGTAGAGGACACAAGGAGGAAACACATTCACCAGAAATATTTCAAATATGTGTCTAATTATGTTTTGCTTCCTTTTACGTCTTAACTGAGCAAATAATCTTTGATCAGTTTTTTGTTTCTTGTGATGATTAGGTCTGTCCTTTCAGACCTCATACACGCCTGACACAATTTCCCTCATCACTCTTAGGCACTGAGCCGATCTCAGCAGGGGTTCATTAATCTGTAATGAGTTAAAATAGCCAGGTGAGACTGAGCTCTCCATATGCATAATGAATAGCTCTAAATAAAGAAGTCATCAGTAGAGACACCTGATATGCAGGAGCCAATGAAAGGTGCTCTATTTTATGGTGGTAGATTTTAATAATTCAACCATGTCTCTGTTACATCTCATTATGCTGGCAACACTTATGAAAATAAATGAGGGAACCCCACCTGAATAAATACAATAATGACACAAACTAAGAATAATTGCTCCACTTAATTTATTGTCCACTGCTTTCATTTTCATGCATCTTTTTCCAATTATACGGTTGCAACATATTTAGTGTGCACACTACATTTAAAAAAAACTAAAAAACAAATCCTTTTCTTCCTATGGAATGTATTCCAAGTAACAATGTTATGCAGTGCATGTGGTGCATGTAACAGTACATACCAGTGTTTTTGTACTACAAATTATAAATACTGTAACAGAATGGCCAAACACGTCAGCACGTAAAAGCAGCATTCTAACACTAACTGAGAGTTTACAATGTGTCTCTAGGGATTGTAAGGAAACTTCAGCATTAAACCTTGTCCTGGCTTCACCTCTAGTTGTGAAAGGTTAAGCACATTATCAACTTTCTCATTAGTAGTACTGAACACTACTGTCGCACGTTCAGGAATCTCAGCATGCTTCAGCTGAAGAGTGACAGTTTCTGTCAAGTGCCAGTTGAGTGCAATAAGGTAGCGTTCATTCTGGTCCCAGCTTCGCACATAGGCCATGGCAGTGGTCGAGTTGAACAAAGGCACATATTCTCCGTGCTGCAAAGAGCGCTCTTTTGCCCTTTTTTCACTTACAGACTTGAAGAATGTACGGAAAGTGGTCATTTCTTCCTTGTTCTGTAACATAAAAGTGTAAAAAAAGTTACTAAAGCTGGTCAAGACATTGAATAGGGTCACTTTGGAGATTGAGCACTGTGTGTATATGCTCCTTACCTCGGTTACATTTTCAGAGTCATCCCATACCATGATTGGATTTTTGGTCACCTAAATAAAATAAAAATAAAATAAAACATTTTTAGGATCTACTCTTGAAAAACCCCGGGATCTGTGTGAATTTTCTTGACATATCTTCCGTTTACTTACCCCATCTTTCAGTCCAATCTCATCCCCATAATTAAACACCGGTGTGCCTGGCAGAGTGAGCAGCAGCAGCTGACTTAACTTGACTTTGGTAATATCCACCAATGAAGCCAGGTGTCCAGCAATACGTCCACCTATGTTCCAAGCCAGTCTGTTCTGACCGTAAGCAGAATACAAGCGATCAACAGTATTGGCAATGTCCAGAGCAGATTGGGATCTTAAAGCTGTAGTGAGGAGCAGGTCCACACCAGTTTTGTTCAACGCAGCTTGAATGTCATCAGGAGAGGAATGATCTGCAACACCAATTAAGACCCTGAAAGGAAAAAAACATATATAATTTAATAGAAGTAATGAGCACCCTATAAAGCTGTTTGGTTGGCAACACAATCTCAAACTAAGAAACGGCTCACTCAAGTCCCCTTGACTGGAGTTCATTTGTAAAAATTCCTACCAACCACCACAAGGTGGCTCCTTAACCTCACAAATAAAAGTACCTGTGAACTAATCACATTTAAGAATAAAGGTTTGATTATCGATTGCTCACTTTTTAGTTTTTTCCACTGATTCGGTCTGGTTGTGGATAAGGGCTCTGACATCCTCCCAAAGGCCTGGGGCTGCAGTGGACACCTTCTCGACACCGTAAAAGAGGAATCCATCCACACCTTCTTTTAGCCAATGCACCAGAGCAGGCTGCAAAGGCAAGTGTCACAATTATAACGCAAATTCAAGTGATATTATAGATTAAGAAATTTGAGCAACTATCTTGATCTATTGTCGTACCTCAAGTTTGACCACAGTACTGACAGCATCGGCAAACCAGGGTTCTTTGCCTTTATAGTTAGGGGTCAGGTCCAAAACAACATAAATACCTAAAAGTCAACATAAAAAAATAAAATTACTTAAAAGAGCTAATAGACATAATATACACACACACGCATTTATATATTCTGGCATCAGTTACGGAGTGTTCACACGGGGCGTCAGCGTGTGAACACACCGTTAGGGTTCAAATGATTGTTCCCAAACATACAGGATACCAGAAACAATAATGATTCAACCCTAAAATCTTAGCATTTGCTTACTTAAATCCAGACACAACATTATGGCCAGGCAATGTATATGGTTTATTTTATAATGCAAACTATAGCTCACCTCTCTTGTGTGCAGCTTTAATGACTTCTTGAAACTGTTTCAGATCACCAGCGTCTTCAGAAATCTCAGTCAATTTCAGACTGTCAGGATCATCAGCACTGGACACATGGATCGGGCCAATAATCAGACCCTTCATCTTCAACTCATCCATCACTTGAACCTTCTCAGCCACACCTGAAGAGTAACCAACAGTCAGAGTGAAATTAATATCCAGCATTGCAAAATTTGAAATGACAATAAGGGAACAAAATACAGAATGTTTCAAATAACAGACCACATCCATGTTAATACTGACTTCACTGTACCTCAAATTATTCATTAAAAGACATTGTACAACTCTTTCAAATCATTTACGCTGCTCCATAGACCGATATACAGAAGCTGAGCAAACAGGATGGCATGCAAGTGAATAAGGAAACCAGATTTGTTGATTCAGCAGCATAAAGACTGAGTAATTAATGTGTTTCAACATGTCCAGAGCCTGTCATCCGCCTTTAATCCTTGAACTGACCCTTCCCTGTACACTCCCTCCTTCCCATATGATCTATTTTGGTTGTTTGGATGCTGGCCCATAGACTCATCTATCCTTACCAGTCAAATTTGAAGACTTTGTAAAGGAGTTGACATCTCCAATCTGGTACAGAGGTCCATAGTTCCACCAATTCATCTCAGGGAGAGGCTTGCAGCGAGGAGCTTGAATAATGATGGCAATAGCACCAGCCAGCATGCCCAGCCAACCAAGCCAGAACAGGATCAGAAGTGCCCAACGCACTTTAACCCACCTATTCACAAAAAGACAACACAGCGATTAAATCATCAGAGAACCAAACTCAACACCAAAACCAGACTGAAAGGAAATGGGGCTCCTTACCCTGGTGTTCCAGCTACTCTCATGAGCTCTTCTTTGGTTAACCCAGTGAATTTGCTCTCCTCTTCTGGAATCTTCACCTTTACAATGCCATTCTTCTCGGATACAGGAGAGATGGCATAATTATTTCCAGCTTCCCCCTCTGTCATGGGTTGCTTCTCCTGCTCCACCTCATTGAGCTCCACATCTTTCATATCCACTTCAGCGTCGTTGCTCATTTTGTCTGTTTATGTCAAATGTCCTGAAACGAAAAAATCATATATTTTTATTTTATTTATTTATTTACTTTAAATGAAAAGGAACTAAATTAGCCGCAAGCAGGACTATCGTCACGGCACCAGGAAGCTCTGGTTTGACGTCAAGATCGCGGAAGGTTGCATCACCTTAAACCGTTCACGAGGAGATGACAATTTACGACAGATATACTAACATCCATAAAAACACGAGTATACGAGGTTATTTTGGCATTCTAGAAAGATTTGGATTTTAGAAAAACAACAGTCAGTCCAGTTTAAACCTGTACGACTGTAGACATAGCAACCAAAAGCCGGGTGACAGAGCACCAGTTCTATCATCATCGAACATACCTTAAAAACATACCTTTTATTTTTGACGTAGGCCTAATTAGAACGTTTAAAACAATTAATTGTACATTACGTGATCGATAAGTTTGAATCGTTTTGAAAAACACATTTTTAACGTAACCTAGATCTATAGTAGCGTGACCTTTTTGTAAACCGGATTGGTCCAGTTCTGTTTGCGCCTGTTTTCTGACTCATTCAGCCTTAATTAACAGCAGTCGACGAGATACAAACAAGTTAAATAAATTTAAAAAAGCGCTTCTTAATATGAATAAACGTACAAGGTAAGACTCGTGGTTCTCGCAAATATCAAGAACATATGAAATTTGATAACTACATTTCGAAATGATTTGAAACAACACCAACCTGGAATAATGAGGGAATCGTTGTATAATTTATCTGTGATAAAGGACAAATGTTCGGCGGTGTCAGTCGTTGCTGTATTCACAGTGATGCTCAAGCTTTATATACCCCAAAAGAAGATCTGAGTCGCATGTCTAAGTATCTCCGCCCATATTTAAGGTGACAGCGCAAGCTAGTAAAATACTACATTTTTGCGAATCGATTCTTTTGAACGATTCGTTTCAAAGACCTTTCATTGTATCATGATGAAAGTACTGTGCAGTTTGTTGGCAAACGCATTTCCATTATGTTTTATTTTGTATTGTCTGCTACATTTATTGTTTAAGATTGTTAAAGTAACCTTATCTTTGCTCCATCAGTCAAATCCTATGTCTACCCCTAAAGATCCAATTCAAAAGAATGATTCTCTCAGGAATCACCACGATCAGGAATCACTAACTGGATCAGTTCCTCTTTTTGTCATACAGTAATACAGATTTAGTAGACTGAATTGCACCAGAAGTAATTATTTATTTTCTCTATGGCCTGTATAGTGTAAAGAAACAAATTAGGGGTTTGTTGACCTGCATTTCAGACAGACAATCCAGTTTTGTTGCATTTAAGGGGGTCCACCTTAAGAGCCTGGCATTACTGCCTTATTCTTTCTCCACCCTGTTGTTTTCGTGACTGTACAAGACCTCCATAAACAAGTGTGGGGGGTTGAGGGTATTGAGTTTCTTTCTTAGAAAGATCTCAGAAACAGCAGACACATGGTCAGTGTAAACAGGAATCTCAATGTACAGTTCAGTTGCTTCAAAAAAATCTTCCAAATCAACTGTTTAACCCACATATGGTATGTTTTACATTTTAATGTAAATGTTAAATGTAAATGTTTTTAAAGTAAAAAATATAAAAAGAAATATAGTTTAATAAATACAGTTCTGGTCAAGCAAATAGTGGAATTATTTGACAACATTTGGTCAACCTTTACCCTAATTCTGCTCTCTGGTAGTTGAGGCAGCTAAGCCAGATTAAATGCAGCTCCATGGCTCTTTTGTTTGAATTTACAATAGACTCTGTGGTAATGTAAGACTTCTTTATTAATCGTGTCCACTGAATGCAGCACAGACCCATGCTTCAGAAAAACATTGACAGCAAACAGAGAACTGTGCTTCAACATGGTCTCCTAGAACCTTTCAGGAAAACTGAAATATGATCTAACAGCAGGGAAAACATGTTCTGGAATTTTAATAAATAATTTGATGTGGAATGTTTAATTACAACAAAAGCATATTTCACTCTGGACTGAATATATCATTTTGCAGAAACACAAAGGTTCAGTGTCTTAATGTTTGTAGAGATCCACAAGCTTATTCAGCACTTTTTTCCCATACAAACACAAAGATTAGCAAGATAGAGCGCAACGCTCAGAATGAAGCTCCTCCTTCCAGCTTCAGATATCATGTAAACACCTCAGAGCACATTGTGTCCCCCTCGTACTCAGTAAAGACACATGTAGGGATAAAACGTTTTCTTCCCTTTGTTTTTCTGAGAAACTATAGCTTCTCATCAGGAATACATCATCTCAGCATTCCTCAGTGTGTGATAACGAAATCAGAGAAGATGTGAGAGAAGCAATAACCTGAGAACAAAAGAGCGTAAGTGCTCATTTGCACGGTCATTGATCATTTCTCCAGAAATCAATCAAGCATCCTGAAGGAAATAAGCCAATCAACATGAGCCAACATCGAATCTTTCAATTCAACTAAACCAAATTTAACCTACTGGTTTGCAGTACAGTTATAGATATAATAACTGGCAAGTCTTTTCCAAATGCAAGACACTTTTTAACCGTGCCAGTCTGAGTCAGCATGCTGCCTCTCTTTCCTTTCCAGGCTAGTATGTGCAATTCTTGGATTGATGCCTGGAAGAGGGATAACTGCACGACCCCATCATGATAGTTCTGCGTGATCTACAAATGATCTGAAATGTGTTCTCCAAAAACGTAGATGCTCTTGTAATAAATTCATTATGATAATGAAATACAGAATCAGCAGTTCAAAAGAATTTGTGTAAATCAAAAGTTTCCCTCATATCTACTTAAAAATTTGTCAGCGCTGTTGTTGGAAATGGCTTTTAATGTATCACTGCCCCCTGGTGTTTATCTAAGTGTTTGTGCTCTCCTAGACTGTCGGTTTTCTACCTGTGCTGTCAAATTCATCTGAAATAAGAACTTTCATTGCTGTTGTGAAGTAATTCTTTCTCAAATATCTTTAAGTTATGTAATTTGTGTTCAAGACTTCACTGTGATGTAAAAACCATATACCCCTGGGGCCTGTTCCATAAAACAAGTTTACCAAACAAGCCAGGCTTATTTCAGTTAATTGACTCATTGTCAGTTTATTTGGTTCAAAATAAGTCAGACTAATTAAAACAAGCCTGGCTTATATGGTAAACTTGTTTTATGGAACAAGCCCTTGGTTTCACAGACAAGCCTAGTCCTAGACTAAAACCACCTGAAAGAAACTCATACTGACGGATGTTGAAACATGTCTGTGTCATTGTTTTGTCTTTAGATGCATGCCAGTAATGTTTTTTTTAGGGCATGTTTATAAAAATTACTTAAATGTCCTAATTGAACTACGGCCTAATCCTGGCCTACGCTGAGCCCTGTTTGTGAAACTGGGCCTTAATGATCCTCAAGCTTAATTAATGGCAGGGAATGCCCCTTACACTCAAGAATGAACATGTATCAAGTGTATCTTGGATTGCAATTTGAATGGTAATGGAAACGCGGCCAGTGTGTTGCTGCAGGTCAGGGGTGGGGAATGGTTATCTTGGAGGGCCGGTGTTCCTGCAGAGTTTTGCTCCAACCCTAATCAAACACGCCTGAACCAGCTGATCAAGGTCTTCAGGATGCATTTAGGTTTTTTACAGGGTTTTCAGGGTTGGAGCTAAATTCTGCCAGTTTCCCACCCCTGCTGAAGGAGGTTCTGATAAACATTTATATGCACTTATTTGGGTTAATTAAACTTTCATCACTAAAGTGTACTTTGCACCATCTCACCTGTCCAGACAACATGTTAATAAGCCTGTTGATTCTTTCTGCTGATAGGTTTGGTCACTGAAGAGTGGGCTTTTAGTCCAAATTCTTTTAAACTGTATGCCGAGACAGATCCTTAACATGTTCAGCACAGTAAGCAGTTCCAGCTGTAGTGTTAAACCGATTGAGATTCTCTGCATTATTTAAGCCCATTATTAAGTGTGTTGCGGATGACCAGTCTTTTTCTGATCTGCTGTCAGAGGGTTTCAATCACTTTAGATCAAGACCGTTTCAACACCTTATAAAGGCAATCTGGAATGTTTGGCTGCCAGTTAAATAGGGTTTAACAGATAATTTAAAAAAATAGCATTAGGTGCCAGATTGGCTGTGTTTTCTTTTTCAAAAATCTTATTTTATATAATAAAATATCTTATTTTAAATATATATAGTGAATATGTTTTAAATACTGTGCCTTTGCTCCTGTTAGGATAACTTCAAATAGGCCTAAGCAGTGACGTGGAAATGTAGGATATTGTAGTTTATTGCATTTTGTTTACTTTGACAAGACATTTGCCAGTTCATTGTAAATTTCATACACAATGACTTTGAGCTTTTCTTTAAGGACGTTTTGTTTGGAATTTTCACTTTTGAGAAGTGATATGGAGATATTTACTGTCTCTGCAATTTAATTATTTTGCTTGCAAAATGTTTTATCCACAAATGCAAGGTTATGAAAGTTACCCCGAACCTTTGTTATTTTCAAGAAGATTTATAAAATTTATATTCAATCTTTATCTACCTCCTATAACAAAAAGGCAGTTAAAACTTTAAATGTGTGCTCACTTTTTGATGTTTTTGTATAATTTGTATTTGACTATTTATGTTGTGAGGAAAGAGTATGTTAGTAGGTGATCAATCTATGTTATGTCTTATTTTTTTCTCATTTATTTATCTCCTCTCTCTTATGATTTGTAATCACTATGTGTTGTTTGGCCATCCTTGAACCTCTGGATCTTTGCCTTAGTATGTGTTCTGTTACATTTGTATTTCTGAGCAAGTATTCAATAATTAAAAAATGTTTAAAAAGTATAAAAAAATATTGAATTTTGTTTGATTTCCGCCAAATAGCAGGAGCCAGCAGATGGCAGAATCTCTCTGAACAGCAGCGTGTTTAGAGCGGAAGTGGCAGTGTTCTTTTAAAGGCGGGATCAGGAAGCTGTGCTCTGTGAGTTATTTTTGGGCACATTGAGATTCAGAAGTGCACGGCGTCTGCGGGTGAGGATTGAGATTTCTCCATGATAGTGTCCAGGTATGATATAAACTATGTTACTGCTGCACGTTTGTATAAAAAGTACTGTTTATGCTGTAGTGTTCGCCATTTATGTTTTATCCTAATGAATAGAGAACGGCGTGTCAGCTGTCGTTGTGTGGCGCTGAACGCGAAGAAATGAGGCGGGAGCTCAGAAAACTAAATTACGAAGCCTTTATTCTTATCAGCTGCCTAACTTCATAATACCGATTTAGTAATTAGCTATTATATCTTTTTTTGTTTTTTTATTGTATTAAACCTACATGTAAGTTTTCACTTTTGTTTCCCTGTAGTCTCGCAACTTGCCTTCGCTTTCTTTTCTTGGTGTTAAAATGCAATAACGTTAACGATGCATGAGGAAACCAGCGGCACATTTGCATTTTAGCCATGGCTGAAATGATATCTGGAGCCGATTAGTTATTTGCACTGTACTGTACTGTACTGTAACTCACACATTTTTAACTTTTCTGTTTCTTCGTTTTAAGCCACTGAAGAAAGTCAGCTTTTAAATCCCACAACCTTCTCTAATACAAATCAACAATGTCGTCGACATCACAAAAACACAAGGACTTTGTGGCAGAGCCCATGGGGGAAAAGTCTGTGATGGCGCTAGCAGGAATCGGGGAAGTTCTTGGAAAAAGACTGGAAGAGAAGGGCTTTGACAAGGTATGATTTACGAAGACGTTTCATATGTACGCCTTAGTCATGAAACTGAAACTTGAATGAAAGTGAAAGAAATTTTCTTCCCATAGGCATACGTTGTTCTAGGACAGTTCCTGGTCCTGAGGAAAGATGAGGAGTTGTTTCGGGAATGGTTGAAGGACACATGTGCAGCCAACACCAAACAGCAAGGCGACTGTTATAGTTGTCTGAGAGAGTGGTGTGACTCTTTCCTGTAGTTCACTTTTTATTATTATTGTTTTTTTTGGGTTGTATATTCATTCCCCCACCCCTGCTGACTTGTATGCTGAATACTTTTACCTCACTCTGTCAATTCGACACTTCAAACATCATTTTTGGATGTATTAATATTAATTCTTAGTACAGAATTGTTATCGCACTAGATGGGTACACTTGTAATATCACTGCTCAATTTGTGTGGTGTTCAAACATCATTCACATTGGATCTATTTTGGGGGATATTACACACAACTATCCAAAATTCCTTTCTGTTCCAGGCTATATATGCAACTGTAGTCTAAATACAATAACACCGATAGTTCTGCAAGCCGATAGTCCCCCCCCCCCCCTTTTATAATGTGTGAATGTTTTCACTATGTCCAAAATGTGCCACAGTGCTTAGAAGCTTTTAAAGGTTTATGTAAACTTGTCTCTGTTACCAAAGGGATCAGATGCACGATGGTATCATTTTCCCATATGGTTTTATGCTCCCCAACCCCTAAATTGCCTTAATAAAGATCTGGATTTGTTTTAACTGTGCATGGGTACCTGAAGACGCGTGGTCTGGTTTCTTGTGTCGCCACCTAATTCACATCTTGGATGACATTTGCTGCTTTCAGATATTAAAAATGCTAGGTGCGTGATCAAAGAAACACTGATAAATGTCTTATGACTCTAAAACCATTTTTGGACCTTTTTGTATTTTGCGTTTTAATTATTTTGGAATAAAATATCCTAAAATTAATAATAGGGTGTGTCGTGAGTGTGGAACAAAACGTTTTTACCGGTCCAGCTCATTCTGCTGTTAAAGTGGAAAGATGAGAAGAGACCTCTGTTTTGCTTTGGATTATTAAAATTCATGCGTTCATTCATCTTGCGCTACTGTTTAAAATTCTGAGGTATGTAAAAAAAAAAAAAAAAACAATTACAAATGAAAATATATCTTTTATCTCTTAATGCTGGAATTAAGCAGCAAAAATCATGTGAAATATTAGTAAAATTTACTTTAAAATATAATCTATTTCTGTGATGACAGCCTTCAGTGTCACATGATACTTTAGAAATTCTAATCTGCTCAATAAAGGTATCTTATGGAAATAGCTGTGCTGCTTTATTTTATAGAAACCATGGTAAATGTTCGTAGGATTCGATGACTAGAAAGATCAAAGCTTTCATTTGAATATACTTGTATTCAAGTCAACGGTATAACATTACTGGAAAAAAAAGTCACTTTAAGATTTGAAATTTTCAAAAAAGATTCATATTTGGCCACAAACTGATGAACAGTAGTGATTTTCTTCCTCAAGAAGCAGTACGCTTAAGTGTGTTGTGTTTAAAAGTTTTATTCATTCCTTCATTGGATTCTGTCTGCATTATTTAAATCCTTTACTTGGGTCAACAAGGTTTAACAGATACTCTCTTTACATTTTTCCTCAGTAATTGATCTTTTAGGCAAATTTTCAGGCTAGATACCACTTGTTTTAGTAGTCAGAAAAATTAAATTGGTTTTAGGACATAAATTTCACTTTACAATCCCCTTTAGGAGTGCTATGCACTGGTGGTGTTTGTGTGTAGGTATTAGCAGTCTCACTTTCTCACGATGATCTAAACTTTAAAAGCTCTACCAGTTAATCAGAAATGTCTATCAGCGTACATAGCCACCTCAAACAATACATTAAAAAAATCAAAATATACATACAGAATTTGTAAATCACCATAGTATGCTATGTGAAGAACATAACGAATGTCTTGAATATAATAAAATTTGAAATTATTGAAATATCCAGACCCACACCTATTTCCTTTTGCTTGATTAAAAAACTGTGTGCTTGCATATGTGTGCATCAATGTGTGTTTCATCCAATCAATTTGCATCAATCGAGATGCTATTTTGTCCCCTTAAAGAAAAGGAACAGGTTTTCCCAAAAAACCAGGAGAATAAAAATATCCTCACAAGCATGATTTTGTAAATTTGATCTGTCAATCGTTGAAATTTAGAAACCACTTTGAATTTTTTACAGTTAATTTAGGATTTATTTTGCTGTGTTGTGTATCGTCGAGTGTTGTGTTGTGTGATGTGCGTACACAAATCATTATCATCTAAATGAGACTAATCCTGCTCTTCCTGTGTGCTGTTCAGAGCAGAGCACAGAAGAACTTTTTCTCCCTGAACGGGTTTTCTGAAGTGGGCACAGGGGTGATGAGAGGGTCCTCACATGCGTGGGCATCACAGTAGGCCATCAAGTCCGCCGCTGCCTTTGACACCTAAGGATCCAGACAGATTGTCAGTGCTGAAATAAAAAAAGCACTCAAATAGCTACTGCTTCTAAGAAAACAGAGTGTTTTGTCTTATAAGGCAAGACACTGCAGGTGAATAGGGTTAAATATAATTCTTCTGGTTATTACTTACAGAGTAATATTCAAAATAATATACAAAATAGCCCAAAATCTCAAAATAGAACACTGGTTTTGCCTGTAATGTCTTGCCTTACACACATCTCCTTCATATCTTGGCTAAAACAGCATTTTATTTAAATAGCACATTGTATGAGTGAAATGCAAGGTTGAGGTCAATGCTTAAAGACTGTTGAATGCTTCAAATTGTACTTGTAGGACAGACTTTACCAGGGAGGATTGTAGAATTAGGTCATACCTATTAACCTGATTCCAGATCTTTGATCACATCTGATACAAATTAGTCTGCTACGTACGGGCTGGTATAATAAGATGTTTTTATAAGCAGGATTACCACTGATCTGATTCCTGTTTGTCCTGTTTTTCTGGTTATTTTGCATGGCAACCCTCACCTTGATTCGACAAAAACTAGCTTCAATCTTCAGCTGTTCCACCAGCTTCCTGGCCTGACCGACGCTCATGGTGCTGTTCACAGGGGTGTCTCCTTTCATCCTGCCACACACACACACGCACACAATTACAAAAATTAATCTTCTCGTCTGGATTAACAAATTCATAATCATAATCCAGCCAATAAAAACATATTAAATGTAAACAATTAGTGGGGTTTGCAGGGATGCAAAAGAAGAACCATTTTGGGTTCTCCAAAGGAACCTTCCAGTGAAGAGTCCTTAAATAACCATAATTTCTTACACTCAAAAAAAATTCAGATAAGCAATGCCATGGAAGAAACATGTTTGTTCCTAGAAGAACCTTTCAGTCAATAGTTCCTAAAAGAACCAATGTGAAGAACATTTTTAATATTCTAATGACCCTTACTATCAATAATTTTTTTTTTGAATGAATGTTAAAGGAGCCATAGATGCAAACAAAAAACCTGAAGAAGAGTGTAATGGATAAAGTGATAATATTGAACATTGGGGGATAAACTACTTTATGTACATCTGAGGTGATACTCTATAGTTCGTTCCTTTTAGTTAACGGTTTAACTAAAAAACACAGTTGTTACAGTATTTATTAATTCTTGTTACGACTGTTAGGCTAATATTAGCTCAGGTCCACAAATAATATTAACAGAAACAACATTTGATCTCAGTAAACATTGAAATGAACAATAATTATGATTAATAGATTCCTTAGAAGCATTTTTCATTATAGTGTTAGTATATCTAACGTTAACAAATGCCACCTTATCATAAAGGGTACCGATTTTGTTTACAGAGCACAGTCTCTAATGGAAGCATCTTCCTGTGGTCCGAGACTCTCATACCCTCTCCTTCACTTCCTGTCTTTCCTGTCTCGGTATCATTTACTACTGCTTTGCTAAAAGCTGCTGCCCTAGAAAACCAAAACCTCACCTTGGATTGCAATGATCTGATAGCATCCTGAAGCCCTGCATTTCCAGGTGATGATTATTGGAATCTTTCTATAAACAGGTTTAGAGCTATTGACGGTCATCTAAATATATACATATCTACCTGAAACGGTCTAAGAGTAGCATTAATGATTCTGAATAGGATTTCAGCAGTGTACTGGGGCATGCCAGCCCCATTTTGCACATAAGGATGTGCTCGCAGGGATCCAATCACCTCATGGAATATACCATATTATCCAGAAAAAAAAAAACTGAAGAACCAGCCGTTTTGAATGTAATCCAATTCAGTGTAAACATTTAGGCATCTATAGATGTAATCACGTGTTGCAGACAGTAAAAAAACTAGGCCAGATATAGAAATGATAATCACAGCTGCTCAAAAAAGAAAATATTCTGCAATACATTTCAGTTAATCACATGAAATGAAAGCAATACATATACAAGGATGCGTACAAGAAAATAGGAGTGAAAGGAGACCAAGAAGCATAGAAAAAGACCACAGTGCTGTATTTGTCTATTTTTGGTCTTTTTTTACCCTCTTTTCTTCATTTCACTGTATTTCTTACCCTTGCCGTATTCCTCTTGTGGTGATATTTCTCCCTCCTCTTCTTTCTTATTCCTTCTCTCTCTCTCTCTCTCTCTCTCTCTATCTGTCAGTGTTGTTGCTTTCAGTGCAGCCGGACCGCACCCTCATAGACAGAGTGGATGCTACCCAGTTCTGTACAGTCCAGTGCACTGCAATTCTGCTACAATGAACACCAGTCCCTTGGTACATACATAAAACTCCCCTCTGCAGTGAGTGGAATGTGCCGAGCGGAGGGAGGGGGTCCTATTGTGATTGATTGATTCTGTGGGCTGGCTCATACCATCTTTCCAGCAGCCTGGGGTGGATGTAGGGGGAGGGAAATGTATTGAAGTAAAGCAGTGTATTTAAAACCAAAACCCTACAAAATGGATTTATATTGTCAGAAATGATAGTGAAATTTGTGTTAGCAGGAAACACTTGTGTTTTTGCCGATGATGTTGCTGCAGCTTCTGAATAAGTGAGCCTTCCCTCTCACTGCTCTGTTACCATGGGAACTGCTGCAGTCTCAGCCTCTTTGTCTTGTACTGAGGCACCATTTTGACTCAGTGGTCTCTCCCACCTTGGTGAAGATCTTAACCCCCCCACATCTTTACATCACTCCACCCTCCCGCTGCATTCATCCTCATGTTACAGCCAGTTTGTTGCAAATCTGCCCCCTAGTTTCCTCCTGAGAAATGAAAATACTGTTATCTGAAACATTTCGTGCGTTAAGAAAACAATAAAGGGTTCTTAATGGTGCTCAGCTACACTAAATTCAATATGTTTTACATTTTTATTTTTTTTGGTTCAACGCCATAGAATATGCCCTACAGGATAAAAATACTAAAGGTGATGTGTTTTATTTATGTTGGCCTTATACAGTTTGAAAATTTGTATATCATTGTCTACAAACATGAAAATGTCAAAAGTCAAGTGGCGTAACAAGGACTTTTTTCACGAATATTAATTATCTCCCTAAAACAAAAATATGTGGTAATAGACAACTTAATTTTGTTAATTTAATTGAATTTTATTGTTTTGTATTTTTACTGTATATTTACATTTCATAAAGATTTGGCATCACTAAAACTAATTCTTCTTTTTTTAAAGATGTAGACTATTTGCTCTATGTTTTATAGGGCTTTGGGAGAATTTAAGTTCTTATTTATCTCCTTTAATAAGAATGTTATTTAAACTTTTTAATTAAAGATTTCTTTAATTTTCTCGCAGTTGTCATGTTATTATATCTTGTTTATTTCTTTAGCCTGTGTTTCATAGTACTTTCCTTTTTGTTTTATTGTCATGTGATGTTTCTTACAACAAAGAAAGATACAACATTCACCCAAAAAATCTAAAAACTATTTGAAAAATTCAAAAATCAAAACTTTTCTGAAACAATACGTGTGAATAAAAAAAGACATATTTTTAAATTGCAGCACTGCATAAGCAGCACCGCTGCAAATTTGCAAACGCATTGAACGGCTTGTATTTTGTACCTTTTGTGTTGCCGTACTGTCACACCAGCAGAGGCGTCACTGAGTCAAACGGATGGCTGTTTTTCTCTGATCTATAGATAGTAAGTGACAAACGTTCGTACCAGTTTTGATTAAACATGACTTAGAGATCAATTGCTCTGCCTTGAAATGCATAAATTATGCGTCGCTCTAGCACATAACAGAGGGAAGGAAGGGAAAGGAAAGGGGTCGGTCCTCTGGAGTTGTTCATCAGTATATTCTGAAGCAGAAATATATATTTGTCCATGGCGTATTGTCAGATTAAAGAAGGTGCGTTTGCGGTTTATATTTCAGTATAATATACCTAACTGATAAAGACATCACTGTAAGATAAAAACTCCGGAAGGAAGACAAGGAGGCACCTACTATCCAGTTCAGAGAGACTAAAATGAGTTTAAAGGTATATTATTGCTTGTGAAGGACAAGCTGAAATGGCAGGGCATATCCTGGTGTTTTATTATTTCCTATTTTACTGCATTATAGTCAAATGTACAAAAAATACACGAGGCTTCATTAGTTATTACATTTTCTAGCTCACATAGGGAAAAAAATAGGTTATATATATATATATATATATATATATATATAAGCTGTACTTACATTAAAAGTATAAAAATATCTTAGAGTATAAAAATATTGTGCAATTTTGTTTTTAACTAAATATACATTATATGTACAATTTAGTATTCTGAGATGTTTATAATTGTTCATGCCTTCATACTAAATAATATAAATATATTAATTAATGTGTGTATGATTGTAATAACTTCACAATTAATGTGTTTTATTCTGTATTTTTCTCTTGTTGCTTTTTTAGGGCACTTTGTGACTTCATTGATTATAACAGAAGAAAGCCGGAAAAGCAGATTTATACCATCAGATAAGAAACTGGCATGTGATGTCTTTAGTCACAGAAAGAGGTGTAAAGATGACCAGATCCAAATGTGACTTTGGTCAAATTTGTGTCATGACCTTCTAACCCCCTGTATTTTCAAACCATTAATTCTGACTACAGATAACAAGATTTATTAGATGTAGTGACATATTACTGGACAGCGTTTAAGGTTGTTTGCATGAATAAAGTGGGAAAGACCACTTTGCCTGCAGTGGGGGGGCAGGCGGGCAGACACCGTGACACCACATTTGGACGTGACAGTGAAGGACTGCCTATTATGGGTGCCGCAATGGGGCCGTTGCTGCTTTGGCTCCAGGATGTGGCAGCGGTGACCCTTCTAAGAGCTCGCAGGACACTTCTAAGGGCCGCCATCCTGTTCTGCGTCCTGGTGCTTCTTCTGTGGGTCTCCATCTTCCTGTATGGAAGCTTCTACTATTCCTACATGCCCAGTGTCAGCTTCTCCACACCAGTGCACTTCTACTACAGGTACAGACATAACAGGGCTGATCGGGAACATTCCTGTCCTTTTTTACAATGGCCTGTTTGCGCACGACTGAGTTCTTAATTAGTTTGGTCCGATGCACAAATACTGTTGGAGTTTGCAATGCAGTCCTCTCTCCTCTGTTTCATCTCTTACAGGACAGATTGTGATGCTTCAGATTCAGTCCTCTGTTCTTTCCCCGTGGCTAACATTTCACTTTTGAAGAATGGAAAAGACCAGGTAGACAAATTATAATTATAATCAAATTACAATTAGTTACACAAATTACTGGCATGTTTTTAAACGTTTTCTCCAAAATGAGCTAATTATGCATGCAGTGAATATCCTAACAAGCCCTTTAATGATGCACAAGAAAAGGATAATGACTAGGGTATCAAGGTTGAGTATTTAAATGTCGCATTTACAGCTAGTTTTATTTGACTCTTTCTGGTAGGTGATGATGACTGGTCAGGCTTACAGGATCTCTCTGGAGTTGGAAATGCCTGAATCTCCTGTTAATGAACAGCTTGGCATGTTCATGGTCAAAATGTCTTGCTATACCACTCATGGGGCAGTCGTTCAGTCGGTGGCCCGCTCAGTGAGTGCATACAACTCACATAAAATTCATTGTTGTTTATGCTGTTTTGGTTATTAAAAAACATGACAGTCTTTTAATAATATTACATTTTAAAAAAACATTTTGATAATTGCTATAAGTGAATATAATATTTGATAAGGATTTAACAGCATTATTCAATTATTTGTGTTTTTAGATTATTTGTGAGAACTTTTAGATGATGGCAAACATAATCTACAAAATAAAATTAGGTAAAATGTGCATGCACAATTTAATATTCCTTGTCAGCCTTACCTTACTGTTCCTTTTTATGTTTTTTTTTTGTTTTTTTTAAGAAATGAACACTTTTATTAAGAAATGTCTCATTCATTAAATGAAAATTGCCAGTAAAGACTTTTACATTGTTATGAAAAATTCCTAATTCAAAAAAGTGCTGTCCATTTGAGCTTAATGTTCTTCAAAATAAAAAAAAAATCCTGTTTTCAGTGCGGATAATATTAAGAAACATTTGAGCATCTAATCAGCATATTAAAATAATTTCTGAAGGATCATGTGACACTAAAGACTGCAGTAATGATGCTTTGCCATCACCTAAATAAATAACATTTTAAATATATAAAAATAGAAAAAAGGTTATTTCAAATGTTAATAATGCATCATATTATTGCATTTTTACTGTCGTTTTGAGTAAATAAATGCATTTTTGGTGAGCATAAGAAATGCATTTTAAAACTTTTAACTCTTTTTAACTCTTACAAACTCTACAAAAATTCCAAACTTTCACTTCATTGTGCTTTATTTGGTTTTAGATGCACTTAACAAGTGTCTAGTATTGTGGAATATGTTGTCCATCTTCTCCATGATATAAATTCATGTGTGATGTTTATTAAGCTACGTACATTTAAACTTTTACATTACATTACATGTCAGTGCATGGCCGTTTACCTCATATTTTTGTGCTCCTTTTTTTTCCTCATCAGACGATGCTGCACTACCGTTCCAATCTGCTGCAGACCATGAGCACATTGTTCTTCTCACCCGTCCTGCTCACAGGTGTGTCTGAGCAGAAGCAGCTCATCGAGGTGGAGCTCTACCCAGACTTCAGATCAGACCTTGTAAGTTTGGAAAAAGTAAACAACGCTGAAAAACTTGTCGTTAGCTACGTTTCCATCCATCTATTGTTATGCGCATTTTGGAATATTGCGTAAAAAACATGGATTGAAATACCAAGATGCACGTATGTAAAAATGTGACTTTGCGCTATGAGACGGGATGACAATCTCGATCACACAGCAACTATATGTAGTTATGGTTATTCTAAAATGGATTTCTGTATAATAACTGTTTTACACGACTGTGTTCCCAAACATCGCTTTTAAAAGCATTGACTACATTTATTGTGTTTCATCAGCTCACTCTGAGGTGCAAGTTGGCTAATTTACCTGTATCGTATATGAAAATTATAATATTCAGTGCCTTCTCCTATATTCTTATTGATATTTAGTGCCACAGTTTACCAGGAAGTGACATTTTGGTTCTCTTTGACTCGTTGGATGAAAACGGGGCTTTATTTGCATATGTTTTATGCGATATTCCAGTTTTGCACAGAAGTTTATTTGGATGGAAACATAGATATTGACAGATTTTTTTATTATTTATGCCAAGAGACATACATATCCAAAACTAAAATTTGTATTTAAAATTCATGGATTATATTGATCTGTCCTTCACAGTACCAGCCTGCCATTGGTGCCGTGATCGAGATCCAATCCCGCAGAGTCCAGATTTATTCTGCCCAGCTCAGGATCCATGCCTACTTCACTGGCATTAGGTATTTTGGTTATAACTTTATTTTACTGTTTGTGGTGATGCTTCCCACTTTCAGCTCAAGACCTCCCCTATGAAATGTTCTTCTGTTTTGCTACAGATACCTCCTGTATAATTTCCCTGTGATGTCTGCAATTGTTGGAGTGGCGAGTAACTTCACCTTCCTCAGTGTCATTGTGCTCTTCAGTTACCTGCAGTTCATCTGGGGAGGGCTCTATCCCCCCGAACAGGTCAGAGTGAAGGTAAGACCATCTGTCTGCCTCATCTATTTAACCTTCATGCCATCGCACGGCCATTGGAATCATTCCAGACGTCTGTTTACATACATAGGTGATGATGGGAGATTCAACACGACTTCAGCAGAGGAGGGAAGAAGCGCGTAAACGTATGCACTCATCCGCCAGCACTCCTAGTAAGAGCACATAACCACTGCACACACACGATCACGTCAGCCAAACAGATCCGTTAATAATACACAAATTCTTCTACTTTCTCTCAGCCATGACATATGGAAGACAAAACAGTGAAGCGGCAGATCCACCGAAACAAACTGTTCGTAACAAAGGTGAGAAAGAGTGCAACAGAAAATGGGATGAAAGCGATATCTGTAGCAATTCTATGCACATGAGTTCAATAGATGCAGCGATCACGTGAGTGAAGAATCATGCAGTCATGTTTGTTTGTGCAGGTGAGTTGGACACTCCGAGTGCAATTGGGACAGAGGAACTGAATCACCTGCAAGAGGATGAAGCTGGTAAAAATATAAACTTAAAGCATAAAATGAGAACACTCTGGGGTCTTATAGTTCGGGATGGCCGCACGTATTTGAGTAAAACTACTGTTAAATAGAGTTAAATATTATATTTTGAAATACTCCTACAATTAACGGTTTTTAAAATGTAATTTATTACATTTATTACTGCTCAACATTCAAATACTTGGCTAGTGCTTGCCATGGCAGTTGCAGCATGCTTCAAAAACCCTCCACCTTCCCCGGCTCCGCCTGTATAGATCCGGCATGGGGTTATTCATGTATGTTATATATGGGAGATATTTAATACATGCTATATGTGCAGCATTATTTCTTACATGCTCACAGGAGAACGTTATGGATGTATTGGAAGTGGCAAGTCTTGGTACTTGCAGTGTAGCAGATCTATTCCACCAATACCAAACACGTTACCATGTACATTACCAAACCCTCAGAGAGTTGTCATGATTGAAGTATAGTTTACAGACCAAGTCAACTGACTGGTTAATATTTCCTATAACAGCTCAAGACTCCTCTACAGACGAAGCTCCCATTTTCCTTGAGGCTCCTCATATTGCAGAGACCCATTTGAGTGAAGAGAATCCAGATCATGAACAGAGGGTGGCAGGAAACGGGACTCAAGATGAAGAAACTACCCAACCGCAGTCCTTGGACACAAGCCTTAGACAAAGGCATGGACCCTGGATGAGGCTCTGAGCTCCGAACTCTGTAGCCACCTCAAATGCGCGTGCATTCTGTTACGTCAGAGCGCATTACACGACTCATAGCTTGCATATTTAAGACATTCCTATTACAGTGCATTTTTAACAACAACAACAAAAATTCTGATGCATTTGGAAACCAGTTCACCTGGTTGAGCTGATGTGACACTGCTGTTGTTCTCCATTAGATGATTTCTTGGGACTTAAAAGTCACCTTTAGAGTCCTGTCATGCTTTAACCTGAAGTTACTGAGGTCTGTGGTTTTGTTACAATATCAGTTTTGCATGTAAAGTGCTGTACTGTAAGTGTGTTCAATGTTTTAACACTTCCATTTTATTCATTTCCCTTGCATTCCTTTAAGCAGTTCCGATCAACTTCTTGGGACATGATACAATTTGTTTCATCAATTTTAAATATTTTACTGCAGAAAATGCCAAACGTGTTTTGTTAAACAGGAGCGTTACATATTATAAAAAATAAATAGAGGATGTTGAAGTAGTATTTATTTGAAAAACATACTATATAATAATAATAATAATAATAGTCATTTTTATCATTGACTGTTATTATAATATTTTAATTATAATTATATTTGTATTATTACTGTTACTATATAAAATAATATTCCAACACTATGTGGAATATTAATCCTACTATGGAAGCATTTGTTGTTTTTATTTTATTTTATTAAATGCATGCATATTTAAAGATTTACTGGTATATTTGCTTTATTCTTTTGCATAGAGATTGTGAGCAAATCAGTATAAAAGGAGTAACGTTCATATTTTGAATTTACCTCATATGTTTATTTCGTCTTTGGTTTATTGAATAAATCAAACATGAAGGCGATAGCTTATCCGTCGTCACTCTTCTGCTGTTCAACACTAGGAGGCAATAGTGAAGTGCTGCGCAAATGCTCCACTGGGTATTCGAAGAAGAATGTGGCGCAGCTGCGTTTGAGATAGATCATTCTCCCACAAAACACTGGCAAGAAGGGATCTCTTCCGATCTTGCAAGCCTACAAAGTGTTTATCTTATTTTCACTCGATTTCATTTGATTAGAAATAGAAAAACAACGATTGGAAGTCCTATATATTACATTTAAGTAGCGTAGAGCCTTCTTTAAAGATGGCGACAACAGACGACTCGCGCTACTATAATGGTAAGTTTGAGCCGTTAGCAACATCGCTCACCTCCCGACGTGAATAGGGTTTAGTTACGTTTATTCGCATCTTATTGCTTCTTAAAGACCGGTTTTAACTCTCTGTGGTCTTTCAGCGTGAAACGTTACTCTGTAATTTACATAAGTAACCTCTAGCCTGCTAGCTTTTGATTTTGTACGTTAACGTTTGGTGCGTGCTGCATTTTCGTTGTTAGCTGTTGTTAGCTGAGCGCATTATATGAACAGATTTTGGTTATATTGCGATTTTTGCGAAAGGTTGTGAAAAGTATATTGAGAGGGGTGAACTGAGCACATGGTGGTAATGTGTGTTGAGGTCACGTTAAACTGCTGCAATATTGGCCAACTTTAAGCTAAAATATCGAGATCTACAAACAATTAATAAAACCTCGGAGGAGCCTTATGGTAACTTGTATAGTTTTGTAGTTCATCTCTGAACATCTTTGTCGCCTTTTATTGTTTCTCGGACCAACATGTCCAACATCTGGTTAAAGATTGACATGTAAATGGTTCTCAGGTGGTTCTTTTAATGGGTCAGTCTTTGAAGCTTTAAAACAAAACAATATATATATA
>JAUYWG010000022.1:2847177-2888474 GCA_034779775.1 Enteromius afrohamiltoni | reverse complement strand
ATGGGTCAGTCTTTGAATCTTTAAAACAAAACAATATATATATATATATATATATATATATATATATATATTCTAGTGATGTAAGTTGATATTTTAAATGTATTGATTATGACAATTGCGAGCTCTATCACGTAACAAATAGGGCTGAAATCATGTTAAGCAAGATAGTTGAGTAACATTTTTGTAGATTAAGTCATTTTCTAAAGAAACTGGTTTCAGACATACTTCCAGATAAAAGCATGTATAATAATCTAATCTAATTAAAGTAAACATTTAGGGTCGGATTCCCGGATAGGAATTAGATTAAGCCAGGACTAGACCTTTGCTAATTTAGGACATTTAAGAATGTTTAGAAACATGACTTACAGAAATGCATTATCTGTGAGCATTTTAAGACCAAACAATGGCAATAATGTATTTTAAGCTATCTCAGTGCAAGCTTTTTCCAGTTTAGACAGCTCTTAACATTTATCTTAAATGTACTTTTTAGCCGATATCCTAGCAGTGGCCCATTAGCACTTGTTTGATTACAGGGATTGTGTCACTTGTATTTGTTAAATGCCTGTTTTCACACCTCTGACACTTTCATCTTCTGTCTTTTAGAGCATGATGACCGTGTTGGTGGACCAAAGCATCGTAACCGTAAAGGCAGAGGCCCTTTCAGAGCGCCCTTGTACAGCGATCAGATTTCTCGACCGAGGCATCGAGGTGGTCATGGTGGTGGTGGTGGTGGAGGAGGAGGCCCTGGTCCTCGGGCCAGGCTTCAGGATGATGATGGAGATGTGACCATGGCAGAAGGTCCTCAAGACAGTGGCACGCAGCGCAGATTGTAAGCACTTTGGAGCACAATTATACATACCTTCTTATAAAATCATTAAGGTTCAGCTCTTAAGGCTTTATGCTTGTTTTTAGCAATCCATATGGCCGGCCACCTAATCGCCGCGATAATCGCAAAGGTGGACGCGGTGGTGGTGGTGGCGGCGGCGGTGGAGCGGACGATAGAGGTGGCAATCGATATGGAGGCAGAGGTGGTGGTGGCGGCGGTGGTTCTGATGGAAACCGCAAGAACTGGTTTAAAATGACTGTTAGTACATTAAATGTTAATAGCACATGTATTAAGCAGTTATAAATGTTTAAATTAATGCTTTCATTTAAAGTACGTTCATGATTTCTTGTTGGCATATTACGTTGTGATTGACTTTGCGTCTTGCCACAGATTCCTTACGGGAAGAAATATGACAAAGAATGGCTTTTGTCTTCGCTCCAGAGTGTCTGTTCCATGCCATTCCATGCCGTTCATGTAAGTACACGAAAATGCTTTTTCTCAGCGTGAATATAGAAAATCAACAATATGTTCCATTGCTGAATCTATTTCTACTTTTTTCTATTTCTTTTTTTTTTTTATAGTATCACACTGATGGCAACAAGGCCCAGTTTTATATTGAAGACTCCACAACTGCTAACGCTTTGTTTAAAGTGTCACGAAAAATTACAGACAAAGATGGATATAAGGTAATGCACCTTATATGCAATGCAGAAATTACATCTAGTTATCTCCTTCTAAAACAATTTAGAGTTTAACCAGAGTCTAATTTGGTGTCAATCTGTTGGATGGATAGGTGACTGTTATTATGAACAACTGCCCACCACCTGCTTTAATTCACACTGATCTGAAGGCTGCAGATTTGGAGCATTTAAAGGTAAGGGTTTGTTACTTGCAGCAGCTTTTAAAAGGGTGTTTTCATTAATTTCATTTCTGGATAATAATTGACTGTCGTCCGCAGCAATGCATGGCTAAACGCTTTGATGGGTCACAGCAGGCTCTTGACCTGAACAACATCAGAGTCGATCCAGGTTGAACTTTAATGCAGTCATCTTTCTACAAAGAAGAACATTGATTTGTTTTGACTAGCTGTAGCTCAAATGTTTATTCCATTCTGGCAGATTTGGTTTCTCAAAATATTGAGGTCACTTTGAATCGGAGGAACTCCATGTTGGCGGTTATCAAAATAATCGAGGAGAACATTCCTGAGGTACAGCATTACATTGTTCTTGCACGACAGGTGTATGCATTAACTTATTAATTAAAATAAAAAACATTAAAAGTCTTATCAACCCTTTACAGAAGACTTTGAGCACTAGTGTACACTATAGATGTGATCAAAAAAAACTTTTTCTTTTCACAGCTGGTTTGTCTGAACCTCAGCAACAACCGTTTGTTCAGGCTGGATGACTTGGCAGATATTGTCAACAAAGTTCCCAACTTGAAGATTCTTAATCTGTCACATAACGAGGTACGCATACGATCTCTGACACCTATAGATTTACTGTTTCCTCTAGGCGCATCTGTCATGTTTCATTATATGATCTTATAGGTGAAGACGGAGAGAGAGCTTGATAAACTGAAGGGTCTGAAGTTGGTGGAACTCTCATTGGAGGAAAATCCTTTATGCGGACACTACAAGAACCAGGCTGACTATGTCAGGTTAGTCTTCTCTGCCATTTGTTGCCAGAAAAATACTATACACAAGTACATAAATATAAAGCACAGTACTTTGAAACATGCGCTCTTAAGCCTCCATGCTCTTAAAGCTATAGATATTAACCTGATTGATTTTTCCATAATCGAGTAGAATGAATTGCAGCGTGTTTAACAACACGCAAACTCATGCTCAGAAGCATCTGCATTCACGTACTTGCGTAGAGTATGTTTCAGGCCTGCAACGGAGTAGTTGTGCGTGTCGGTGCGCATATGCACATCGGTGCATGCATGCCGTACCCCTTATAGTTCAGTTTATTAAAAACTGAGTGGGGGTGCTAATGGCTCTATAACGGGTGTGTAAAATACACCTAGAAAACATGGCAGTCATTAAAGAGACGAGTATTGAGTGCTGAATGTTACAGATTTGTGAGTTGAGGGTTACTTTGAATTTGTAAAAAAAAAACAAATTGAGAGAGACAGAGAAACATTAATCCCTGGCAGGAGAGAGTCTGACGTGTCGTTTGTAAGGACATTCTTGGTAAAAACTGTCCCTAATTATTAGTCGTTTCGTAATTGTCCCAATCACTGCACCCACTTAATGTGTGATTTAAAAGCTAAAGTAATAGTCATTCAAGCCTGTCTGTAACGCGCAGGTGTATTGATTTCATTAACTCATGAGCTCTTAATTATTTTCCACTAGTTCAATCATCAGGCATGTGATAATGATATTTACTTGTTTGAGTTCCAGTGGCAATCCAGTAAGGAGTATAAGTTTGTCAACACCTCTGGTTGTCTTTATGGTTTCTACACTTGCGTTGCTTCATTCTTGCTTTTTTCTGCCCCCTCACTGTTGGCCCTGTAGCTTTTGCACAGAACACAGCGACAGGCTTTTCTAAAACATTTTGGCATATTGTAAAACTCTTTAGCTCATACTTTAGCAGTTAAAGTCAGTTTAAGCAGCAGCTTCTGCATGTGACCTCCCAGAATGCTGACGAATAAGTTGGCATACAAGGACAGAACAACCATTTGAGATGATGCTCTATAAGTACTTTTGTGCTCCACCTCCACCGAATGCTGGCACCCTCCTCCCTCCACCCGCCCTGCACATGTCTAACACCTGATGTACTGCTGATGCTGTGTGGCCAGTGAGAGGCTGGTTAGTCAATGACGGGTAAGATCCCACCTTTTGATTCTGGGACAACCTAAGGCAGGCACAGCCGCAAAACTGGCCACAGCCAACGTCTGGGAGATGAAGAAGACCATTCAAGAAAGAAGATGAGTTGTTTGAGAGGAGATGCAACTGGTGGAGAAGGAGAGGGGAGGTTTTTAAGAGAAACCTTGAGCCAAGCACTGCTCAGAAAGATGAGCTTTTGTTCACGGTGCAAAACGAATAACGAGAGCAGAGGCAATTCTCTCTCTCTGTTTCTGTATTGAAGCCAAGGTGGGGGATGGTTGGTCAGACTGACCGTTTTCATGGTCCTCGTCCTAGAGCACTTTGGAGAAAAAAAAACAACAACTGATCATCAATTCAGCAAAGACAAAACATTGGGAGAAAATACTGGAGGAGGATCACGGGAAATATTCATTTTTAAATATTTAGTTCAATATCAAATAGGCAACAAATGAATACAAATTAGACTAAAGACTTAGAAACGTAAGGTGTCTGGGCTCAAATGAAGCTTCAATTAATAGTTTGAATAAATACCCTGCTCTTCTTTTAATTTATTGTAGTAGGGTCTAAATGAGGTAGGGTGAATAACCCATACACCTTTATAGCATTTATTTATTTTCTTCATATCATCTGTGCAGAGGCTCAGGATTCAACATTTGTGCTCTTGTTTTATTTTATTTATTTGTTTTTTATATATAAATGGTCTGACTCTTATTTTATTGACTCGCACTCTCTTGTGGTTTGGTTTCTCACTGTAAAGCTCATCTTTTACCATCTCCTCTGTTTTTCATCCATAAGTGTAAGTTTTCCCCTTCATGTGTATGGCTAAATTTACTCACAATTCCATTATAATTATTTTTTTCCTTTTTGCCCTCAACTATTAAAGCACCCAATGAATAGTGTACACTTAAAAGTTTAACAACTCAACCTGCCAATTTGTCAATCTGTATGTTAATACATAAAAAGTACCCTATGAAGTAAGAACCACCAGTATGTCAGATCTAGTCCAAATACCTCAAACTCTCCCCTTTCCACCGAGTACACTTCCGAAATGTGCTAAAAACAAAATACTGACTGAGCGACTGGTTGATTGATGGTGTGAATGTTCACCAAACTCTACCCCTCACAACACCCCACTGCCCCCATCCTTTGCCAGCCTGCGTGTGTCTGTGTTTCGGCCTGTAGGGGGCACCAGTGGTGAGTATTGTGCGTGGGTAAGTACTGTGCCGGGGGTGGGAGGGAGTTGGAACAGGGCTGTGATCGGATGATTGGCGCCATGGCTCAAATGCCCACGTCCACACTATTACAAAACAAACCTGATCACGTATTCGGCAAACCTTCACTATTTGTTCAAATGAAATGAATGGTGTTTGTTTATACTGTCACAGTACTGTTCAAAATGTTTGGGGTCAGTAAGATAAGATGGATATTTAAGGAATTAATATTCGCTGATACATTTGTAATGTAAGGGGAAAAAAATGTTTAAAATGTTTCAACAAATATTTGAATCTATAATCATGAGAAATTTTTCATGAGCACCGAATCAGCATATTAAAATGATTTCTAGCGTCATTTTGCCATCAAAGGAGCAATTTACCTTTATTCAAAGAGAAGTTATTGTTCACAACATGACCTTTTTGATTTAATTAAATGCATCCCTGGTGATTATACATGAATAAAATCCTGCTGACCCCAAGCTTTTGAACTGTGATGTGTAAAATGTGTAAATCCACAGTTTTGCAATTTCTCAAGCCTGAAGGATAATTGTCTGTAAGTAAATATTTCTCTGATTGAATCACTTTTTACCTATTTGTCCTGTACTTTTGGTGGCCCGATTTAAGCTATGTTTGTGTTAGACCGTGTCATTGGCACGTGTGCAGTCTTTGCTAACGTTGACACTCTTGTTCTTTCTTTGTGATTGTTGGACAGTGCCGTTCGGGAACGATTCCCCAAGCTGCTCAAACTGGTAGGAAATCCACAGTATTCATTTGTTGGTGTAGAATTATTAGTTTGGGAACATGAGTTGTGGGAGTCCCATTCGCTCTTTGGCTTAATTTTATATTAGACGCATTGTTTGTCTGTGTTTTTTTTTTTTTTTTTAAACAAAAGGATGGACACGTCCTGCCGCCTCCCATTGGGTTTGATTTGGAAGTTGCTCCTCCGACACTTCCCCCCTGCAAGGTTTGATTGAGTTTTCATGCTTCCTTCAAAAAAAAAATTCAGAATTTCAGAGATTCATAGATCATCTGAAAACGGAATAAATAAGTTTTCCATTGATGTATGGTTTGTTAGGATAGGATTTGGCTAATCTAATCTAAAAATCAACAAAAATTCTGGAAAAAAGAGAGAAAATCACCTTTTTTTTTTTTTTTTTTTTTAATTGTTCAAAGGAAGTCCTTAGCAATGCGTGTATACTAATCAAATTACGTTTTTAAATATTTATGGCAAGAAATTTTCAAAATTCATTTAACATGAACATTTTACTTAATCATTTGTAGCGTTAAAGTAATATGTTTATCTATGCAAATGTATTTTTGGCTATTTCCACAAATATACCCCAGCAATTTTTCGCATTCCTTTCCTTGTGATAACCTCTGCTTTACCTCAAACACAGGCTAGCTACTTCTGCTCTGAAGAAATCAAGAACATCATCCTTTGCTTCCTGCAACAGTAGGTGTTCATCTTTATACAGCTCATCAGTGGTAAATCTAAAACGTTCAGATCAGTATGTTGACGTATCTGTCTCACCCTCCAGGTATTACAGCATATATGACTCAGGAGACAGACAGCCCCTGCTAGACGCCTACCATGATGGGGCAGCTTTCTCCCTCAGCATTCCCTTCATACTGCAAAATCCCTCAAAGTACAGTATACTTTCTTTCTCCTCTCATCTAGCCAGTACAACCTGATTTTTTTTTTTTTTTTGTCCCCCCACATGATCCGCAAACATTTACCTTGTTTTCTTTTTTGTTTCCAGAAGTAGTTTAGGGGAGTATCAGAAAGACAGTCGCAATATCAGGCGTATGAAAGACGACCCCAGTAAGTGATTAAGTCTACATCAAGTTTCTGTCCTCTTCTGGCTTCAACATTAAGCAGGAAAGTTTTGTGTTTGGGCAAAAAACCTGAGCAGCTTTCTGTTTCTCAAATTTGAGTGAGCGGATTGAACACAAATCAAACCTGTCCCAGGAACTTCTTGTCCTCACACAAAATTTCACAGCAGTAATAAATGTGGCCACAGTATTAGTTTTTATCCTGAATTTCGTGATGTTTTCCTTCCAGCTACGCGTTTTCGTTTGATTAAACACACGCGATTAAATGTGGTGGCTTTCCTGAACGAACTTCCCAAAACTCAACATGACATCGCGTCCTTGATCGTAGACGTCAACACCTACACAGTGAGTCAAACTTGAAGTTTATTACTTGCATGGTTCACGTTCAGATTTGCAGTTCTAATTGTATCTCTGTTTTTTGCAGGCTACATTGTTGGCATTTACAGTCAGTGGAGTTTTTAAAGAGAGTGAGTAAAATCATTGAGTCAGTCGTTTAAAGGCCGAAGTTTTCGCATTCCTCTCAAAATACATGCTGTGGATGCCAAAAACACAGAAAAACAAACTTTACCCAATAGTTTTTTTTGTTATGAAGGACAAAAGTTTCAGAGGTAGTGAGTAAAAACGTGATTGTATTTTTATTAGTTTTTTATGTGTGAAAATCTTGGGACTCTGAACAAGAACCTTTACTCTGAACTGAGATTTTTGTGATTTACAACATTTAATATTGTCCTTTTTTATTTTTTACGTAGATGGCAAATCGCGAGACTCTTTCAGAGCCTTCTCCCGAGTGTTCATTGCTGTTCCTGCTGGAAATGCTGGGTAAGATCTCGCATATGAAAAATATTTGGCTTTTTGTGCCATCGGTCAAATCATCTTGACACATTTTCAACTCTTCAGTCTGTGCATTGTGAATGACGAGCTCTTCGTGCGAAATGCCACTACGGAGGAAATTCGACGTGCATTTGTTGCCCCAGCCCCTACGCCGTCCAGCAGCCCCGTGCCCACTCTTTCCGCTCCTCAACAGGAAATGCTTGCTGCCTTCTCCTTAAAGTCTGGCATGAACCTAGAATGGTCTCAAAAGTAAGGACTACAATACATGTTCATTATTGCTTTGGCTAGATATTTGATCTGTGGATGGCTTGAATTGGTCTGAACTTTGTTATTTCAGGTGCCTACAAGACAACGATTGGGATTTCGACAGGGCTGCTCAAATCTTCACTGGCCTTAAGGTACGTCAAATGTCCACGGGAACAAATACTCGTGTGTCCCGCATTTATCTTATAACCATATTTTGTTCCCTTTTGGTTTTTACACAGGCACAAGGAAAGATCCCAGATGTCGCGTTCGTCAAATAAAGAGCTGTTGGAGGTTTTACGGAAACCATGAACCGCAAGGGGTCTTCCTAATTCTTCCTGCTTCTTCCCACCTAAAATAAATTCTGTAGTTATTTTTTTTTCCCTTTTTTTTTTTTGGGGTCTTTCTTTCCTCTGACAAAAAAGATTCTGAACAATGTAATTTCTTTACAATGGTAATTCAGGTTTACAGAGCAAAATACGATAGGAAAAGAATAACTCAGGAAGGCACTAAAACCATTTTCCCCTACTATGTGAATTTCTTTTTGTATATATATATATTTTTTTTTTTGTCTTCCTAACTTTGCGGTTAAAGGTTTCCGTTAGTTTTAACTGTTGTCCTGTCTAATATGGGACAGATATGATAGATAAAGTACTTGTTTATTGCTTGCTGTGTTTTGTAAAATAAATATTAACCATGATCTTATGTACCAGACTGTAAGAGTGAGTTGTATTTTACTGTGGACTATAGCGGAGAAGAAAAATGATAAAACTATGTTCAGTACAATGTATTGTGTCTATCAAGAAAGCTGTGCTGTTATACCTGCATCATAGGGCTACCTGTATATGGTTTTTTTTATGCTATACTGAATGTAATGCTTCACAAATCACAACAACATGGATGCAGTCATGAGAATGTTTATTGCTGCTTGGGTAACCGCTACACAGTAGGTTATACACATAACCATCAGAAACAGGGATTTGTGTGTAATACAGCCAAACTTGTGCGTATTAGGAAGCAATAAATCACTGCTCCAGGTAAACATAAAAGTTAGTTCCTCATGTGGGTTTCCCCACAGAATATGAAGTAGTGTTGGAAATTTCCATTGCACTGTTTTTGGAATGATAAATGGGCAATTGTGTTTATGACGAAAGGGTGACGGGCTGTGCGGTGTAAACTGGTTGCACACAGTAACCTAAATCTCGCTGAGAAAGTTTGGGGCTAAGCTGCACGTCAGGCCTGTCCCATCAGGCTCCACATTGAGCTTCTTGACCACTCCACCTTCAACCAACATGGCATACCTGCACATTAAACAAAACCAGGATCAGCAGAGGACACTAGAGAAGTGAAAGTGTCAGTTCCAAATGAAAATGAAAGTTTTGACTAGCTGTCATCCTGGAAAGTTTACCATGTATAGATAAAAATAAAGGGGGGAAAATTAAGTGGATGCTGTAATTATGACCGAGGTGTCGTCTCACCTTTGAGACCTCAGATTTCCAAGCACCTGGATCAAGTGATCATTATTCAGGAAGAGGTCCACAGCCTGTATATTAAAAAAAAAGATGTTTATAATATCTATATACGTCAGAGAAGGACTGTCTTAAGTGTAATAACATTTAATCCTGTGATATTTCCTGATTTCAGTACATGAGGTGGCTTAAAGGCAAGAGTTACCTTTGTGAACTCTCCTGTGGGATCTGCCAGCATCCGCACCTAGAATAAATCACCCATATGACTCCATAGATAATTCAAGTCTGTCTGTCTTTCTAAATCCTTCTTGAGATGAATTAGACTGTGTTTTAGTAAAAATCAGGTTAATTAAGGGCGGAGACTTTTCCCACCTTGCCGTCTGCTCCGTTCTCTTTTCCCCAGGCCGCCATGACAAACACATCATTAACAGACACGCAAGCGATCTCATCCACACCCTTGTTCCTCAGATCCCCAGCCATCTGTATGAACCCTGGGAGATGAGTCTGAGAGAACACAAGTGCATAAAGACAAATAAGATGATGAGAGATGTGCACATGTGACTAACGTTGCACTTCTTTCACAAACTTATAAAGGGGTCTTCTGACTATTTATGGGACCGCTTGAGTGTTGCAGTTCAAGTCTGTCCATTAATAAAATGCATATAGTACTATATGCATTAAAAAACCTATTAATGTACTGAGCCATAGTACATTTTTGGATTTTAATGTGGTATATAGAATGATTTAGCTGAGCCTTTAGCTTTGGTTGAGGCTAATAATTTAATAAATTCACATTAATATTGGTACCTTTGAACATCCAGGTGTGAATGCTCCTGGCACACCAAAAAGCACTCCTTTTTTGCCCCTGAAAAGTTCAGCCATTGAGATGCTGTTGCCAGGGTCTCCCTCCTGCACCAGTACATCTGGAAGATGTTGACCAACCTGCAGAAAATTAAAAACAGCAGCATGAATAATGCAGCATAAAACACAGATCAAACAGATTCAGTTCTTTATCTATTATTTACTAGGAAGTCAATTCATTGCCACAGCAACACAAACACAAGAGCTCTGATGACACAACAGCTGTTCCAATTTTAGAGATTAAAGAAGAAGAAGAAGAAAAAACATTTGGACACCAGACTGAATGATTCTTGTGATCGTAAAAACCTTATGATTTCAATTCTTGACTTAATGCTCATACTCAAGCTTTTTTTAAAATTAGTATTAATATTTAATGCTTAACATTATATTACAATATATATATATATATATATATATATATATATTTAAGATATTCTAATTCTTAAACAAATGTTTGTTGACCTTAGTGTCAAACCAAGTATTATGTTAATGTTTTGTAAACCTGCTATTCATAATTTGGGAGGAATTGTGTAATTTGTGCAATTCTTTTGCAATAATTATTAAAGATTATTCTCATTTTAATGGCAAATCACTGTAAAAACATTGCTAAACCTCTTAATTGGCTAACAGCAAGTTATCTCTGTAAAATGGACATTTACAGTTCTTGGAAGTGAAAAAGAATACAGCAAACCTTTCATCAATGTTGTCCTACAATGCAAACAATACCCGTTCCTGTCTTAAAGCAACTTTCTTGATTTACTTCAAATGTTGACTACTGTATGTCATCTTATCATTTCTGCACCTGTGATGAACTTTGATATATATCATGTGGCATTTTAATGGTGGTTGCCAGTAAAGAAGCGAGATATATTTTAGTACTTAGGGCTACTGGTAAATTAACATTAAATAAGTTCATTAAATATGCATTTCTGACTGTATGTTGCTACCATATCTTTTACAGCGAGGTTCTTAATTGCAGCTGCTGCTATTACAGTCAAATTCACAGATTTATTTGTAACAGATATGAAATTACAGGTTTGATATTTTGGGACTAAACTATGATTTGTAGTAACCTGATAAACTCTAATTTACCACAAACCCCTAAAATGGTTGATAAACTGTATTTAAGATTAGGGCAAGTTAATAATCATAACCTATAGGCTAGTCTAGGCTAATGTAAAATAGCATTTGTTTGTTTTTTTCGTAATGCCCAATAGCTACCAATTCTCAAAGTATTATTTATGTCAGAATTTGACTGTATGAAAAATGACATTTGATGCAATTTGACAAGTACGCAGTTACGGTGTTGCCAGATACTCGTGAACCCCGCTCCCACTCCAAGTTTACAGTTGCGCGTCAGGCCTACAAGGAAATAGTTTACTTTTACCGCAAATGCTTTAATAAACCGCCTACAAGACATTTTGAATAAGCACCCAGATAACGCCGTACACGTACACGGACGCGCCGCTGAAAAATAACCCACTCTTGTGTTATGAAATGCGCGTAATAAAGACGCTCATGGCCGCCACGGTATTCTAGAAGCATCTAATGCGTTTATTTTAGGCACTGAGCGGCGAAAATGTGCCAAGGTCATGTGCAATGCCAACACCAGTACTGTGTCGGGATGTCCTGCCGCTGCGGGTCTTACCTGGATCGGCATGCCGGTGTTGCGAGTGGAGTGCAGCAGTCTGATGCAAAGGGAGGCACGGACGCCTTTCTGTAGAAGTGTAGTGGAAATCATGGGTTTATATAGCAGCAGTAGCTCAGACTGTGGGAACACAACAACACTCGTCCAGCCTCACAGTCACGCCTCCCGCCCCTCCACTGAGAGGCTCATCAAAGCAGCTTCTTACCTGCCTCTAATTACACTAATAAAGATAATATGCTGCTATTAGGACAGTAATTAAAGGTTAATGCGAAACCAAAGGTACTGTCCGTCCAGCTGAATTAGGTATTTGCGGTGATGACCAATTTTATTTTCTGTAGGGTTAGGGTTAGGGTTAGGGTCAGGTGTTTTCTAAACGAGTGACAAAGTACATTTCTGTTGTTTCTATCAGACATCAACATTCTATCACACACACACACACACACGCACACACATACACACACGTGTTGGTTTTTGTGATTTATGGGGACTCTCCATAGGCGTAATGGTTTTTATACTGTACAGACTGTATGTGGTATTGCCCTACACTGACCCTACACCTAAACCTACCCCTTACAGGAAACTGTGGACACTGAAAATGTCCTCATAAAACACCTACATATTGTAATACCTGTCATACCCATGTCATAATGCAAATTTGTGTCCTCATAAATCACATAAACCCGCACACACACACAAATTAAATAAAAAATAACAATGAATAATGTTAGCTAATTAACACATTTTAATGCTGGTATTTAATTATGGCTTCAGATAGTAACAGGTAAGAGTTTGGTGAGATTTACAGTTTTGGGATGTGTCACTAAAACCCTTAAGATCAAGGTCAGACAACAACGACAAAGAGAATAAATGCTGATATTTATATAAATGTGAAGGTATTATTTTCTATTATAAATTGTTTGCTATTTAAAACAAATATGGTGACAGACAGTGTAATGCAATTTAATTAATTTGTTTTTGAAGAGTGTAGTTCTTGGAAATAGGATGGTGTAATTGAGACAAATGGGTTTTTTTCTTTGTGTTTTCAGTTATGCAAAGAGCCAGTGGCAAAGAGCCAGTTTTTTTTTTTTTTTTTTGCAATGGACACCTGTGATCCTGTGATATTTATGGGGGAAATTACTCAATAGATGAAGTATCTGTCTAAATCAGAGAGATTAACGTATAACTATTCTGACATCTTTGACACAATATGATCTCCAATTAACTATGGTAGAAATAATTATACAGGCTTATTCCTAAAATTGATTTCAATGTCATGGAGAACACTCATTTAGCAAATACGTCCAATACGGGGCAGATTATAATACAAAATCATTTCTGTAGCCAAATAAAATGGACAATGTCTTGACATATTTCAGAATCTATCATGGGAATTATTGATAATTATGGGAATATTTATAATTATCTTCTGCAATATTTCCCCAGAGATGTTTGTATGTACCCGTCTTGAAAGATTTATTTCAAATGACTGAGGAACACTATAAAAAAACAAACAAACAAATAAAAAAAAAAAACGGTAACGCTTTCTATAAAGCCCTTAAACAGCCTTAAATACATTTTAGGGTATTCTTAAAGTATTATAATAAATGCATAATGAATAATAAATAACTTAATCATATGTTGTATCATCTCAAATAATATTTACGTATTTGTGTTTATAGCCTTATGATAATTTATAACACAAGTTACAATGGATTATATGTAGTTAAAAGTCTCATATCTTGCTTTACTTAAACCGGACACATACCACTTACAAGCAATAATAATAACAATACTATTTTTTCTCAAACAGCCATAAGATCAGATATCAGATCAGTGTGTAATATGACACATTTGCTTTGGTTATTATCAGTTTATTGATTATTTTGATGGAACCTAACCTGCTGATAAGTACCTCTTTAGATGGTTCCTCAACAGACATACTGAATATAGGATACTTTGCGAGTTTGTATACATTCTACCTACCCTACCTACACAGGTTTATATAATAAACATTTTTTTCAGTTGAAAGTATTCGCTAGCTCACATTAGCCTCACAGGAAACACTGAAATAACACTCAGCACCAAGACGTAGTAAGGTACTGTGCAGATCCTAAAGCATTTGAAAAGATTCATTGACTCAGAATCACTCTTATATACAGCACTGCTCCACGTGCAGTAAAATTAATCTTTGAGAATTGAAATGATTATTTTTTTGCATCAACTCGCAGAACTAGAAATAGGCCTAAAATGCGTAGCCTTCCAGTCGTAATTCTACGAGGCTCGAGGTGGCGCTGTATCCCCGCTGATGCTCTCTCTCGAGGGAGGCGTTATTCAGCACTTCACCACTTGAGGGCAGTAACACGCACACATATTAACTGCACGTGGCGTCATGATCGAGAAGGATGTTTCTAATGCTCAACACTACTGAGAGGATGCACCACCTCTCCTTCTGACTAACCTCAAGAGAAGTTATATTGTTTTATCTGTGTAGCAGTACTAAACGAGTTTATAAAACCGCTAAATTTACATAAACATTCCTGAACGGCCAGCACCATATCCAGCATGATAACAATGGAGTGGACAAGACACTTAATATAGAAGTGAATTCACTATTACGCCTGTTAAATATGCCTAAATATGGACACTCTGATTTAAAGCACATGAAAAAACGAACAGAATTCATGACAAAACGACATAGAAATCCAATGACAAGTGACGACGCGTGTTAATTTATTACAAAACACATTGACACTGACAATATTTTAAAATACCTCTATTTTCCTGTGGTGTTTTAGTGTTTGCTTTCTCTTCACAGTGATTCAATATGAACAAAGTCTTGAAATAGTTACTACCGCAGAACCACTGAGCTTTACAAAATAAAAATAAACAAAAAAAAAAGCACAGACATTTACAATCATTTGACTTCAACCCACACAAATACCAGAACAATAATATTAATAAACATCCGCAAATTGAGTAAAAAATAGATTTTAATCTTTTAAATACAACATTTTGGAATACAAATATTGATTTGTTCTTTACTGTAGTTCTTCTTATTATTATTGACTGTTATCACTAGTGTTACTGTTGCGGTTTGATTTACAGTAAAGCAATATACAGAAAAATGTGAAAACAAACATTTTGGTAAATTCTGGTATTGCTCATTTACATAAATATACACAGACACACAAAAAACACCTAGCCATGAATTTAATTTATCTCTCAATCATATGTTATGATCTAAGTCTGACAGACAAAATGGCTTTATATAATGCTTACCATTATGAAAACACTACTGTAATATCATTGTTATATTAGTTATAATTGACACAAACATTGACATATTTTACAGCTGTCTTTGAATGGACCCACTCATTCATGGTTATGTACACAGTCCATGACATCCCAATAACCACTTACGAGAGACATTAACTTCCTGTGTATAAAAGAAAAAATGCATATAAATTAAAGCCAAAAAATGAAACCGAATTTATCGAAATATCCCGAAATTCCCTTAACAGCCTAACTGGCATAATTTTAAGAAAAAAAGAGAGAAGGTTTTGCAGTGATGAGCACGTATCAGTGCCCAAAATCTGCAATACTGTGCGGAAATGAACACAGGAATATAACGTCCACTGGCTTTCAGATCTTAAAATGTTAGTACTTTAATCACAAAAAGATAAATCTAAAAAACAATTCAATACAAAAAAGACATTTCATAACAATCTCCCAAATTAATTGCTTTATTTCAATACCAAACCTGAGGCCAAGCTTCATAGTCTATATGGAAAACCCAAACCTAAACCCGTGAGCATAAAACTGAACAGCAGAAATGCACATGATCACCCAAAAGGCCTGAATCACAACACTTCCCCTCAGTATCCTGGACTCAAAAAAAAAAAAAAAAGAAATCTGCAGACCCAGATTAAACCTAATGTTGCGCTGAAAATATTATAAATCATAACCTTGAAGATTCTTTCCCTCTGCGTCTGTGGCGGACCCCTTTCAGAGCGCTCATACAATCATCGCTGCGAACAGTATACAGTGAAAATCACCCTGAAGATGTGGCGTCACCTCCCGAGGTCTGACTCTGTACAACAGTGGTTTGCTTTTTTACTACTTAAATCGGTAAAGAGGCCAAAATGGCAACTGGCTTTTCTTCCTCCTGTTTTCACATGTGTAGAATAAATAAAAAGGTAGAGTAGTTGTAGCACTCTGAACGGAGTATGATTGCATATAATACCAGACGAACGTCTGCAAACAAACGACTACGAGGAGATCACGCAACACGCATCCTAAAACAACCAAACGAAGAAGAGTCTCGAAGCGCCGGCTCGGGATGAGCCCAAATCATGAGGCTTTCCAAATTTGCATTTAATGTTGCTCTGCACCACAGAGGCTTTCAGTTTGAATATCACAGAACGAACCTCAGTCAGAGGCTGTCCGGCTGCGTCCGTGCACAAATGAAGGATCACAATACAGAATATGATCTTTCTTCTGAATGATGAAAAAAAAAAAAAAGGTCTTTCCAAACCAGTAACTCCCACAAGCAGGCCAGTGTCATCTGATGATATCAGAGGGTCCCACGCCATCTGAAAAACCATTACAGCCAAAAACCCCCCAAAAAAACTACAGTAGTGGCCTACAGGAGGACAAATCTCTCTGTTTACCCTGATTTAGATGCACTGTTGGTTCAGTTCAGCATTTATAGTACCCATAACCTCCCACAATTCACATAATCCATATCCCAAAAACGATGACTTTATTCTTTTTTTAAACAACTGGCTAATATACAAAGGACGGCTTTTTTTTATTAAAATTGACTACAATGAAAAAAACTGACTTTGCTATTTGACTACAGCACTAGTAAATTTAGTTTCGAAGCGTGGCATGGCAGCCTTTTGTTTTTAAAAACCAGTTATGAAATCTTTCATATTGCTTTACGTAATATGATATTTGCAGTACCAGGAAACTCAAATAAGTCTGTTTTGAGCTGTATTTCCTCATCTACGTGTTGCATATTCCACAAAAAGCTAGCGGGTCGAAGTTAAAAAGCACTTTTTAGTATGGCGAGTGCATTATAAAAGACGTCATTAACTTTACACAAGTGCCTTTTTTGCACCGGCTTAAGGAGAAAAAGAAAGCTTGCTCGGTTATAACTGTAGTGATAGTGAGTTTGATTAGATAGATGAGGAGATATCGCTGAATCGTGCGATTTAGGGAAGAGTTCATATTGCTGCAGTCTCAGTGGGCGCCCTTGGCACGTGAATTTCTCTGAGTTTACAGTAATGATTAGCTCCTAGAAACACTTATCAGGATGGCCATGAAGCGACAGAATGAGTTACACAGTTTCTCTAACACTGACATAAATATTAAGTGGATCTAACCCTAGTCTGCGTTGACGTGGTACCCATTGAAATCAAGTGGAGGAGGAGCATTGGATGTGAAAGATCAGTACCGGCGGACAGCTACACAAAGCGTCTTCTTCATATTCAACCCTAAAAAGTGTTTTCTTCTGGCTTCTGTAGCCCTTGCGCACACAAAAAAAAAAGACTCCAGGGCCAACCATTTGGCTGCTTTGTTCATCCTTCATCTGTTGTCGCCTCTTCTCTAGGGTGAGTCCATCATGGCCTCCAGCATCTCCAGGAAGAGTTTGTGCATAGGCACGCCGCCACGGGTTTTGATACTGTAGAAGGTGGTGAGGGCCCGGCCGGCGGTCTGCCTGAGGAGGGGCAGGGTGAGGAGGAGACGTCCCGCACGCTGAGGGTCATCGGGGCGTCGCTGCACCTCCAGCTCCAGCAGAGCCTGATGCAGCAGGTCCCGTAACTTCTGCACGGCCTCCATGTCCTCAATGTACACAGAGTCTGAAAGATGAGAAGAAAAGGATGAGTGATTAGACCCTTGTATCTAAACAGGCCTGTTTACGACTGGTCACTTCATGCATTTTCTCTGATCCGATCATAACTCTGGGAGAAGAATTGCTGAGTAAATTGTTTTTTTTTGTGCACAAAATGTATTCTCGTAGCTTCATAATATTACGGTTGAATCCTTGGTGTCACATGGACTACTTTACCAAAGTCCTTGCTACGTTTCTGTACATTGAACATGACAATATCCTTGCTGTCTATGGAGGGTCAGAGAGCGCACAGATTTCATCGAAAACTATTTGTGTTCTGGAAATGAACTAAGGTCTTATGGGTTTGGGGCCACATGAGTAATTAAGGACATTTGTGGGTGAACTATACATTAAAAAGCAACTTATGTAAATTATACTTCTGCAAAAAAGGTATAATAATAAACATGTCAGAGTGTTATAGGCAGACATGGCAACGCTAATGCTGAGTATCTCTCCAACAAACCAACATGCAGACTGATGTAAATGAAACCAGTGGGCGTGATTTCACCAAGTACAAGAACTTCTTGCTGATCCTGGAACAACATTCCAATCAAGCAATCAGATTTAAGGGATCACTTTTCAGGAAATATCAGTTTTGGGCTTGTGATCAAGATGATAACCCTTGTTAATCTGCTATCATTTCCCATTCCCAACATTTTGGGTACGGTTAGGTTTAGGGGTAGGGATAAATCTATAATTTCAGACAGTAATGTTGATCCAGGATCATGTCTTGCTTGGCAAAATCAAGCCGACGACCCTTAACATAAACATTCATTCATTGAAAGTAGTAATACTAACTTTTCTCCTGTTTTTCATCTAGAAATTAGCTAACAGTACATAAAATGCTTTCATTGACATGAATGTAAATTTGCATAATTTGGTAAATTTGCATATATTGCAGCTGAGGATCCGATTATGTCTGATTTGTGGAGACACATTTATGTGGCCAGGTGTAAATGGAATTGTTTGAACAAATCATATCCAATCAGAGAAAATGCATGAAGTGACCAGGTGTAAACAGGCCAAATAAAACCAACGTGTTTCAGGAGAACAAAATAGTAACTTCTGAGAAAACTGGCACAAAAAAGAAAAAAAGAAGACATTTTAACTACTGAGGCCACCTTTTGAAAATACCGAATTACATGTGGCTTAGGGAGTGCAGAAAAAACCCTCTGATGAACTTACAATAGCTTTATGACAGAACGTCAATCTGTTCTACAAGCAAATTACAGTGACGTTTTTGATGAATTTATCCAGAAATTAGAACAGAATGCACAGACATTCTAACTGAAATAAAACATTTATCCACTGCAAGTGAGCACATACATTTCTTATGCGTATGTAGGACCTTTTTCATATCTTTGTGTTTCCACCTAGCTGTTTTAAGCATTGTACCAAAATCTGCAAGCATGTAGATGAAAACATTTGGTCAGATTAACTGGTTTAAAGCCAAGACATTGGACCAACAGAGGACATAAACATCACAGATTTCCCTCATGGCTGAACCCAAAAGAAGACAGTTGCAGGTTTGCAAGTGTTTGTTTATTTTTTATATAACGAATTTTAAATGTTGCTCACTCCTGTGATAAAAATCGGAATTTTCAGCAGCTGTTACTGCAACATTCAGTGTCACATAATTGTTCAGAAATCATTCTAATATGCTGATTTAGAGCTCAAGAAATATGGATTATTATTATCAATGTTTAAAACAGACCCCGAGTTTTTTCTGAACGCTAGTGTACATTTTTACATCTTAAAAGTATTGTCCCTAGTCCGTGACATACTGTTTGTTGCAATACCCAAAGTAAATTCTGCATGCTCTAAGTTGAATGTTGCCGCAGCTTTATGAGGATTACTGCAAGGAACAGTTACAAATGCAGTTGTGTAACAACTATTCAAGAAATCCAAAACATACGAATCTCTTTTTCTAATTAACGCTTGCCACTTGTGCCAAAGGTCACTGGCCCAAGAATAGTTGTGTTGGTGGGGGTTAATGTTTAGCACGTACACACAGATGTGAGGTGTAAGGAAGAGGTCTTGGGTGTGTTCAAGATTCAAAGCATGCGACTCCCAGTATTTGCATAACAAATACAGATTCTGTGGGTGAAGCAGATACGGGGGTTGAATTTAATATTTACAGTAATCAAAAGTTTCAAGGATTCTTCCGGGTAGGGGATGAATTCGTACAAGCAGACGGTGACAAGACAGGTACGTTTACAACACAAAACAGAACGCGGTCTGGTCTTAATTACTGGCTGACTCAGCTGGGTCATGCAGGTTGTGATCAGAAGGTAACCGGTTGGTCAGGGAACAAAAATAGACTGCGGAATGAATGAGTCATTAATAGGAAAATCTTGGCAGGAAGTGCACCTGAGTTTGTGAGTGCGATGGCCTTGAGCATGACGAACTCCTCGCGGTCCAGCTGCAGGACTCTGAAGCGCCGAGCGAGCTGGCTGATGGCGGCGTTGAGTTCGGTCAGACCGGCCACACGAGACATCTCCTCATCCAGCACAAAGTCCTCAGCAAACACCACCTCATCTTCACAGCCGAGAGAACGGTAAGCCACCCCCAGAACCAACACCTCCAGCCACACTGACTGCAGCACAGACATCTGGTCAGCCAGTGACAGAGACAGAAAGCCTGGACGAGAAAGAGAGAGAGAAAAAGAGGTTCACGCCACATGTCCACTGGTGCAGAAGAAAATATGCTCAAAATACACAAACACAGATGTTTTAAAGGAATATTTCACCCAAAGATGAAAATGCTGTCATTAACTGGTTCCAACCCCAGAAAGGCCTTTGTTCGTCTTCGGAACACAAATTAAGATATTTCTGATGAATTTTGAAGGCTCTCTGACCTCAAAACAATAAAAACTTGGGTGTGTTTACAAAATTCAAGTTTTGGCCATTTGTTATACATATTAAGCACCCGTGACAACATTTCAATCATTAGACAGCGTGACAAAACGTAGAAACACTTGAAGTGCCGTAATATATTTAAAACAGTAGTATTAAAAGATCAAATTCAGTAATCTCTATATTAACGATGTGTAGTTTACATAGGAAAGCTGAATGGTTCAGTGTTTTCCTAACACCAGTTTTTTATGGGAAACCACTTAACGTAAAACATTGCATTTATTTTCTGGCTTCATCTGCTTGCCTGTACAAAATATACCTTATAAAGGAGTTTCACCTTTTAATATCTGTATTTTACTACATTGCTCTTTTTACAGTTTTTATTAAGTAGCAAAGCTTAGTTTTGAAGCACTGATGTCACATGGATTATTTGAACGTTTTTCTTGTTACGTTTCATGTAATTTTAAAAATTACATGAAAAAGAGAAAACCACTTAACACTGGATACTAAATAATTGGTCAGTAAAAAGTCAAGAAATATTTGCTTAATTAAAAACAAAGGCTACATAATATTAATGAATACTGTTGTATTGCTTTAATTCATGAATGTAATTCAATATACTAATATGCAACGATGTGAAACTTCTTATGAAAGATGTCATCACCTCGAGACGCATTTCTCGACACTCATTTACATAATGTTGAACATTTCTCAACTTTTTGACTCTGTCAGCACTGTTAATCCCACAATCCTCCCCTCCTGCGGAGACTGAAAAGGCCCGCTCATCAGATCTAGTGTATGTGGAGTGCAGAGAGTGGGATAAGAGTTGTTGTTGAGGACCTAGACATGGTGGACACTCACAATAGCGCTCTAAATTTGGAGGTCTTGAAAATAGCCAGAGACTGACAAAAAGCGGTTGAAATCGCTCCTTCCAAGACTGAGCTCGGACAGCAATTAGGAGAAAAGTCTTCCACGTTCTGACTGGAGCTCTGACTCACCTGCTCCAGTTCCCTTCAATTATAATCTTTCTTTAGGCACCTGTTCTCTACAGACAGCTGTGATTGATCAGCACTTCCAGGCAGTGCAGAAATGTGGAAATATCAGTGACTAAAAAGCAGTTATCTAGCTGGCTTTTTCATAGCCTCCTGAAATATTAGGCTGTTATTGGCACATTAGCATTTGATGTGCTTTCTTACGAACCACCAACTATATTAGCGCAACTTCGCTTGCAAATAACACTTCCCAGTAGAAAGTCTAAGTCGATAAACCATTTGCATGAGTAAACATGATGAATAACTTATAACGAATGAAAAGAGGATATTTCAAGAAGAGGATGTCTACTCCTTTTGGCACAGATTACAAGTGATCTTTGCCTAAAAAGCAGAACATAAGCTGTATATGAATATTAAAATCCTTACTAGTTGTTTAAAAGCCAATTTGATGCCACTAAACTGGCAGGTGATTTCTGATAAAATCCAGTGATTATTTCATCCTCTCTTTTTCAATGCACCGTGGGGTGCGTCAATTTAGCTCCCTAGGTCGTAAATCCCTATATAAATGTACACTAGCTGTGTTTCATATACCAGAAGACACTAATTAGGAATTAACTGGCAGGAATTAGATAACCGGTTGAGATTTTAGACATCTCTATTGCGGTTACATGCTCACATGATGTTCATAAAAACTATCACATAATCTTGTCTTAAGCAAGATTGCGGTTTAAAAACAAGTGACTTTAAAATTATTAGCATTAGCAGTGAAAATGAATTAATTTCACTACATCCATGCGCTGTCGGAGAGAGTTTCTAAATGCTGTCAAAGAGGCACACACTTTAAGACAGTGTTTATAGTGCATGGGTGCCTTGATACACACTTTCATGTTTCAAAATGCCCGTCTTTGCATGCAACCTTGTAAAAAACTTAGGCCTTCGGTAAAAGCAAACAGCTGAGAAAGAAAACACATGTAACAACATATTGGATCCGGCTCTTAAGCTCTTAAAGCGACAGTAGCGTAATATTCCTGTTGTCTGTCAATCATGTTAATCAAAAAACTAAAGTGAAAATCTTTTAATGCTCAACTAAATCACTTTTAACTTGTCTATTTTAACTATCACTGTAATATTTAAAGGCAGGGTGAGTGAAAACTGAGTCAAGACCGAGTACCCGAACAAACTTGTAGCCAATCAGCAGTAAGGGGCATGTCTACTAATGATGTGGAGAGAGTGCATTCAATGAACAGCCGAGCGACAGAAAGTGTCCGGTATATGTTAGACACGGTATAACATTGGTTCTACTCTGTGAGGGGCGGAGCTATCAAAATAGGGGTGAGACACTTTTGGGATAGGGAAGTGTTGGTTTTGGTGATTTCAAATATCAACATTGGCTTCCAGAAATCGTTTACCCTGCCTTTAATAAGAAATACATCTTTAATTTACTCAGTGATGAATATGAAGTGTTTTTATTCATTTGATTACTTTATACAATATATGTAGCATTTCCTATTTACTTTAATTTAATCACTCAACATTTACTTTTCTTTAGTGAGCTTGAGTTTTTTTATTTAGGCTAACATAGAGTCAACGTTTTAGGGCACTGGACATTTTTGTGATTGATGCAGCCTCCCTGACTACTGAACCTAGGAGCTGATTGAGACACACACTACGTTTTCAGGCAAACTGATATAAACCCCTTTGTGCCCTTAGTCAACCAATCAAATAAGAGCTTACCAGATCAAGAAATGACTTTTAAGTTTCAAGTGCAATATGAACCAGACAGTGAATCAGACTGAGACAGGCAGAACTAAGTGCTAGCTTGAGTTAAGTAACAGGAGAATGAGTAACCGGTAGCTCGAAACCAGAATAGCTTCATTGACACGGTCTCCTTGCCAACCGTTTTGCTGTTCCTCTTCTTGCTCTCACTTACCAGGAATGTGTTTGGCCCAGCCGATGATGACAACTAGTTCCCGGTCGGCCAGGTCACAGAGAGTGGTGAGCGTGCGCTGGGCTGTGTCAGGCTGCAGGGGGTCTGGCATAGCAAACAGCTTTTCTGGCTCCGCCACCAGCAGATGAGACACAATGATGCTGGATGAGCCTGAGAGAAACAAACTCGACTTTACTCAGCTGAAGAATCAAGTCAAGTTCATGCAGCAGTAAAATTAGTTTGTTTAAAATAAATAAACATTTCTATTATTTATTACCCTTCTCTCCCTCCTTCCTTAAAGGTATGGGCGCACTCTGGTACGTAGCATTCTCCACCTCTGGGCGTCTCTTATATTTCTGCCGTCCACCTCTGACTCTGTCCAGGCGGACACCTACACCAAACACGAAAAGAGGATTAGGATTTTGGCTCTGGCAGTGGAACACACAGTGCACTGAGGTACTTGGGTATCGTAAGAGAGGATTGGTTGTACTGGCCAGGTGCCACCTTACCTTCTTTGAGCATGCCTACTTTGAGGCACTTGGTGAAACGACACGCTTGACAGGCCTTCCTGCGGCGCTTGGTGATCTCACATTCATTGGAGGCAGGACAACTGTACTCAATATTACCTGTTGGATGGAGGTCAGAATGTCATACAACAGTTCAGAGTAGTTTTCTATAGATGTATGTTATTGTAGAAAATAGCATCCTGCCTGCATAAAAAAATACTCATAAAAAAATTCTAAACAAAAAATAACAATAATTAATACTGTTATTAATAATGTCAATTTTATAAATGTTTCATATACGTGACCACAAAAGCAGTCATGAGGGACAGTTTTTAGAAATGAGGATTTATACTGTAAGTGTGATATATGGTTTGTTAGAAATGGACGATTTTTGAAATCTGGAATGTAAGGGTGCAAAAAAAAACTAAATACTGAGAAAATTGTCTAAGAAAGTTGTTTTGCATATTACTAATCAAAAATAAAGTTTTTACCATAAAGTAAATACTACTATATCTGGAATATAATCTTTACTTAATATTCTAATGATTTGTGGCATAACAGAAAAATGTACAATGTATACAATGTTTTTTCAGGCTATAAATGTCCAGGGTCTCACACACACACACACACACACACACACACACACACACACACACACACATAATATAAAAATAAAATTTTGTGTGTATAAAATTCTAATGAATATATAAGTGAAATAACAAAATATCTTTACACGTGAACAACTTATCAATAATGAAAACAAAATCTCAAAAATAAACCTAATTATGCTTAATTATGAGAGAGACATAACTCACATTCAGTTCAAGTCATCATTATTTATATAGTGCATATTACAATCCAAACTGTGCTAACGCAGCTCTACAGTATTAAATGAGGAAATAGCGTGTCTTTCTCTTTGTTGTTCAGCAACTGCATTCAGTTCAGTGAAGCCTTCTTTAGAATGATTCAAAGCTCAGATGAGACATTTCTTTTCGAATCAGATTGCAGTTGTCATGCACTACGTTTATTTGTGTGCAACAGAAAAACGTTTTCTTGGTATAATTCAAAAGTATGCAGTTTTTAAATCTCATTCACATTCAATTCTGGATAAATAGGATTTGTTTTGCCGAGAAGCTGATGCAGCGGTGGCTCTCAGGGGGACAGGGAACACTGAACTAGCTGGCTTGGCTTACTTACAAGTTATCTGTAAGGACAAGTGAATCTGGTATTCAGCATGACATGCTCACCCTGTATGGTTCTTTTGAAGAAAGCCTTACAGGCTTCACAGGAAGCCACTCCATAGTGGTAGCCAGACGCCACATCTCCACACACCAGGCACAGCCTTTTGGGAAGCGTGCTTAGCGCATACTTGCAGCGCCCTCCTCCGCTACCGGTAGAACCCTCCTCGGCTCCATCCGCACCCTCCTCCTTAAAATGGCAACGTAGCGCAGGCGTGTAAGGAGGCGGAGAGTAGCGGCCAGCGCCTTCTCCTCTGGATCCCCCTCCTCCGCTCTGAGAAGAGTCTGAGGATGCTCCTCCTGGGCTGGTCCTCCCGCCGCCGCCCCCTCCTCCCTCGGGACTGCTGGGCTCAGCCTTTATGTACAGGTCGGAGCGTCGCTCTCTGGAAGACATGTTACCTGTGGAGCAAACACGAGTGACACTGAAGACCTTTCAGTTTTCATTTCATTATAATCATTATCACCTTGAAGGTCAAGATTGGATGTTTCAACATCTGACTGACTTTCAAAATCCTGTTTTAAATAGGATATATATCTGGTATCGAGCCATTTGACATACACCAAATCGAAGGCATGGGGATTACTACTTGTGAATCCTGAAGGTTAATCAGCAGACTGAAGGTGAAATCATGCATCTAATGTCACAGAACAGCCAGCGTCGGAAATTAACACAGGCTTGAGGGGAAAATGCCAAGAAATATTAATAAAAAAAAGCCTCCAAATTCAAAAGGGGGGGGGGGGGGTAGAAATGTTGTCTGATATGAATTAAAATGGGACTTTCTAAACACGAAAATTCTTGCACAAGTCACAATTGTTTTTGATAATACTTTTAATTAGTTACGAGAACTACTAAAAAACTAATTAAATCCAAGACTGTGCGTCAGGTCAGGTCATAATGCAGATGCAATCGATTTGTCTTAAGAGAACGAACAAAAAAAAACAAGGCATGTCTTAATATTGAATATGTGCAATAGGCCTTCAGTGTGTAAACGCAGCATAAAGCTCCTTTAAACAAGAATTCTCAAAGAAGCAGTAAATTACAAAGGATTGCTCCCTGTAATCATAGAACTAGTTTATTTTGCAGTAAGCCTAGCTCTTCTTTCCATTCAGTTACCATGCAGGTGCATGCTGAGCAAGCAGAAAACGTTCAATGAATAAAGCTGTATGTCCTCACTCTCTCGAGCAGTGTTATGTTAGCATGTCTGCGAACCGCTTCCTTTGTTTTCACCATTGAAACCTCTGAACAAACCAATTAATCAAATTTCCTAGAGGCACCCAAGAGAGAAGACATTATAAGAAAGAGCACGACACGTTCACACAACAGCAGCTCTATTCGTGAGATCTCGTTCTATTGGTAGCGTCGGGTATGAATACATGGGTTCAGTATTAATTAATTAATTAATCTAAAAGTACTGCTACAAGATCTAAACACACCACATACAGCCTTTCAAATTGTTGAGCATTACAAGGGTTCTCCTAGACAGCAGAACACACATATGTACATGAATTCTGCACAAATCTGTCCATAATCCCAGTGGCATGGCCTCCACCCACACAAGATTAGGGTCATTAATCCAGGAGAGAGAACCAATCCTCTAATTATACCTCCACAAGTGAGGCCCTGCAGACTCTAAACCGCTTCACGGTACCCATGGTCCATAAACCCTCCCTCAGGGACGAACTGACCTATCATGCCATTTCTTACATTTGCTGATCTTGCCATTTTAAGCATTTTGCGAGAAAATGAAATGTTCTAGCACATAAAAATTACCCAAGTTGCAGAAGGACTGCCAAGTAGGGAACACAACTAGCAGTGACATCTGCTCCATATGATTACAGGAGCAAAACTGGGTCTGTGAGCTTCCCGACCAAAATATGAGTCGTATATTGTATGAACTATATATAGGTTAATGCACATATACTGAGTCATCATGATTATTCATTGACTGTCAGTCAAGATTATAGTCAAAAACTACATTTGTTCCTTCATTTGTCCTTGGTGGACATCACACACACACACTATTCCCCTTTCACCTGATTGTGTGTGATGTGTTGCAACTTTGGCAAGTGTGCAGAATGTAACTGTGCCCCAATGCTTTCAAGTCCACTGTACTTTCTGCCAAACTTAACAAACATAACACCCAAACTTTGAATTTAACCTATACTCCCTATACCAACAGCGAAGACTGTTAATATGGCACATTTATGAGAACTGGAGAGCGTAAAGTTTACAAGTCCCTTGTTCTCACACTGTAGTTTTGTCCTGTTCAGAGGTTGTTTTACAATGCTTTGAGTTCAACAGTGACCACGTGGCTACAGCTAGGGCACGCGCCGCTGCGCCGGTTCACAGGAGGCAAATGATTCAATCGCTCATTGTGAGGACAAGCCGAGATCTCTAAATCCCTCATCAAACTGAGGGAACCGGATGATGGAGGAACGTTCCTCTTCAAACACATGTAAATGACAGACTACAAAGGAAAAGGCGCAAACTAATCACGCGGTGCCAACGGCCGTCACCACACACGCGTGCGTCTCTCCCGCGGCGGCTCACGTGAACCTCACCGATGTGCGACATCCGATTCAGTTCATGGGACTTTAAACAGTGAACCTGTTTAAAATTTGATGTGGTGATTGAAATCCAACACATTTCCGTGTGTCGGTTCTTTCGAGCAGTTCGTGGCAAAGAACCGGTTCCAAACGATTTAGCGGCTTTCTTGCGTCATGGCGTTATTACGTAATCACGTGGTCCCTATCATCTCGGCGTGGCATATTTAATACTCTAAAATCCTTCAGTAAATACATTTGCACATACTGATATTTGATTAATAAGGGAGCTTTATGTAATTCATATGCCTGAGTGCAGTTTGTTGCAGCCATGGTAAACGTAACGTTCATTTGCATCCACAGAGTTTTTGCACGTTTTTATAAATGCTATTAATTACAACTAAACCGATTGATTGCGGGTTGACATAACTGTTATATAACCAAATTGTAAATATATTTACAGTAGTTTTATTTGCACTATTTCCGCTATAAAAAGCATCTTCGCTCGGTTCTCTGCTCTACGAATCGGACGGTTCTCGGTTCAAAGAGTCGGAGCTGTTCACTCGAGGACCGCTCGAACCGAGTCACTCCTGTTCACTTTAAAGATGCCTCAAAATAACAATTCGTTCACGCACGACTCGGACGTAGCTAGTGTGAATGTGAAGATTGCAATATTTAGTGAGCTATTACACAACTCGATCGACCAAATCAAACACTTCCTATAGTGCTCTGCAAAGCTGCACAGCCTAAACACATCCGGATTGATGATTGTTTGGATTCGTAAGTTTGAATTCTTGTTTTCCTTTCTACAGTGTTTGATACATTTTAAAAGTCACTTTTGTGTTTAACGTGTGTTGCTCCCCACTTATAAAGAACACGCTAAACTAGCTTAGCTCTCGCTAACTTACCTTTACTCATTCAAGATACGTCCCACCTCCTCCAAACGTCTCTACCGGCGACCGTGTAGCCAAAAATACCTATTCATTGACTCACCGGCGTTTCAAACACAAAGAAATATGCCTGCGTTCCCATAAACATGGCTGAGTAAGCTTAGTTTAGTTAGCACTGTGCATCTTTGAACTTCACTTTCCCCCTGACAAACGTGTCATGAGTCATTGGCTGCCTTCAGGAGGGAGGAGAGTTGCTCAGGGGCAGCCACGCTTTTTTACTAAATGTATTCAAATAATCAAGCAATAATGATTGATAAAAAGAAAAAGCATTTGGTGACTGATTATTCCATGATATAATAAAAGAACGGGGCACTGAGGCAAGTCGTTTGTTTTTCTTCAGCTCAAGGCAGTTATGTTAAGTTTGATGTAATGAGAGACAGAAAGGAAAACCAGGGACTCTAAATACAGCAGGTCTGAACTCAAATAGATTTAGGATTATATGATATGATGTGCATTTTATAATTCCTACGGCTACTGAAGATTGTCAAAAATGAAACATTTTTATATTTTATATGCTAAACAGTGTTACATCAGTGCTTTAAAGAGGGCATACATGATATAAACATATATTTTATAATAAAATATAAATATTTCCAACTATTGGCTTACCTTTTGCTCAGAGGCCAAAGGTCTTTAGTCTTGTGTATGCTGAAAATCCTCTCACTTTCTTTTGCTGTCAGAAGACTACAGGTCAGTTCAAACTGAGCATCAGGAACCCTGATAAGAAAAGAGAAAACTGGTCGTTAAAAATATGTTTGAGACTGAATATACATAACAGGTCTGTGCATTAGAAAATAAGGCCTTATTTGCCTTACTTGGATTGCATCAGCAGAGACACTTAGCTATCAAACGGCTAAATTGTAAATGATGCCAAAACATTCACTAGTAGAGCCAGCCACATTCGTCATCTCGAAGCTAAAACTAAATTTAAGCTTCCATAAAAGGACTGCAGGTTTCTAACAAAAATGTCAGATTTATTCAGACAACATTAGCTGTAAATGTGGTCTCGGCATTAAGTGTTGCACAGTGATTTATCTCTCTTTTGTTTGTTTAAAAAGAAAAGTCTGTCCTGGTCAGTGTCAACAAACCTCGCGAAGAGCTGATTTGTACTCCATAATGATCTGCGTCTATTACACTGTATCCATGTTTTACACCACAGCAACTACACCATTAGTACAAAACGCTGACTGAGGGAGAAACCTTTTCTTTGTCTTTCTCTCATGCACCCATTCTCTGGTCCTGCTCACTGTCATTCTCTCAATCTTCACACGCATTCGGACACTCGGATACTCTCATATGATTTCTGTGCACAACGTCCCCCTCCCCCCTCCGCTCTCTGACACATTCCAAAGGTCAAAGTCACTGGAGGGGTTTGAAGGACAGGCACAGGAACTCCAAAAGATCTATCTCTGTGTGTGTGACCGCCAATACACGTGAAGAACAATGTGAAAGACAATCTAGAAAGTTCAAAGTAAGAATAGATTCTTACTTGAAATTAAAAAAAAAAACGTTAACTGGAATCTCTCTCTCTCTCTTTTTTTTTTAACTTCTCATTTTATTTAGTTTAACTTGTTAATTAAAATGAATTAAAATTGAATCAAATACAGACATTTTAAATAGTATTAAAACTGAAAAACATGAATCTTAAATTATTAAAACTTAAACTAAAATTCAAATGAAATGTAAAAAAAAAATAATAATAATTCAAAATAAAAATAACTAAGGCTGAATGTATACAAATTTAACATTTTATAGGGCTTAACTAACACTGAGGAAAAAAATGAATAAATATATAGACATTTTATAAAAATTATAATAAAACTCACAAAAAATTACAATTGAAAAAAATTGAAAGAAATATACAAACAAAATCAAAATCGTAATAAAACCAAATTCTGATACTAAAACAATGCTGCACAAAAGTATGAAGAATTTGTGATATGGTTGACACAAATCACATAATAAAGTTTTATGTATCTTGTTCAGATATGAAATATACATTGATAAACTATTTAATTACTATTTATTTAATTATATAAATGTAAAGGTTGACAATGAATCTGATCTGACTCTTATATTCTTCCAAAGTTTCCTGTTATCAAAACGTATGTAATAAACATCACTGAATAAACAATGTTTAAAATGACTTTCTTTATCACTTTTTTTCAATGTCCAAAAATTAAATAGTCATTTTAGTGCTGCAGTTGTTCTGTAACATTAGTAAAAGATTTCTACTTGTCTTTTTATATCCCTTTAGGTTACTGATTTATTTTTTGAGGCACACAGCTCTACTTCAGAATGCTAGTTGTGTTTGGTGGCATTGCTCCTATTCTTAAACTAGTCACAGTGCTTTGTATTGTCGTCAGTTGCTGCTTTGTGTAACATTAAAGCACAGCAGCAGTGATCAACTGATTTCTAATCTAAAGTTTACTGTGTAAATCTGATTCTCCGCAGAGAAATCTGAGATAAGTAGCATGTCAGCCTTTGAACTTGGACTACAGTATGCATGCATTACAACTGTACAGCAAAGACTGTCAGAGCAAGCCTCAAAAGGTGACCTTGTTCACCGAGCCTTGACAATTGAAAGGTTAATTGCTAAACTGGATTACAACTTCTTAAGAACAGAGATTCCCAATCACGTCCAAGAGGAGCCTAGCGCTCACCAACACTTCAAAAACTGCTTCTTTTAATTATTCATACACACAGCCTTTATATAACCTACATAGTCTTATATGTAACTACTTTTTGTAATAAATACCTGCAATAATGCTTGACACATTATTCACCCTTGACCTTTTTAATGAACTCTGGTGAAACCAATTACCACTAGGGGTGTCAATTTTCGATCATTTTCACAATTGATCATTGTTTATATTAACGATATCGATACATTGTTTTCACATAATGTGGTAAACACGGGGGGGATTAAAGATGAATAATTCGTTACCATCACTTAAATTGTTACCGCATTAAAGTTTAATCATGGGTTTTCTCAGGAAATGTTAATGAAACATGGTCATGAACCACAAATTAATCGTTTTCGTAGGAATGAATGAACCAGTTTTAGGAATATATATCTGTGCTGTTTGTGTCGGCATCCCTGTCAAAGTGAAGTGCCTACAAACATGATAATAAAATGTTATATTAAAAGCGTAGTTTGTACTTTAGTGAATTATTTTCCTGAAAGATTCAACTCCTTCATTGTCTCTCTCAGCTGTTTGCGTGTGTTTTGCACATGAGCTGCACGCGCCCCAAAATGAAACTGATTGATTGGCCATGATAGCTTTAATCGATTGCATCTCTTATCGACAATTAATTGATCCTCGATTAATCGTTGAGATCCCTAGTTACGACTTTTAAAACCTTTGCGAAAAAAAAAAAAAAAAAAAAAAAAAATTTTTTACATGCATGCGAGCATATGCACAAAGTGCTGTGGTGTGAATTTTGTTATCAGCATAGTGCTTGCAGAATGCAATTTTTCCAAAGTATACTTCAGTTTTTCCATGCACACTAGTACAGTGTGGCGTATTATATGCTCAATTCTGTCGCCAGCAGAGTATGTGCATGCTGTATACATGCAGTCATGTTTTTCTAACCGCTCGGTTTAAAACTGGACTAGGATGACATTTTTTGAGTCCATATGTCCACCCCTCCTATTTTCAATTTGCTGTTTACTTTTCGAATACATACTTGTATGGTATGTGACAAGTAGCGTAAAAAATATACTGACAACTAGTGGCAGGATGCAGAATCGCATAGATTTCAGTTACTAAAAATGCAATCAACTCTGCAATAAACACTGGTTAATTTAAGGCTACCCACGTGACCTTACACCCCCCCTGTCTCCATGTAAAACAATCAGCTTTTAGTAACATGACTGGAGTTAATTTTGTTGTGATAGTACGTCATTTTAAACTTTTTCCTCTGCGTTAAACCTTTTGATGAGGTAAACGATTAAGTACATAAAGCAAGTACGGCTGTTGATTACATATGACAACATATCCACTGTCACTGTCTACTTCAAAGTGTCCACACAGACTTTTAATAGACAAATTAAATTACTACCTCCTTGTACCAACTGCATTACGTCAGTGACGACGTGAAATGCTTCAAATACAGGAATGCAAAGCAGATGTGTCGCGCCTGAGGTAGTTTGTTTCCAGACTGAAGGGCTGTACTGGAAATGCGACATGACTCGAGTACAAGAGTCCGAGGTAAAATCTTACGCGCTGACACAATGTATGAGGCTAGGGGACAACTCGATCAAGGTCAGCGTGCTGCAAAGTGTTACTGCGGACTTTCCCCCCTTTTTATCGCAACAAAAGCGCATAATACTCATTTATATGCAACGAATAAGCTAGAGTCTGCGAATTTAAATGTTAGGCACTACATCAAATCTGCCAAGACGTGTTCTGGCGCTGTTAGCAGTCCTACAAGCAAACTATCAGAGCACACTGACCTATTTACAGTGTAAAGTTTTTACTGCTGAGCGTAACATTGGAAATATTGGCAGATTTTTTTTCAGTGATGGACTGTATGACACCAGAATCACGATTTATCAGACAGCTTCACCAGGCACATTAAATGTTTACTCTCGCACAAAATAAAAGCATTGCGTAGCTGGGAGCCGGTTGGATGAACACTTACCAGTATTTCAGATAGCATTGCTGGTGCCTCGAAGCCGAACCAAAGAAACTCTTGAGCCAACACTAAATCCGATATTTACATATGCACATATATTACTTGTCCTACACGCCGATTTAAAGAGCATATGCTCTGCCTGTTTGTTAAAGGGGCTACCTTAGCAATGCTGGTGCTGTGTTAAGTACGATAAGCTCTATGTGACATAAAATCAATGCAACTACTCGATATTTTGAATGAACGGCGGCGCGCGTGCAATCGGTTGAGCAAATGCGTACGTTTAATCCATGTTTGATTCGCTCTTCCCTGGACTAGTCCCCCATATTGCTGTTTCGGTTGTCACTGGAAGCCTGGATCCCGTCTTCCGCTAATACAGCTGAGATCCCGGTTACGTATATCCTCGTTCTTTCTCCTCCCTCTCTCCTCTTGCGTCTGCTGTTTCTCCGTTACGTCCGCTCCCGCTTCCAATCACGCGTCCTCGCGCCTCCGTCACAAGCGGCAGCAGAGCTTTAAACAATAAAGAGAAATTGACCTACTGTATGTGTGACTCACGAGTTTACACACTTTTGAGGTATTATCCGAAGCCTTTATTCAGATTTCTTACATCCCGGGCTATTTTGGGCACTGTGTGAGGGGTAAACGTACCGCGCGTGGCGCAAGCCAAAACCATTTAATAACTGCCATGATTCGTGACTACGTGAAATAATTAGGCTTTCGCACAGGGTCTTTTTTTTAAGCCGTAGCGAAAAAACGTTGCATATCGTCCTGGACTGTAACGCGTGTCAAATATTGATTGTGCGGTATTTTATAAAGGGAATTTAAAACATTTTGCGCATTTTCCAAGGATGTGTCAACCATTAATTGAATAGCTTTTATGAAGGAGTTTAAGCCATTCACGTGCACACTCATTGTAAAAATGTACATTAATAAGGGGAAAATAATTAATGTTAACATTAACATCTATCATAAATACTGTGAACCGGTTAATGAACGTACCATATGGCACATAATATATTACTAAATATGATTATTAAATGATATTTAATAAGACGTGTAGCTCTACAGTAAACACATTAAAAACAAGGTACTGTAAAAATTTACAGTAAAAAAAACAGTAATCTGACGTTCCCAGAAGTTTCTGCATGACTCATACCTTATGTTTATTTTATGTTATGTAAACCAGGCTGCTTAATGTTACTTTTTATTTCATGTTTGCGGCAATTTTGTGTTAGGCTACCTGGAAGCCTTTTGTAATATATACAGATTTGCACTCATTGTTCATAGAAATACTTATTTTAACATCATGCGGCCTTTCCTTTTACTATTTGTTTTAGAAGTGCTCAGGTTATATCATATCAGCTGATGTTAAAAGCTAAAATGTATAGCCTGTATGGTCCAAAGAGTCAGAAAAACCGAGTCTGTAACGCGACAGAACGCGTTAGTCCCGTAGGCAGACCTGTAAATCAAGCATCGCTTTAGATGGCATGGAAAATGTCAGTCTGCTCGGTCTTGTGACACTGACCCAACTCGCTGATCTAGGCCTCCCATAGTCAGCTGGTTCATACAACAGCTTTGGGCTGCGAGCCAGCGGCGCAGAGTTCACAGTGACTGCGGAGAGACTACAATCCGCGTAACCTGATCACAGCACAGAAAGAGCGCTGCGTCTCAAAGCCGCGCAATGCTGTAACGGAAAAGAGTCCCGTGTAAAGGAAATCATAAGGCTATAGTTGTCTATTTTAGGAATGCAGCACGGACAGCGTGACTGAAACCTGTCTGTTTTGTAAAAATACAAAATAATCCTAGGAAACCTAATAAGAAAGAAATGCATGCACGTGTGCTGGGCTGGCGTAGAAGCAACGGCGTGCTGCATGAAACAGGATTAAAAAAGAAACAGGAAGCGCTAGTGTTCCCGTTGTCATTGAGAACGCACGCGACCTTGAATTCAAGGTCATCCCCGACGCAGCCTACGCTGCATTTCAGCCGAGCTGCATTAATGCTCTCCACACAGAGCTCCTTCACGGCGCGTTTCCTCGCATGCCCTCATTCGAGCGGTTCGGTCACAGTTTGGTAGATGTTTTACAACTTTTAAAGAGCATCATGAGGTCTTTTCCGACGGAGGCTTTTGTGTAAATTTGGTTTATGGCTCTACCACAAAAGGTCACACCTCGGTGCTCTGGAATGCTGATAGAGGTCGTGACCCCAGAAACAGGTGGGAACGACTCCACAAACACTAATAGCCCCAAAAAGACAACAGCTGGGAGGTGAAGGCTATGCAGTAAGAGCACACTGAATCATTCTCATGTTAAGCAACCTATACACGACACATTTTTTTTTTCTCTTTTTAGCAAATGAAACGAAACGCAGACTAATTCATGTGTCGCATCAGACTATAGGGGACTGCAAATAAACCATTAATTAAACAATGCGCTGACGTAATTACAGATACTGATAAAACCGGTTATTTTAAACATGAGAAGAACTTACTCGAGGTAATTAATCAATAACCTTTTGTAGTTGTAGTCTATTTATGGGAAGAAGGGTTATAGGTATGAAGTGAGTCATAAAAGACTGCCATTTATCATACATAACTTGATGGTTGCACGCGTATACTGTATTATAATGTGTTTGTGAATACAATACCATCTCCATTTGAATGCAACACAACAATTTTCATATCTTTTTAGTATAGATTAAAGTGGCCTATAATGAAATACATAAAAGCGAATTGTGTAATTGCATCATAGTGGACGCACTAGACGCTCCGCGGCGCCATCTAGCGGTGATGTAATTATGCAGCAGATAAGTGGATTGTGCCAGTCTGCCGACTAGTGACGTCTTTGTACAGAGTGTCCTCGAGCACAAGGTCATATGTTTCCGTCCACGAAAGTTGAGACATCCGAGCATGTGGCCCAGTTTAAGCTCCTGTAGTGAAGCAACAATGCGATAACAGTGTGCAGCGATGGCAAGATAATCAGTGAGAAACACAAAATGCAAAGGCTAACGCAATAACGAGTGAAAAACTCGTGTTGTTACACATTTTGGTGTAGCCTTCGGTGACTGAAATATTTATGATTTCATGCTTGTGTTTATCTTTGGATTTATTGCAGGTAAGGGGAATTTTCTAATAGCCCCATTTCGGTTGCTGTTAATCGAAATTCAACAGTAAAGTCACTTTATTTCTCCCTCTCCAAATTTAATAGCCAGAACATCATAATCACCATATTTATAGTTAAAATGGACTGTTTTTGAGGGTTCAGGATTGATTTCCTGTACAGTTCATTGAGGTTTTGTGCACAAAAGGAAGAATTTAAAATATACATTTTTTTATACATATAATTAAATGTAAAATATATGTAATCAGTGTGAAGGGGTGCTATAGTTGTAACAAAGTTATTTGCAGTGAAGTCTTATTTCAGCACTTCCCAGGGTTTTAAGGTAAGCTTTCAGCAGGATTACGCCAGCCTCACCCTCTGTGTCAGATTACATTTCCTTCACAGTATCTCAAGATGTTTCAGCTGCCATTCATAATGCAAGTTTTGTTTGTTTGTTTGATTGTTAGTTTTGAATGACACAGCTGTTCTGTTTCACACTGCCCACAGAAGCAATGTGTGCATTCATTTCAGAGGCCACATTAAGGTTACAGATGATCAAGATCATTTTATTTTTCCAGATAAATTCTGAAAAGATGATGAAAATGCTAATTTATCAATATGATCTTTTTTGCAGTATTAAGTAATGGCATGAAGTACACACTTAAAATGTAAGTATATGTTTGGAAAATAAAACATTGTGCAACACGCGTTGAACAGCACAAAAAGTGTAATTATTATTTATATGTAAATATGAGCAAAGTAAAGGATTTATATATTTATTAGGTTATAATTATCAGTGACTCTGATGAGCATTAAATGGCTCTTGATAAATGCTATATTGTTAAGCTACTGATTTTCTCATCATTTATTATTACACTACACTGCTTTGATTTTCATGCTTTTGAACAAAATCAAAGGGTGCTGTATTCGTTTGATCAAAAATAATGTTAAAGTAAAATTATTACAACAGCGTATAATAATAATAACATTAAAAATGATTTAATACATGTGTTGATAAAGCTGAGTTTTCAGCAGCCATTACTCTTCAGTGTCAAATGATTCTTTAGAAATCACTCTAATATACTGATTTGATGCTCAAGAAACATTTAGTTTGATCATCAATGTGGGAAACAGTTGAGCTTCTTAACGTTTTTGTGAAAATCAGAATAATTTTTCTCTGAATTCTTTGATAATTAGAGGATTTAGTGTTACTTCTCATCAGTTTAATGCGTGCTTTCTGGATAAAAGTATTTGTTTCTTTAAAAAATCAAACTGACTCCATATCTGTTAATAATTAGACCATAACCATTTTGTTGTTATGTCTAATGTTGCTGTTTTAGTCTAATTCTAAAACAACAAAAATTCTTAAAGTCTTGTTTATAGTGGGTGAGGCCGACGTAACATTATGCCGGAGGCTTTTCAGATCTTTTAAAGTGGTCTGTGTTGATTTTGACCTTAATTCTAATACCGGACACTCCCAGATGTTTTCTATATAAGTAATGCCCCTGCTCAGCTCTCACAGTTACACTCTCAGGGTTTTTTTTTTTTGAGACACACTGAGGGAAAATGGACAGTGCATTGCTCTTCTCCATCTTGGCTGTGCTGCTAAATCTCTCTCAAGCTCTTCCTGCTACAGTAAGATCTGCAGCTGAGCATCTTTCACTCATTCGCACTCACTGACTCACTCTGTATATCTGCTCTTTCCACAGGTGCTGCCCACTGATGAAGGTGAGTTTCTGTTCAACCCTGATGTGTTTCTTCAGTTCAGGTAGACCAGTGGTGCTTAACTCAGATAAGAGAGATTCATGCAGCTCTCTGGTGATGATCAGAACAGGTGTGTTAAAAAAGTGCCAGTAATGGGAAGCTCTCTTTATTCATGTCATTTAATTAATTTGAGTGGTGTTCCCAAATATGTCCACTTACACAGTCTTGATCATATTCTGAATAACAATCACTATAATGCAGCCAAAGATAATTTTATGAGAAGAATAAATGATTACTTTATCTTCAGAGTCTTTCGTTCAATAATGTGACGGACACAGTGAACAAATTGTTCTTGAATGACCTGTCAATAAGTTATGTTATACTTTGGGACCCAAGTATCAGGATTAGGAACCGGACAAATACAATACACAAATTTCCATTCTTTTGTTCAGATATCCTTTCTGAGAAGCATGATGATGTGGATATTTTCTCAAGAATCCTGGAGGCAAACAAAGGTGATAGTTATTTATTACTTTACTACTTGACTATGACAATGTTTGACTTATTTTATAAATATATAATAATACACATAACATTTATAAATATTAATATTTCTAATACAGTGGTTAACTATAAATATATTATTTGTATATGGTGTTTCTAAATGTCTAAAATGTGTAAAACATGCATGAATTACCATGTTTGCTTGCAGGAACCATTAAACATTAAATTCAGCGTTTCTCTAAGTGATTAAATAAGTGAAATGATTTTGTTTTGATGATTCAGAGATCAGTGATATGCTCATTGAGGGGGACATGGCCTTACCAAGAACAAGAAATGCCATGAAATGCTTGAATGACTACTGCAAATGGCCAAAATCTTCATCTGGACAGGTTGAAGTGCCATACACCATTGCGTCTGACTACTGTGAGTGGTGATAAAATAGCTTTTATGTAAATCTGCACTGCCCTCCAAAAGTTTAGAAGCACCCCTGGTAAAGTGTGGTTTTGGATACCAGCAAAAATCCTTTTTTTTTTTTTTTTTTGTTTAAAAAACTGTGCATTAAAGTAACTTGACATTATTATTATTATTATTGAAGACCAGCAATAATACTTTTTATTTATAATACATAATAATGGCATGTTGAGCTACTATGGGAGGAAGTGGACCGTTGTGTCTGTAAGAAGCATCTAACCAGTGTGAATCAGCTTCAGGAGGCTTTGAGTAATATCATAGCACTGTCAATCAATCTAAAAAAACAACTTTTAAATTAATCGCGTATTTTCCAGGAATAAATCGTGATTGATTCCAACTAGTATACACTTTAAATACACTTTTATATTGCATTAATTTCACATTCAAACATTAAATTAATGAACAAACAACATAAAGACAGTACATTTTTAAATATTAGTTTAATCTTTTAAACTAATTTGTTAAGCATCTTTTTTTGTGACTGAAGGCCAGCATTACTCTAATGTCTCTGGAATAGTTTTTCCCCTAGTAGCTATTTAATCATTGAATAACCATTCAACATTCTAACGATATCTCATAAAAATATTAAACCAAACAATCTTCACATAAAACCATAAAAATACCAATGCTGATTTATTAATAAAATTGTCCCTCCTCCCCCCCCAAAAAAGTAACTATTGACTAGAGTCTTGAACATTTGAGAGACTTAAAAAAAAAAAAAAAAAAAAAGAACTTAAGTGAACTTAAAACAAACGTCACATAACCCATTATAATAAATATCATATTTGAGCGTAATCATATAATATTAAAGGCAGCTTTAATCATCTTTTTGGAAGCTTCATGACTTGACTGACAATGACGTTGCATGCACGTAGCTTATTTCGTGCTTTGAAATGTCTCCCATGATCTGATGTAATAGTAAAGACATTCTGCAACTGAATAAACGTACTTCTTGTCAAGAGAAAAAGTGACAGAAGCAGCATTTGTGAGTGGAGTGACCAATCCTAGCCACGCCCCTGCGTTAATTTTGTTAAATATTTTTAACGCATTAATCTGGAAGAATTAATTGCATGCATTAACGCACTAATTTTGACACCGCTAATATCAAGTCAAAGTTACAATAAACTGACAGCTCGTTTGACATCATAATTTTTTTTTTTGACATCAAAAATTTCTTTCCAACATGCACTTATTTGAACATCGCCTGATATACAGTACTATGAGCACTTCCTAAGTTGGTTTTGCCTCTTTAGGACTTATTGCTTGTTGTTTTTTTTCCCCACCGGTTAGTCGCTTTGGATAAAAATGTTTGGCTAAATGAATAAATGTAAATGTTTGCCCAGATTATGCAAAGCTGTAATAGCTGCTAATGGTGGATATTTTAATGAGTATTTTCTATATATAAACTGTTTATATAATAAAATGTTTTCGTAGTTTGTGTTGTCCCTTATCAGTACAAAATTATCACAAATTAAAAAAGATTCATGCCAATATTGTCCAAAACCCCACTTTTCTAGGGCGTTTCCAAACTTTCGGAGAGCAGTGTACATTAAAACACAATAACATAAATAATTTTGTGTGTGTGTATGTGTGTTTTTGACAGATGATGATGAGAAGGCAGTGATTGAAAATGCAATGAAGAGCATCGCTGCAAAAACTTGCATCCGTTTTGTGCAGCGAAAAAATCAAGTGGACTACATTAGTATTGAGAATGTAGTAGGGTAAGCTTGAATAATGAATATATATTTATACCTGGATATACCTAAATAACATTAAAAAAGTCACTGAGATTTTTGTTGTTGTTGTTAAAGGAGTCATACAAAGGCAATTTTCCACAAGCTAATATGATTCTATAGGATCTTAATGGAAAGTTTGTAATATAGATTGCTTTAAAATTTCTCAAATATAGTGTAAAAAAAGCTATTTTACCCTGTCAAAAACCGTGTACTTCCCCTTTAAATCTTCAGGAGCTCCGCTGACTCCACCCCTCTTTTCCGGACGCTTTCAAAGGATCTTTTTCTAGCAGTATTCATAGTGAAACTTGCTAATTAGCATATTATTAGGAAAGGAGATTTGCTAAGATTCATTAAAAGACATTATACTCACTGCTTCCGTAGGTGAGGCTGGATCATGAATGATTCGCGTGAACATAAATGCATTTCGGTTGATCAAGGGGGCGTTTCCCTTCAGAACCAAACGTAACGTTACTCCTCTGCATCATC
>JAUYWG010000022.1:2832692-2847077 GCA_034779775.1 Enteromius afrohamiltoni | reverse complement strand
CACCACAGACTGTCCAGGAGTTGGCGGATGCTTTAGTCCAGGTCTGGGAGGAGATCCCTCAGGAGACCATCCACCACTTTATCAGGAGCATGTCCAGGTGTTGTAGGGAGGTCATACAGGCACGTGCAGGCCACACACACTACTGAGCCTCATTTTAACTTGTTTTAAGGACATTACATCAAAGTTGGATCATCCTGTAGTGCGTTTTTATATACACACTCACACACATTAAAATAGATTTGAAAGTATCAATTTAAATGATAGTAGTAGAAAATAACTACAAATAAAGATTAAAAAACAAATAAATATTAATATTTAAATACTATAATAATTATATAAATGAATGAAAGTAAAACAAATAAATTTATTGTTTATTTTACACAAATTATACTCCGTTATTTACACACACACATATATATATATATATATGTGTGTAAATAAAGGAGTATAATTTGTGTAAAATAAACAATACATTTAATTACAGATATATATATATATATGTGTGTGTTTGTGTGTATATATGTGTGTATAAATGTTGGATTAAATTATTAATATTTATTTGTTTTTAATATTTATTTAGAATTATGTTCTACCACTATAATTAATTTTAATTTATACAATTCTAAAATCTATTTTAATTTATCCAACTTGATGAAATATTTAATTCATCATACAGAAACAATCTGCTGGTGAGTCACAGTAGGCTTCTCTGGTCACTCCAGACATTATATTGCTCAGTATATTTCATTACCTCCCCTTTTACTGTCTCTCACACTTTCTCCCTCTCTCTCTCACTCTCTCTCTCTCTCTCCCTCTTTTTCTCAGAGCTGAAATATACAAATCCAGCTTTTCAGCTACCTTCCCCTTGCATTTTCTCTCCTCCCGTCTCTGTTTTCCCATATGCTTGTGTCAGTATCAGAGCGACATGTGATTCGCGCAAATGTGCAGAACTTATTGGGAAGTGCAGCTGTAACATTGCAGACGTTGCATGGCTGTCTAAGCTGTATTCCAGCAGCCACATGCTCAAACACAGACCAGCCAGGGATGTGGTTACACTTCTCATGACAGTCACACGTGACCCACAGTTTATTGCATGTCGCCACCAAAAACAATGAACGTTTTGTCTCTCAGATAAAAACACAAGCTCGAAGCCAGAGGGGAAAAAACTACTGTGGTGTAACATTAATATACTACAGCCATCACCAACAAGGCCATTATATAACCAGATAGGGAATCCATCTGTAAGCTTGTATTATTCATGATGATGTTTTCTCAAGACTACTAATGTGGCTGCTGCAGAAAGAAAGCAACACCGTTGCTAGCGCTAGAGATCTCTGCATTCCCGTTCCTGGCTCCGGCCCAAAATACCCTCTTCACACCAAAAAGCTTGACTTGCAGGGTCACATCAGCAGCCAGAGACTGTGTTAACAAGTATGGGAAAGATTATCCCCCTGTGGGCACTGAAATAGCGTAATGAGCGAAGTGTAACATAAGCAGTCATTTGGAACTCACTCAACAGGCAGAGATGTAATTAAATGGCTGCATATGCAGGTTAACTGTCTATTTGTTGACAGAGACGTTTTCACTCAGGCCACTGAGGGATAGTTTGCATGTTCACCTGAGCTATTTTAAAGATTTTTTTGTGTGTGTGTCTTTGATACAGGTGCAAGAATATTTGGTCAAATGCAGATGAAAACGGCGGTTGTACTGAACCTATGATGCTTATGATGACTAACGCCGACAGGTATTTAAAAGCCTCTTAAATTATTCAGGGTGTGATGTTGCATCCAGAACACCAGGCATGGTTACCTTTGCTCTTTACTCATATCTCTATATAAAAGTCCTATTTATGTTTTCATGAAGGCATGAAGGCATGAAAGCGGCTGTTGAAATTGACGGTGCACCAAGTTCCTCTACCTACACTATTTTTTTAATTGTAGTGGACAGATGCTTGTAGCTACTCAAATTATGTAAAATCTTAAGGTACATTGATATGATGCACTTTGGTGTTATGTAAAGTACTTTTATTCATTCATTAATTCATTCAATTAATTTAAGCATTGGATGTATTTTGACAGAATCTTTGGACATGGCCTTATTGCAATAATAATAATAATAATATAAACAAAACAAAACGTTTACTTTGACCTAGATCTGAACAGTGATGATTTAGTATCGTTACAATACTATTATATTCTCAATTCATATTTTAATCATTTTTATTAGTGTATTTGTGTTTTCATTTTATTTGTGGTATTAATTTTGTGTGTGTGTTTTTATCCGTTTACTTATTGTTTTTTTTTTTTTTTGCTTTTTTATTACGTCAAATTAAAAGAAAATGAAGTAAAATAATCCAAATTTTTTTCATATTTTACTTCATTTAAATTCAGTTTTAGTTCATTTTAGTTAACTATAAAAACCTGTACCTGAACTTGTTTTATATACACATACAAAGTGTTTGACGTCTTGAACAGACAATCAACAAGCAGCTCCTTCAGCCATTTAAAACACATACACACACATTTTATGCAATTAATGAAATTTAGCATTGTTGGAAAATGAATGGAAAGTCAAGAATGGAAATGGAGCATTTCTTAACGAGAAACACAGCATTAACAAGTCATTTTGGGAAAAAATAATATATATAAATAAAAGATTAAGAATGATTCTATTCTCGTTTTGAATTTGAATGATTGTAGTGTGCCTTTAAGAAGAACTACCTTTGATCAGTTATCGGTTGAATTATCTGTGGAACAGACTCCCAGTCGAGCTGAAAGAATTAAAACATTTCACAGGACACTGGTTTCTCGAAAAAGCTGAATATGGTTATTGGCCCATCAGAACTGTGATCATTTATAGTGATTTAAGGATATGATATGGTAGTCTGTAATTCTGTTTTCAATATGCAATATTGGTGTGTTTATACTTTAAAAATAAATACAAATACAAATTTGAAAAGATATACGTTACTGTTACTCCTCTGTGATTGAATCATTCTTGCATCCCAGGATTAAGCGGTGTAGTCATCTCTTTGTCAGCACCAAGTTTGCAATTAACTGATGTACCTCTGCTGTTTACACTGGGCTAGGTGCCATCTGAGCTGAAGGTGAAATACACTTTCCTTTTACTCATTTTAACAAGACTTGGACTCTGATACCAAAGATCTTATATGGCTCTCTGTTTCAGCAGAGAATGATTTTTGCCACACACACACACAAGAATAGCACTGACTACACCTTGACTACCAGGTCTTACAGAGCTCTGTCGCATCTTACTTCTGTTTCTTAAACAACGTACGTCGATATAGACCTCATATGTCATCTGACACATCTACACCGGGACTTTGATTCATTCTGCACTCTGTAAATAGACTTTTATGCCCACTTTGATCCCTCAGAGTAATTTGTGTGAGAGGTTCTGGATCACCTCCTCAAATTCTTGGCCGGGCTCCACAGGCAGCGGTGGGCTTTTATTGCTCAAAGGCAAGCCGGGGTGAATCAGAGCCGCTTCCTGAGCAGATGCATATGGGAGATTTATGGCGACAACATTCTGGGGATAAAAATAAAAACTGATCAGGACGGGAGGGGTCTTTGTTTGTTAGAAGTCTGATGGAGATAAGGTTATGTAGAAACGTTTTTTTTTGGAAGGATTGTAAATAAATAAACACCAGAATAAATAAATATTTCTGTATTATTTGTGAGTGCCTGTTTGTTTTTGATAATTCCTCATTTCCAATATGTAAAGGTCACTTTAAATTAGTTACAAGAAACAGACACAAATAAAATAGTTATAATATCGTTTTAGTGACAATTTATTAGTACTGAGTTATACAAAAGAATCTCATTGGATAATGAGTCATGATTATTATTATAGTACTGCAGTAGACTCCTCCATCTCTACCTGTGACCCTATGAGTGCATAACAATAACATTGTTATTATTATCTTAAAAATCAGTAATAATATTATCACCCCTTATTATTATTATTTTTATTATGTAGGATAAGTGGTTTGATGATTTGTAATAATGATGATGATAATCATCGTTGTTGTTGTTAATATTAATAATAATATTATCTCCCCTAATTATTATAATTATTATAGGATAAGTGGTTAGATGGTTTGTAATAATGATGTATTGTAATAATAATTTATTATTGTTGTTGTTAATATTATTATTAATAATATTATCACCCCATATTATTATTATTATATAACTAAAACAGACATCCCTGTGAACCTATGCAGGACAAGTGGATTGATGAATTGTAATAATGATAATTATTATTATTATAATTATTATTATTATTATTATTATTGTAAATAATAATAATAATAATAATAATCCTATTCCCCTGTTGTTGTTGTTGTTGTTATTATAGAACTGAAATAGACTCCCTGTGAACTTATGTATGTAGTGATGTTTATTTATTTATTTATTTTATAATAATAATAATAATAATAATGTTTTTGTTGTTGTTAATATCAATAATGGCCTAATATTATCACCACTTGTTATTGTTGTTATTATTATATAAATAAAATAGAAATCCTTGTGACACTATGTAGGACAATCGGTTTAAGAAATAATAATAATTCAAAAAAATCTAGAATTTGTCATTTTCAGTACATTTCTTTTCCATCTTTTGTCATGCAAATCATCTTCATTTGTGTTAAATATTTGTTTAGAGAAATAATTTCCCTCCTGAATGAGATCTGTCACTCATTTCATGACAAATTAATGTCTAAACACACATTTCCTTCCTGTCATATGGGAAAATCCATGCTTTAAAACTGCTGCTACGTTTTCTTTGACCAGTATCATTTTCCTTTTTCCTCAATAATGTGGTTTCATATCATTTTTCACATTAAAGTCCACACTGAAACATTTAAAAATAAAATATGACAGAGACGTACTCGCGAATGTAACTGTAGAAAGCAATGTGATAATGTCTAACAGAGGGTTTGAAGAACGGATGAGAGAGGAATCACTGGTTTAAAACGTCAAAATTGATTGAAATCTAATGGAAGGGTATTTTAGCAGGAACTAAATTTGCTGAGATGGAAGGGAGTTTGAAAAAAAAAAAAAAGCAAACGAGAATATGGACTGAATCCTGTGTCCCATTAAGAAAAGCTTTTCAATAATAAAAATGCATTTTCATTGTGGTTTTTACACTGCTTTTTGAGCAATCGGGCAAACAAAACCACTGCTGCATGCACATTTTAAATAAACAAATGTACCAAAAGCAAACTTTTTTCAAACCATGAATAATTTAGATGGTCTCCCATTTCTAATCCATTAAAAACACACATTCCTGGACTCGTCCAGATATGTCAGGAAGTTCGAAATCGTTGAAAAAATGGAGCTGAGTAGGCTATTTCCTCATTCCAATAGACTGAGAGACACATACAGAGTGGCAGCTCTTCCCTGAACACCAGTACTTAAGAACTCTTACATTACACATTAATCTAATCCTAGCAATTTCCCAGGGCTTTTAACAAGAGTGAGGAGACAGGAGGCCAAAGAATAAAAGTGAGAAGTTCAGTGGTATTAGGATCATAACAAGACGAGAAATTAAATCAAATTTAACTTTGATCTCCAGCTTCTTCAGGAGTTCTGACAAATATTAGTATTATGTCATACTCTACGACTTCAGCTTCTTCCGCAAGAGGGAAATGAGACGTGTCTGAAACGTGAGAACTGCAAAGCTTTTGTATTTCTCTGTTACTAATCTGATTTCATATCATTTTGTTCGCCTACAAAAGGACAGCAGGGGGCCTTAGCAGTGTTTATTAAGACAGGATTGGGATCTAATTCTGTGTTGTGCAACCCTTAAAAGGAATAATCCTATTAATAGAGTATTTCATCGGAATGACTAAGCTAAACATCCACCAACGCAGTTTGTGTTCGAATTGGTTTGTATGCACAGAAGGATAGTTTACTTAGACTACGTAGTTTTTGGCTTTGCCAGTGATGCATCACTGAAATATAGCTTTGCAGTATATTACAGTCGTCAGGGATTATCATTAGCCCTTTATCTGATGCTGAGAGGAACTGCCATGTGGTAAAGACATGTGCGCTGCTGTGTAAAAAAGATCCAGGGAGTATATAACAAACCCTCTGTTCCACTAGAAGAAGGTAAGAGTCTTTCTGTGTTGTTTATTATTCATGATGACATATTTTGGGAGTATAGTAGGTTAGGTCGTTTTCTGTCAGCAGCAGGCTTTGCCGCACAAACAGTCGCTGTGTATTTGGTTTGTTGTTCGTTTACAAGCTCTTTACCATTTCAGATGTTCCTCTGGTCATCGGTGTTCTCCAGGGAACCCCAGGTTCCTGGCCAGCGCTCGCCGGAGGAACTGGTGACTAACACGCTGATGCTGGAGCTGGGCTCTCTGCAGAAGCGCACTGAGCGCCTTCGCCAGGAGAGGGCGGCGGAGAGCCGCAGGCGCAGCTCCTCTGTGGATTACAGCTGGCTGGCTGCTCCTCCACACAGGTCCTCCCATGAGATCCCAGCTGGGGAGATGCTGGAGCTCCAGGACCTGTGTGCCAAGGTGTCTCCCAGCCAGTGCGGTCCCCTCATCCTCAGGTAGGTCTACGTCTGTAGTGAACAATACCTCAGACAGCAGCATGCATTCAGTTTGTGAATGATCGATGAGCCTAATTTAAGTGGTGTCGATTGCTGCAGGCCATAGTGCATCACAAGTGATCTTTTACCACTCGTAATTAAGAAATGTCGTTTATTTATTTATTTATTTATTAAATAGGCTATAGTTGTGATATGGAGTGCTAAGTAGTAAGTGATTACATGTAATCTGGATTGCATAATCAGATTCCAAAAATTAAGTAGGCCTACATTTAAAAATACATGATAACAGCCTATTGTTTGCAATAGGAATAAATTATTAATAACTTTTTTTTTCTTTTAAAGTTTCCTTTTAAACGTAAAAGGAAATATAGCAATATAACTAATATATTTACTTTAAGTAATATTTTTACTCCCTTAAGGAATTAAAAATATGTTCATGGTACGCGTGGTGTTTTATTTTGATTGTTCTTTTACATTTTATGATTTATTCACTTTTCATTAAACTCTTGAACCCCACTTTGGGAAACCCTTACTATGTTTTAAGCACTTTGTGTCATTAAAAACAATATTATAATTTCTTTCTCTTGGTATTTTTACACCAGTAGGCTATGGTACAAGGTTTTTCTATTTCAATCAATGGGTTAGGTAACACGTAATCAAAAAGTAGTCTGATTATGCAACCTAAAATTATGTAATGCATAACATTACTGTCTACAATTTTGATGTATTTATTTCAGAATCAGTAATGGACTACAAGATGCAACTAATCTATCCAGATCTAATCTTTTTTTTTTTTTTTTGTGAATAGTTTTTTGAAATTGAAGTTTTGTGGTTACTATTTAACTTTTAATTTAAAAGTGTTTAAGCAGCCTATCACCTCCTATCTGTGGCATCACAATACTTAATTTCCAGCTTTATAGCCAGAACGCGTCATAATCATAGACCAGATCCTACTATTATTATTATTTTTTTTTTTTACAATGTTTAGTACTTTATATTGTAGCTACTATTTATAAACAGGCCACAATTTTTGTCAAATCCTTTAGAATTAAAAGATCTCAGTGTATTTTAAAACACTAAAAAGTTTTGTTCTGTAACTGTTGTAAAGTTACAGTACTTTACAACATTCAGAGTAACTTGTTTGGACAATGATGAACTGTATCTTTAAACAATAATCTGCTTCTGTGTTTTGTTGAGGCTGAGGAAAGTTGTGACAGAGGTTGAGCCGGAGGTGACTGAAGTGTCTCGCCTGTTTCGTTCCGTTCTGTGTAACTTCCTGGACGAGGTTGAGGATGAGGAAACCAGGGTGAGAGAACTGAAGGCTCGGGCCAACCGCAGTAAGAGCATGTCTGTCATCAACCTGCGCTCACGGATCCGGATCAACCCGCTGTGGAGCAGAGAAACAGTCAGCCGTGACGCAGAGGACCAAGCCGAAGAGGATGACGAGGATGAAGACAATATACACAGAAGCAGGAGGATCAGGAGCATGCCTGATATCAGCGTAGTGGAAGAGCGCTGACCTGAACAAGCTATGTTTGGAGTAGAAACTCTTTATGATATGGGCAACCAGCTTGTTTTTGAACCTTACAGGTTATTTTAAAGCATCGCTTGTATTCCGGATATAATGGAATAAATCTTAATTGTCATTGCATCTCTTAAAAATAAAGGTAACAAATGGGCATTTTGTGGTGCCATAAAATACCATTTGGGACCTTTCAGTGAAGTTTTCTTCACTGATCTTTTGTACACTTCCCTTCGATCATATGTGGCATATTTATTAAAGGAGTTTTAAAATGCCACGTTTGTCCTTTATTTAAACGTAACGTTGATTAACTTTCTCTCATGAATTTGAAGTGATCAGTTACTACATATGCTACTGTAAAAAGACATCGCAACAGACATTACAACAAAAGCATTCATTTCTCTTTTTCAGTTCTTCAAATTTTACAGTATGCATTTCACAAATGGTGGCGTGGGACGTTCCCCCAATCTCAATGTCCGGTTCAGCACAAATGACCCCGAGACCACACGCAGAGACATTTCAGGCTTGTGAAGGATGATTAAAACACCCAATTAAATAAAAAACACCAGTTTGAATTGTGTTTACCTTTCATTAGTCACAGCCAAAATGTGTACGAGTTCACTGGCTCCAAATACGTATTTCTCACCTGCTGAACCCAGCCCGGTCTCATGAATGCGTGTATAAATAATACGCCCAAAATAAATGAAAACTTGCGGCAATGATGCGCAAAAATAGACTTTGGCGTATGTATGACACACATCTACCCCCACCCCCCCAATCCTACCCATCGCGTACGTCCATTCTTGTGTATCTATTTTGCATTTTGGTTTTATTTGGTGTCATTTTTATATGCACATTAATGATGGCCTGAACCTGCTGTGTTCACAAGATTTGTGAAAGTGGTAATCAAACCCAAAATCTAATGAATACATATTAAAACCTCTAGTCAGAGTCATTATAAAAGTGTAAAGCATTATCATAATGTGAGATGGCTTGGTGGTCTACTGCAGCAAGCAGAACATGAGAGATTCTGTATAAAGTCTTTTAAAAGAGGATTTTGACAACAAAGGGAGAGAAAAAAGCAAATGCATGGTAAGTTCTTAGAACACGATATCTGAATGTGCTTAACATGATTAACATCAATCAAAAGAAACCCAGAATGTGAAAAATCATGTTGTACATTGTCCATGAGACGATTGCTGGCTTTACTCAGGGATATCCCTGTAATCTATGCGACTTGAAAAACCAAAATATTCTCACCAGGTACAGAAACATTTCACATTGAAATTGACATGGACAAACTACCAATTGACAAATGCTCGGTCCATACTGTACAGACTCTTATGAATATTCAATTCCATCCATTCTGAGACAAAATATCACTAAATGAGAGCTTGGCAGCCAGTTAGGACAGAAAGAGCAAAGACAAGAAAAAAAGAGACTCAGCCAACGGCCCCTTTCATTCCTCAAATACTGAGAATCACCCGATCTTAAGATTGGACGTCAGGTCATGAAAACCACAAAGACAATGAAAAAAATGATGAGGATTAGGAACATCTTGATGAGCAGCCAGCGGTTGTTGGACACAGACTGGAAATATTTGAGTATCTCTGTGTGCGCGAGATCCACGTTCAGTTGAGTGTCCTCGACATTAGCATCAATTCTGTTTGGAAGAGAGAAGGTCAGTGGAAAGGATTATTGGTTGTTCATGCAGTTCGCGGTCAGTTAGATTTTCCTTTCGCTAATACTCACAAAGGTAGCATTTATAAAAAACAATAATAATAATTAAAAAGTAACTAGGTATTGTAACCTAATTATCTTCAGTGTCACATGATCCTTCAGAGATCATTCTAAAAGCTTTGCTGCTGAATATTTTTGTGGATTTTTGTGTTAAAGTTAAAACATTCGAAGGGTATTTATCTGAAATAAAAATATTTTTATTGTAAATTCTAATACATCATAAATGTCATTATTTTTGAGCTGTAATGCAAGTCTCATGATGATAAACTAGAGTCAAGGTGCTGGCCTATTCAAAACAACCTAAACCGTTATTCTGCCAAAACAATTTATGACCCTGGTATCACTTACTCCCGAGGAAACTGCTGGCTACTGGTTACTGCGGCAGTAAAACTGGCAGAGGGCTTTTCATTACGATCATATACACTGATGACCAAACCACAAATGGAAGCAAATGGGGGAAAACACACTTGTTTATCGATTAGACACTGAAACTGAAAAAAGGAAGAAAAAAAGTTTGAATCTGACCTACGACTCTACGTTTCAATCATTAACAACTACTATTACTTATTACTATTTTGAATTCGTTTTTATTCTCATTTCAGATTTAAGTTTCAGTATTTCCATTATATGCTTAGTCGTTTTTATTTATTTATTTTTTAAATAATCTATTTAGCTGAATTTATTTTTGTTTCGGTTATACTTACAGTAAAAATGAAAATCCTGTCATCAATTACTCACCCTGATGTCATTCTAAACCTGTAAGACCTTCGTTCATCTTAGAAAAACAAACTAAGTAGTGCTGTCAAATGATTAATCACATATTTATTAAGTATATATAAACACACACACACACACACACACAATATGTCCATATTTTGATCATATTTACTTGTATATACATTTATATTCTTATATTTTATATTATATAAAAATATATTTAATATATAAACATAAAACGTTTGTAAATATACACATGCATGTGTTTGTATTTATATATATATATATACACAGTAAACAAAAACTTTAAGCACAATTAACCGTCTGACAGCAATAAAATTAAGATCATTTTGTTGAATTATGAGCACTCTCTGACCTTCTAAATAGACAGAAATGTAATCAACATGATCAAGATCCAGAACCATAGCAAGGATATCTGTAAAACAACCCATGTGACATCAGGGGTTCAAACATAATTTTACAAAGCTACGAGAGTGCTTTTTGAGTGCAAAGAAAACAAAAATATCTCCTTTCTTCGTTTCTGGACCTTCGTGTTAATTCCATTTCTGTCTATTGGAGGCTCAGAGAGCTCTCAGAATTCATCAAAAATGAAAATAAATTCATCAAAAATCAAAAGTTTGATCTAAAATACCTTTTAATAGCTTATATATAGCAAACACAGACATAGAAAACCTCCTCACAGAAGATTTAATCCTCACCTATGTACCGTCTCTTCCTGTTCTTTCACCATATGAGCCAGCTGCTGAAATATTGACCCGAGCTCCACGATGGTGGACTCTATATTCTGCATAGTGTCAGCACGGTTCTGAATGTATGAATCCTAAACAAACACACGTCAGCAGAGATACTAAAATCAGTTTACCTGCAGCTGTACATGACAAAACAACCGATAAACCAACAATACCCGTTCATTGATTAACTGCATCTGCTGACTGGAGCTGAGGTCCATATCTATAGATATATCCGTCTTCTTGGAGTCGTCCTGCATAAGCACTGAGTTGTCTGTTGAAACAGGACCAAAAGGGAAGAATAACTACATGGATCTACTACATCATCTTTTTCCCAAGCAGAGAAGCTCTTACTGAAGTTGTTGGCGTGGAAAGAGGAAGAAGCGGGAGTCTGAGAAAATTGCTCTTGCCTGCTTCTCTGCTGCTTTAGGTTCTAAACAGAAAGAAGCCACGACACAAAACCGATCAGAAACGTAGCATGATGGATCTAACACTTAAAACGGAAATCATTTACCTCTGTTCTGACTTCCAGGACTGACTTGAAGTCACTCGACATCGATGCCAGCTTGGACTACAAACAGAAAACAGGCTTTTATTTCAAGCGGAAGCCCACTAGACATCTTTACTCTGTGATTGAGCACTGAAGCTAAAGCTTGAATACCTGTAATGAGACTACGATGGTGTTGGAATGCGTCTGAAGATGTCTGCCATTCTGTCCACTCCGCGATCGAACGAGTTCCTGCAGGCCAGCTATCTGCTTATTTAGACTGTTAATGTCCTGAGCGAACACAGATAGATTACAGTATGAGATGGACAGACAGAATAATGTGTCCTTGGTGAAGCGGAAGTAACATATCGCTCTAACCTGTTTCACAATGTAAGTGAGTTCATCAATTTCAGTTGCTTTGTCATCAAAAAGGGACTTTCTTTTGGCAACTGCAGGTGAAAACAGATTGAGTTACACGTCAAAACAGTCCACAGTGGTACATGTGTGAGAGGATGGCCAGGGAGACCAGATACTTACGGATCGTGAGCTTCTCCAACTTGGCAAAAGTGTTGCTGAGGTCTCTTCCAATTCGCCTGTTAATAAGAGCCGGTCAATATCTGTCATAAGGCCAAGTCGATGAAATAACACAGACCATTAAAGCTTAAGTAGGTCTGAATAAATTATAGGTCAAATGCAGCGTCTCGGTGCCAATACTAAACACAGTTGCAGGAAAACGTCTGTAAACCCTCTGGATTTTCCAGGAAATTGGTCATAAAATTTGATCTGATCTTCAACAATAAACTAACAATAGACTGTAGTATGTGAAGCTTCAAATACTAAGAGCAGTCAGGAGTCAGCTAAACTGGACTTATCTATAAAAACATGAGTTTCAGATTTGGGTCAATCACATGATGCTCATTTGGTTATTTATATTCTGACCTATTAATGAACTGATGAAAAATGTAATATAAAAATAAAAATGTAAGTCATACTTAGGAAACCTAGTCAAAAGCATAATGAAAATTAATTCTTGAAACAGAAAAGCCTGAAGCACTAAACGCTAAAAATAATTTAATGACAATATTTTTTTAAATAATAAAAACAGGAATACTGTGAAATATTATTATTTTAACATTATTATACTCCTATTAATAATATACTAATATACTCGTATTAATATTATAATCTATTTTAATATATTTGTATCAATTTGTCAAAATTTCTGTGATTGCAAAGCTGAATTTTTAGCATCATTACTCCAGTCTTCAGTGTCACATGATCTTTCAGAGATCATCCTTAAATGCTGATTTGGTGAAAAAGAAATGTTCCTTAATATAATTCATGTTAAAAACTGTTGTGTTGCTTAATATTTTAGCAGAACATGTAATTCTTTAATCCAAACAACATCTATCGAAAATATATATCTTTTATAACATCTAAATGTCTTGTCACTTACCCTGATATTAAAATCATTCATTTCTTTAAAAAAATACTTTTGAACAGTGGTCTATATATTTAACAAAATTGCCACTGTAAAAACAATTTTGTTTAAGAATGAATAATTCATGATTTATAATCATAATTTTGTTTTTAAATGCTTAAAATGACATGTATTTAAAGTTTAATTAACTACACAATGGGGCAGTTACCAAGACAGGTATTAAAATAAGCCAGGACTCGGTCTTTGCTAATTTAGGACATTTAAGTAGTTTTTAGAAACATGTCTTACAAAAAAGCATTACCTGGCAGCATTTTAAGACCAAACAATGACAATAATGTATTTTAAGATATCTCAGTGCAAGCTTTTTCCAGTTTAGACAGCTCTTAACATTTAATCTAGGACTAGTCTTAAAGCCTGTTCGGGAAACTGCCCCAAGACGTAGTTTCCTGATTGAATAATCTTTCCTTGCCTGTATTGGTTTAATTCTTGCTGTGTAAATCTGCATATTCATTATTATTACTCTTCGTTTGTTTTATTACTTTTATTTGGTGCAAGCATAAATGATTGTATTTTGTATAATACTCCATATAAAGCAAGTATAAAATACTTCTACTTAATTTCAACTTGATAAGTCTGTATCAAACCAAACGCTGATTTATTATTTTGATCTCTTTGTTGTTAAAAAGCATCAATCAAATTTCCTAAAGAAAACAGGTTTTCTTTTCCTTATTACAGGCATTCACAAATTTCAACGCTTGATGTGAACCATGCCTGGAACAAAAAAAAGATCTCACAGCACCTAAGATTAAGAATTGCTGACTTGCAAGAAGCTGGAAAACCACCTTTAACCTGACTGAGACACTTCAACATGTCCTTAAGAGAGCGGCCAAACCAAATTCTCCAAGAGCTTTGTGGAATTTAAACAGCTAAATTGAGAGGAGCAATATAAAATATCTCCAGTTCATCAAGGTCTGACCCACAATAAACATTGTGTTCATCGATGTTAGTAATCCACGCACTATCACAAACAATCATTCACATTTAGGGCTGGGCGATATATATCGAGTGATATATTATGCGCATCTCATCAGTAAAGCTGGTTCTTTGATTAGCGCTAAATCTCCATCAGCTGTTTTTAAATGCA
>JAUYWG010000022.1:2814953-2832592 GCA_034779775.1 Enteromius afrohamiltoni | reverse complement strand
GTTTCGCGGGTGATTCAATGGCGCAGCTTCTCAGTGATCTACGGCTCTGTTTATAAGCTGGCGTTCCTTTAATAACAGCTGACGGAGATTTGGCGCTAATCAAAGAACCGGCTTTACTGACGAGATGCGCATAATATATCGTTCATATGTATCGCCCAGCCCCTGATAAAACGTACACAGTGTTTAAATAAAAACACATTCTATTAAGTGCTATTAATTTAAGCCGAATAAGCATGATTATTGCCATTACTTAGATCCAGGTAAATCCCATTCTTGCCCCATCAACTGTCTATCAGAGATTGCGACGTCAACTCACTTAGCCAAGAGCGTGAAGTCACTCCGCTGTCTGACTGCACTGTTGACAGCTCTGGCAGGCTGCACTCCATTCTGGAAAAAAAACAAACAAGAGAAACACTTCAACACAAACTCCACTAAAAGACTATATCATTAAACCTATCAGCCACTCGCAGGTTACTGGACAATAAGCATCAATAGTTATGGCACCTGTCTCCCCTGCAGGGACTTGCACACAGACTGAAACTCGCTGGTGCGGTCTCGGCAGGACATGCTGAATGTGTCTACTACGGGAGCGATGGGTGCTGGGGCAGCCAGGGGGGCTTCCAGCTGCTGGAGCAGCTGGGACTGGGTCTGAGACGGCCCAGTGTACACCCCGTCCTGGCTGCTTCTAGGTCCGTGACGCCGCCGTGCATTCATGGATGCACCAACTCATCCCCTTACGAAGAGCAAAGAGAAATCAAAGTGAAAGTGGGTTAACAGTAAAACATATAGTGTCTAGACCAGGAGTGCACCTAGGATACTGATTTATTTATTTTTTAATTGTATTACTATTTGTATCAGGGTAGAAAACAGTTGTGCTGCAGCTTAATAATGGTGTAGAAGATTTGTTTAGGGATTATTTCATGAACTGAAAGTTGAACATAACAGCATAACATATTTCGTAACAATATAAATGTCTTCCCTGTCACTTCTGATCAATTTAATTTGACAACAGCTGTTTTGAAGAAAACATGTCTGGAAGGCTTCTCTACTGTTAATGTGACTTTTAAAAACAAAAGATTCAGCAATGTGGTAGCGTGTCATTTTGCGTGTCTCATTATTTTGCAATGATTTTCATACTCTTTTTGTGAAATCCAGCTCTTGTTAGCTGCTAAGCTAAGCGTGTCGCTTATTATATGATTCTAACGTGTGTCATCGGTCAAACAATGAGAAATAAACAAAGAAAGAAAGAAATGAGCAGCGTCGATTTCTGAAGTAAAGGGGAGATGGCAACATGTGAGCTGAAAGATACAAAGATTCATTTCTCACCACTCTGCCTCTCTGATGGCTGAACTGTGTGCAGGTTGGGAATAATATCCGGGTCTTAACGCAAACATTGACGTCACTGCCACGTATTCTTAAAGGAGATCCGCTTATTATCTTCAACACAAGGTGGCGCTGTCAAACTAAGCTTGATGTAGCGTTTCGAAAACAGCGCAGATGAGTGAAAATGACATCACTTTTTTTTCAGTTTTATTCAGTTTTAATATGTTAGTCAAACACATGGTTTCTTAAAAATAGTTTATTAATAAGAAAGCAACCAACAGAGGCACCAGAATATGCAACTGACTTTAATTTTAAATGTCTTCATATGTAGCATTTCCTTTCTTCTTTTCTTTTTTATGGTTAATTTTGTTTATTATATATATATATATATATATATATATATGTGTGTGTGTGTGTGTGTGTGTTATATCTATATATATGTTTGGCTGTTCTTATTTCACCTTCTATGTAGAATGAGAATAAAAAACAACTGAAATAAACAAGCTTTTGAAAGTAACTATAAGAGGAAAAAAGTTATTGTACTTAAGTAAACAGCAAAGGTTTTTCTTGGATAAAAAAAAAAAAAATGTTTTCCACAATCTTAAATATTTAAAAGTAATGATAATTAATAATATAGTAATAATGTTATTAATAAACATACTACTATTTACTAGATAATTAATTTAATAGTATAAAATAACTGTTAAATAAGCAGATTATAATGTCTGTGTTATGGACGGGCTGTTTCAAAAAGCATCACAGCAGGCCTCTGTACCTGTAAAAAGATTAATTATTATTATTTAAACACCATAATTTAACTTGGCCGCATCTAAATAATACAGATATGATTTACAGAATATCTATGAGATTACAAAGCAATCGTTGCTAATGTTAAACATTACCTGCACTCACACTGGCTGTGCTCAACAAACTCCAGTTCAATAATCGCATCATTTTCCCCCTGCACATTCTTGACTAACATCAACTGTTATTTTGAAGTTAGAAACATAAAAAGAAAACATAACTTACAAATAAGAGTAGGAACAACACATGTTATAGTGAACTGTCTGAATGCATTTCATTGCCATACCTGCATGACAGTGATGTGTTTGCTGACACTCACACACAGCAAGGCCTCGTCATTGCAGCAGCCTCCACATCGCTGCAGAGACACGCACGAGGGATGAACACGCCCCACCTGAGGATGCTCCTGCTCCACTGATACTAAAGTTTCACGGGGCTTGCAATGGGTGCTGAAATGGAGTTCATCTGCAAATAAATAAACAAATCAAACAATTAATGGATCAACGAATCAATAAATTAAAAAGAAAGTATAAAAAATAATAATACTAATAAATGGAGAACACAATATGACAGCGACACAATGCCTTAGTTAAATTCTATAAAAAAAACATTGTAGAAAACAATAAAATGATATGGTCTATTCAACTACGAATAGTTATGAACAGACCAGTGAGGAAATACCTTGTAGGGGTTCATGATGGATATTTTGAAGATGCTGTGGGTTTAAACATACAACATTTGGTTAATTTCAAGGTTTATTTATTAGGGATTCATATACAGTGTTGGGGGTAACGCATTACAAGTAACGCGAGTTTCGTAATAATATTACTTTTTCCATGTAACTTGTAAAGTAACGCAATACTTTTTAATTTTAAAGTAATATGACTGAGTTACTTTTTTTTCTTAATTATTGACTGATAAGTCTCCTGACCAGAAATACAGAGGGATTGTGTGCGGTTTGTGAACGCAGTGTAGTTCTAGACTATTAATGTGAACGTGCATTAGTTTATCCCACTTTCAAAAAACTGATTAAGTATTCATCAAAAGGAATTCAAATAAACTCAGAAAATGACGCAAACCTGCAAAAATTAAGTTACACAAATGTATCCAATCCCATTTTATTAACCAATATCTTTGCTGCTGACCTTTCGTGATCCAGTTCAACCATACATAAGCAAAAATGACCTTCATTGTTTGTTTTTATTACTGAAGAGTATAGAACTTTCTTCTCCTGTATTCTCCTTTACAGATGTCAATGAACTTTTTCTTCATCATGAGGTTTACTTGTTACTTTCTGAACGTATCATATTAAAAACTAAAACTCAAGCTCTGCCCATATTTAAAAAGTAACGCAACATTACTTTCCGTAAAAAGTAACGAAATCAGTTACTTTGGGAGTAAAGCAATATTGTAATGCATTACTTTTAAAAGGAACTTTCCCCAACACTGTTGATTAATTCCATCTGGTCTTCTAGAGATAACTTACATCGCTCAATTCAAAATTACCAATAGACGTCACTATATTTGACATAATTTGCGCGTAAACATTTTGTCTTAATAAGGTGAGAAAAACAGCATATGTTTTGAAGCAGGGATGCTGGTTTAAAACGGTTTATAACCAGCATAAACCAGCTTCAAAACATAATCAGTATTTTCTTTCAGCAGGGTAGCCATAAAAATAGAGGCATACCGTAAACCTGCGCTACACATTAAATTAGGCGTCGACATCTCTCCTGCCCCCTAACAGATATTATGAGCCAATAAGCACGTACTCCTCATCCGAGGTCATTCACCAAAACACGTACTGTTTACAACTCCTACACGCACCCGCTGAAAACTCACAGTGACTGTAACTCAACATTAGGTCATGCATTTTCACAAATAACGGCATTTATTAATACCGAATTATTACCACTTCAATTAGTGTACGAGAAAAAAACTGGGTTAACAGAGAAAACATTTAGTAAATTATAATCTACAAGCAACTCAACAGCACAAACTAAAATAAATATATAAAACAGGTTGTTATAATAAACGTCTGATCTAAAGAAGGTGTAATTATACCCGAATGTCCATCCCAAACGCCTGGTGGTACAGGACGAGACACAGCACACCGAGAAAAACTCGCATTATTCTTCAATAACTGCAACCTCACGAGACAATTGCCAGACTGATGATAATTCAGATCTCCGTCCTTATTTGAATCCTATTTTCCGATGTGTTACTCACCATATCCTCATGGCTGAGGTTGCAAAATATATCGAGAAATTTAGTAACCTTTGTTCTAAAGAAATTGCAATATGACAGCACAACTAAATTTATAATTATTTCAAATCATAAAAAACAACAAGCAGCGGAAATGTGCCATATCTGTGAACTAAAACACTAAGCTTCATACATATAAATTTGTAACCATTGGAAATACAGTTTAAAAAATAAAAAATGCATTCACAGAAACATCCACTTAAAACGATAATCAGTTTTGCACTTTATTCTTCAGAAAAACAGCAGCAACTGAGTTTGTGCACTAGCTGGATGCCATGTAATACCTGTGCATTTATAAATGTCATTTCTGGATTTAAGATCTGTCCCAGTGCACTAATCGATGACAATTAACAATACTTTTTTTTTTTAATATCACAAAGACTGAAAGTCCCTTTTGGTACTTCGAACCACATTAAACTGGTTTTAGGAGAATACACAAACACTGAATTAAAAAGACAAGATTTAGCACTCGCCCCCTCACACTGATTACATAAAAATAAACAGCACATGAAAATCTTAAAATTCAGTTTGGTTTTATCCACATTAGCAACCAAAAATGAAAATGTAAATGCTAGAGTGCAAAGTTTGATTTTAAGAAAAAAGGTAAAATGACACCCCTCAATCTGAAGCTCTGGAATTACTCTGACTACGACTAGTGATTGGCAGAAATATGTTCTGAGGAGTTTTGGGATGTGCTTTGGAAGAAATGGGTATGAGCAAAGATTTACAAATGAAGGAAAGCGAGTCTGGCACTCAAACCAGACCTGTATACACAATGCTGGTGTTCACTTTGAGTGGGACATTCGATGGATTCTAAACCCACAGTTCGTCTTTATCTCAGCGCTGATGCATAAAAGAAAGTTCTGGTCCTCTGACGGTCGTGATGATGGATGTCCTGGCAGACCATCAAATGAAGTTCAGCGATTCAGTCTCGTCAGAACAGCTTTATCATGCTTTCTCTTGACTTGCCAACTCCCACCCACTTCACTGAAAAGACACATTTAAGCATGCAAGTAGGTTATGGCATTGCGTATAAAAAAAGTGATTTACACAATGTGTGTATTTTTTTACCTGGCACCTGCAGGAAATTCTCGATAAAGCGAATGTAAGCTTGTGCCTGTGAAGGGAGCTCATCAAAACTGCGCACTCCTTCAGTGCTACAACACCAGCCAGGGAACGTCTCGTAAGTCACTTGAACCTTTGTGAGCACGTCCATGTTTGCTGAAAAATAAAAATTCTTCATTATCAAAAAAGGTCCATGCTAATACAGGTTACGATATTACCATAATATGCATGTTAATACCACTGTATTGCATCAGAAATCATGTATATTAAACGGGAGTGATTATACATTTTTGCTGTGCGCCATGGCAACTAAAATGTATCGTTTGCACACATTAAGCATTGCCGTTTCAAAACAGGATATTTTAAACCACTGAAATGCAAACAGCAGCTTCGTATGCGTGTTGTCTCTGACCGTTCCTGAGCTCATACATTTATTGGCTTTGAAAGGTTAAATACACATGTATTAAAACGCCAGTCTTTGCAGGTATACTTCTACTTAATTAAAAGTAAACACTACTCTTAACTAAGTCACTTCCATAACTTTCATGAGAATTTTAATTTGCACAGTGAAAATTATGCAGTTTTTGAATGCGTTATAAAATGTACGCAGCATTATTTTTTTTTTCCTAATTCTATTTTTTATCCTATTGCTTATAAGTACTTCATTATCTTCAGTGAGACTTGTATTAGTTTTTTGTGTGTGATATTGACACTTTTATGAAATTTCTATGCTATCAAAAACTTAGAAAAACATTAAATGCAAAAATAACTGTTTTGATTAGTAAGGGTGTAACGGTAATTTTCCAAATCATACTGATCATCCTTATCCCTTTGTTAGTGGAGACTTGATTGAGCAGAGCATGTGCGTGTCATAGGGAGCGATGTAATTTCCTCATTATCTTCAGCTGGAATATTCCTCAATCAAAACAGCAAGATGTGCGTCAGCAGATATTGATGTTATAATGTCATTTTTATGTCAGAAATGTCTTCTTGTTAGCATAACTTTTGCAAATAAAGAAAATTATTATATTTTAAATTTTTTTTTTTAAATATTTAAAATTAAATATTTAATATTTGAATAAAAAACTAATATATATATATATAAAAATAAACCATGTAATTTTATGCAATGCATCAGTCCAATGAATCTGCTGACGCACATTATGCGTGTTGAGGAACATCCCAGCTGAGGAAATTACATCACTCCCTTTGACAAGTGCATTGTGGACATTGTATCTTTCTGGAATAAAACTACTATGGTATATTTATTGCTTATTATTTTGAAAACGGCACTGTCATTATAAAAACTTACAGTTTATTTTATTGTAACAAATATATTTTTGTTCAAATCAAACTAAATAAATAAAAAAATTGTTTAGAATAACTGCAGAGGACAGACTTGTCATATCATTTATCAAAAAAAAAAAAAATCAGCATATTGGATATCTGCAAAAAATCCAATATCGCGCATCCCTAATTATGACATTTCATTATGTGATATAAAATGACTTATGTCATGATATAACATTTTGGTCATATCATCCACCCCTAATGTATACAGTCAGCTTACCAGGAAAACTGGGAAGAGGCTTTCCATCAACTGTGTAGGCTATGCCAATCTTTATTTCTGGCAATGTGTCAAGAATGTCCAGCTTGGTCAGAGCAATGCTGAGAGAAAAAAGGGAAAATATGGTCAAATATTAAACCGTTTAACCTGTGCCATAGCTACAAACACCTAACCAACAACTGTTTTCAGCACTGATATTAGTAAGTGTTGTTGAGCACCACATTGGCCACATACTATGATTTGCCATCATAGGGATAAGTTATGTTAAAAAAAGATCCAAATACAAAATCACTATTTTTAGTTAAGTCCATTTAATTTGGGTCAAATAATAAAGTTACCCCTATTGAGCATGCTAGTTTTTTTTTAGTGGCAGTATAGGCAAAACAAAACTCACGCTGAAAAGCCATTAACCATGTGGGCATAGCGAACCAGAACCAGGTCCAGCCATCCACAGCGACGCCGCCTGCCTGTTGTGACGCCAAATTCCCTCCCTCTGCTCTGAAGCAGATCTCCAGTATCCTAGATCAAGGAAAACATGATTTTCAAATAAAATACATGAGAGGGAATGCCATTAGTTTTAACTTCAAACTCGCTCTTCAAAACACACTGAGACACACTCACATTATCTTGCTCAGTTGGGAATGCCCCTACTCCCACCCTGGTGGTGTAAGCCTTCACCACTCCATACACACGGCCAACATGAGACGGCGGAACTCCAAGACCTGTGCAAACACCTCCGACCGTACAGTTTGATGACGTCACAAAAGGGTAGGTCCCTGAAAGAGGTGGAAACATTAGACATTTGCATCATTTACATGTTAAATAAGATTTTCAACATTTCTCCCATTTCTATGCAGGATTGCTATTCACACCAAAATCGATATCCAGTAAGGCAGCGTTGGCTCCTTCCACCAGAATCTTCTTGCTTGGTCCATTGAGAGCTTTGTGCATGAAATAAACCCCATCAGTCATTAGAGGACGCAACCTCTCAGCAAAACCCTGTGGGTGATAAGGGAATTTTTTTTTTTTTTGCTTTCCAGGTTCACCAAGTTTCACTAATCATATTGAAAGACGCAAATCACCTTCAGTTGCTCAAGTTCAGCATCAATGTCAATATTGAGGTTAGGATAGGTGGTCTGAAAGTGACCAGCCAGGACCCGAAACCTGTGGAAAGATATTTACATGCATTACTCTTTCTGCCACGAGGGTCAATCTGATCATTTATGCATTCATTTGAGGCCAACACTAATAATGATATGTTATTGCCATACAGAAGTGATTCAAATTAAATACAAGTATCAAAATAGTCAATAAAAATAGCATAAACGGGCAATTCTGATATAAAGGAAGTCTTACAGAATCAAATTTTTATGTACACCTTTAAAAAAATAAATAAAATTTATATAACACACACACACATACTATACTCACTTTTCCTCAAAGACTGAGAAATCTGAGACCAAATCACACACTCTCAGTCCATTACGTGCTGCTTTGGAAGAATATGCAGGTCCAATGCCCTTCTTAGTAGTGCCCAAACTGTAAAGCAAAGAAAAGTGAACTCAATATTAATCTTGCAGAAAATTATCTACAATTTAAGCTTTTATACGTGCAAAAAAAATTAACTCACTTCTTCCCTGCCTGCTGCTGTCTGAGCTGCTCCTGTATCCCATCAACGGCCTGATGGAAATTGAACACTGCAGAGAAAAAGAGAATGTGAGGTTTCTTGGTGTTTTTATTTATCAGAGACAGTGGCGCCCAGTCAATGTCATCAGGAATAAACCTATATTACTCAAGGCCTGATGAAGTCAAAACAGAACCGTACCAATATGTGCCCGGTCAGATATCTTCAGTCGTTCCTCCCATCCTTGAAGTCCTAAATTAAACAAAGCACCAGAACATATATTAGTTTTCGAGTATGTGATGGAATGGCACACAGAGTTTTACCACCGACTCTCTCTCCAGTTGTTCTATGTAATGAGTGATTGATTCCTTTGCTTTTAATGTTTCTTTGTTCTTGCAACAACCACAACATTTTGTGGCGAAATATGCTTTTCTTGCATAACTTTATCTAATATATCTTCTAACGGCACTGCATTGCCTTTAAGTAATTTCCTAAATCCCTTTCATTTACTAAATAAATAAAACGCAGCAGGTGTACACAAAGTGTAATTAAAAAAACAACAAAAAAAACACTGATTTTTTTTTTTTTTTTAAACAGCCGTTTAGCTGTTTTGTCCAGATCTTGTCTTTTTCATTTGAAAGGCAAAAAAAGAAAATGCATTGCGATATACATGGTGAAAATGCACAAAAAAATATAATAAATGTTTTGAAAATGCTACAGCCTATATCACAGAACAAATGAGAAATTCGACTAAGTAAATTATATTACACAGCTAGTATCTCAATGACACTGTGACATCAACATCATGTCTATTAGTCCAAGAACAGATAACTTACCATTGCCTTTCTGCGAGTTCTTCTCAGCCTCCTCAAACAGTCCTGGCAGGTGTATCACCACACCATTTCCTGCAGGACAGAACAAACAAGATCTCAGCAAACACAGTTAATAGCTCGGCATCTGATCCCGAACAATGAAGATGAATAAAACGAGAAGATTGAAAGTCATAAATGCATTCTATAAAATGTCAACTAGGAGGAAGGTCAAGCAAAACCATACCAATAAACGAGGTGGCCTTTTTGTTGAGAACGCCGCTAGGCAGCAGGTGAAAATCATACTCCACACCATCCACCACCACTGTGTGTCCCGCGTTATTTCCTCCCTGGTGACACACATTTGGTATAAACATGAGTTACCGCGATAAGATAAAAAATTATATTCGGTAAACCCTACATCACTTCCAACAAGTGGCGATGGCAAAAAAGAAATAAAGTACACTTTGTTTTGCGTTATTGTGAGGTTAGTGATGCGACTTCTGCAAATGATTAACCTACTTCCGCTTTAACCTTTAAAATAACGTTAATTTAATAACAGCAGGTTTCACACAGCACAGGCGTAGCGCTCGAACAAACTCTCATAAACGTAATTAAACGATAAGCGAAATGAGCGCTTGGATACTCACCTGGCATCTGCATACAATGTCGGCGTCCATCGCCAAGAGGTCGACCACTTTCCCCTTGCCCTCATCGCCCCACTGGGCTCCCAACACGACGGTCACTTTATTCTGGGGCTCCCGCGGCATCCGCAGTGAGTCCACGCTGTCTCTGGAGCGCTTGAGTGCGGGTTCACCGTTCAGAGACGCCGTTTCCTGACCATTAGACATTGTGCTATCCGCAGCCATGCCGCAAGTGTGAGAAGACCAGCGTGAACTGCTCGAACATGGTCGCGCGCGAAAACTTGCGCCATAATAAAAGTCTGGTGGCCGAAAAAAAAGAGAGATGTTCCGAGTGGCAAACACATGGCTGTCAAAACTGCACAAGAAATATGCATGTTTGTGAAAAATAAATAAATTAGAGGGATTGAAACTTACTAGTGAAATTTAACTCGGTTAAGTTTTGATTTCTACATACAGGTTGGTGATATTGACAGTTTTAGACGCTTATCATATCTCGCTTCACAGGCGTATTTTGGCGGGTAGATGGTGTGGGGAATATAAACGTCTTTTTCCAAAGAAAAAAAAAAAGAAAAGAAAGAAGATATATATATATAAATATATATATATATTTTTTTTTTTTTTTTTTTTTTTTTTTTTTTTTGGTCAAACATAAGAGCTGCAACCTCATTGCCACCCACTACATCTGTATATTTACTTTAACAATAATTATACAGTTTGAGTCTCCAAATGTCTTAAAATAAGACAAACCAGTCTGTGACACGTTTCCAAATGAGTGTAAAGTACAAAAAAGTGCAACAAAACTAATCACTTCAGCTATAATACATTTAATTGTTTAGAAAACATACGAGCAGACATAACCTATACATGAAAATGTGACAATGCTAGGATAACATTACATTGCTCGGGTTTGACAACGGAGGCTACGTCATGAAGAGCTAAAGAGCTACGTGATGAACTTAAGCTTATTATCTTCTTTTCACACAGCAGCATGTTTCTTTGGAATAACAGACGATGTTATCAATCAAAACCCTTTCTGAGACTTTTAAAGAAGAGTGTTGGATATCTGTTGAGTGTTGTTTACTGCTGGCCTGCATGTATGTTGGGAGTTTGTATGTATGGAGAGGAAGCTGTGTCTGCAATGTGCTATTATTGATCTAGGATAACAGTTCAGTCACAGTGAATAATGTTTAAATCATTCTTTAGGGATCACCCAAACACAATAAAAAGAAGTTTCAGCTGTTTCACCACTGGTTGTGTTGGACAAATTCATTGAAAGTCAGGGTGAGTGTGGGCTGCCAGAGTGCCTCGTGTATGTGATTGAATACTTTTCAGGTATTCAGTTACTCTACCAAGATTATTTATATAATAAGTAATTATCTACAGTATATACATTTAATTTAGTATGAAGTATCATTGGACTTGTTACAGCCAAGTCCACCGTTGTGGGCACTGCTGGGCATTTGTCTAGAGGGTTTTTGTTTTGTTACTGCAGTCTTTTGTATTACTCTCTATTACCTATGGATAAACATGTAGCCTACTGGTTATACTAATTTAGTTAAAAAAAATAATGATTAAGCAAGCATTAAACCAAAACAGTGTTTCTTTAAGCACAGGTACTTTTTCTTGGATCTCTGACCCAGCTGGCAATTGAGAGCCAAGAGGACTTTTTCATGATGTCATGAGTCAGAATGAATAATTAATATGTATTTAGTATAAAGTGTTATTTTAAATTGCAATAATATGTTTTTACTGTTTTTTAATCAAATAATTATACCTAATGGGCATAACAAATTTCACACATACCCACACACATGTTGGGTTTACATGTTTTATTGGGACATTCCATAGGCGTAAAGGTGTTTCTACTGTACAGACTGTATGTGGTATTGTCCTACACTGACCCTACACATAAACCTACCCCTTACAGAAAACTGTGTGCACTTTTAGAAAAACCTAAGAAATGTCCCCACATGGTAAGAATTTACTGGTATTCCTATCTTTGTGGGGGCAATTGGTCCCCATAAGGTGATAAATACCAGGTGCTCGCACACATATATATATGACAGATATATAACACAGTATATATGATATTAATAAAATATTATTCAATATTTTAAACAATTATCAAATTAATCTGAATCTGAAATTAATCTGTTCATTGCCTTTCCTCACTATTTAATGCTGATCTTCATCACTGAACAGATTCTTGATTTTGGAGTAAGTGTGTGAAAGATCTGCGATGGTTGAGGAACCAGGTGGTGGCTCCGTCAACTGAGGAGTTTGTTTTTCGGGCTTGCATGATTCCAATGTTGGTACCATGCACTGGTCCCACCGCTGCCTTCTTCATCAGTCCACTCGTCTTTGGCGTGGGTATGTTAAAGTAGCAAGATTAATATGTTGTCCTTTCGGCAGATGGCGCTGTCAAGCTCTGATAACGAGCAGTTATGCCAATATTGTGAATGTTTTATTTTCAAGAGGTATTGTTGAGAGATGTTCAAAAGCTCAGCGTGTCAGTGCATTTTCCATGACTCGTTTTGATGTCTTTACTGTGTGCTTTCTGTCCCACACAGCCCATTTTCATCATTTCTTTGAACAGCTTCGCTTTGGACAAGGAACTTGTTTTTGTGCAGGTAAATGCATTTAAAAGTCATACATTTGCCATTGTCCCAGCTAAGGCTTCACACAAAAATAAAATAAGTCATCTTTCAGCTTATCAGTTCACTTATTCTTACGTTTTTGGAGTCTACGCTGCCTTCATATTCCTAAGGATAGGTGAGTATTAATTATATTTATAAAGAGTGTTGTTTAGCTTGCTCCTCACATATCGTATTGACCCAGGTCACCTGATGGGACCCGTGTTGTGCCACTCGTTTTGCAACCAGATGGATTTTCCTGCCATTGGCTCAGTTTTCCAGCACCCACAGAGACCTGTGGTCCTGCTCTCCTACCAGCTGGGTGTTCTACTCCTCCTCATCCTCCTCTTCCCCTTCACAGATCCTGCTTTTTATGGCATGACCCCCATCTGCAGTCTACTGCTTACACCTCACTCTGCCTGCGCTTGACACATCTTCACGGTGCCTGGATTGAAATGTACCTCAAAGTCTTTAAAAAATATGACTGGGGAAAGAGCATGAAGACAGTAAATGAAGCATGTTGCTCTTCTGAAAAAGGCTTTCCCACACATTCATCAGCCTAGATGATGAGTAAATGACTGTCATGTTTCATTTCCTTGCCTTTTTGTGGTAAGAATGTTCAAACTGGCTCATTTTGAATGTTTTATTTTTTCATTATGCTCCATATTTCTCATTTATCCAGTTAAAGTTATCAGCTGTCATGTTGTTAAATTAAATCCAGATGCAGATTAGATGCTAGTCGACATTCAGTGCTTATGTCAGATGAGCAGGATTCTCTGCCTTTTAAAATGAAGGATTTTGGGGTACATATTGAACAGTATACACCATGTCCCATGATGCTTTGTGTGAATTATAAATCGGAAATTAGAAGTCTGAAATTTGAACCACTATCCATGGGTTAGATATAGTGTTTATATATATATATATATACACATTAAGCAGCAAAACTGTATTCAACATTGATAAGGTTATTTTATACAAAATAATATTATGAATTAGATAATATTTTTACTTTTTTCTGTTTTATAGCTTTATTTTTAAAATCCGTTACCAAGGCAACATTTTATTTCAGATTTTTCAGCAAACTGAAATAGAAATTGTATTTTATTTGTTGTTATTTGTTGTAATATTATATACAGTATTTTTGATCACGTGAATGCATGTTGTCATAAATGCACTTTATATAGTTTGTTGTCTCTGTTTCTGTTTTCAAAGTTGAGTTGTGCTGATAAGGACCAGTGTAATGGAGAACATATCCATAGAGACACGTAGATAACTAAACAAACAGATACAAAGAGCTGAAAATACCTCGAACTCCCAGTACATTGCTCTCTCGTGAACGCTCCTCATCTCAAAATACTAATTTCATACCTCTGGGAAGTAATTAACAATGAGCATCTTCCAGTTAACAGGCAGTTTTATTTGGCAGTATCTCCTCTTGTTTGATAGTGATCTCCAAAGAATAATTTTTTTTTCAACACATTTCCTGTGTTCCTTGCCATACAACTTCTCAGGTCACCGCACAAAGACATCTTGCACACGGGGGCTCTTGCCAAATACACATTTCTGTGGAATGTTGGGCTTTGAGGGTATTTGATTTCAAACCATATGTAGGGCATCAGTAGCTGTCAGTCTTCAAGTAATGTCTGCCAATCAATATAGCACACTGTTCAATGTTCAGCAAAAGGATTTCCACAAAAAACAAATACAGATTTGGTCTGAAACTTTGAGGACGTGTCAGCAGAGAAATGAAAATCTCAAGCTTTTTATTCTCCTCTCTGTGTTTGGAGTGTTCCGAATGGTTCTGCTCGGCTGAGGTAGACTGAGGCTCCAGGAAACTTTAATTCCAGGGTCCTCCAGAGGCCTGGTGGAAACCCAAACGCAGAGTATCTGGGAGCCGTAACAAGAGAGGCGCAGTGGGACGCGGCAGAGATGTCTGAGGTTTATTACCATTCTCCAAACAGAACAGTTGCCCTTTGCTTTATCTACTTTGACCCTCAGGTGTGAAGGACTGAAGGAATTCAGTAGCTAAGAGAGTTTGCTTATGCTCTATATTGTAACAAAGATATTGGAAAAATTAAATCAAACTCTAAAGTCATCCACCAGAGAAGCTTCACCAGAAATCCTGATCCTCCGACTCAAAGATTTTCCATGATGAATTAACCGTCACCCTCAGGAGCACCGGCTGACTTTTTGCGGTCGGGGGCCTAATGCAATTCAGAGAGCAGCAATTGTGTTTTGAAACTTTGAAGAATCCCCAGGATATTTTGGCTCCCAGAACCCGTGGCGATTGTTAATGTTTTCACCATTCTCCCGTTATATATTCACATATGTTTCATTGGCCTCATGTGAATATATGGTTTTCCACTGGCAGTGTCAATGACAAAACCATCAGTGCCGGTGAAATATGGTGTAAGTTGGTGTATCCTGAAACCAAATATTGTTTTATTTTGTGCAAGGGAGATTTATTTGCCATTTTTCTATTGGAGATGTTCTGTTTTTCTAATAACCACAAGCAGCTATCAGTATCCACCAACACAGAGGAAGACAAACGCTGTTCTGAACTGAAGCTCATGGTGCAATTATGCAGTATAAGAACGGCAGACGTGTTAAGCATATTCAGAACTTAGCACTGGAAGAACATATTGTTTTAATAATTAGATTGTAAGAATATTGGAGTCTGGTTGAGGTCAGTGGGTTGCCTCCAGCTAGCCGGCCGGAGATCATGGAAATAATGAGAGTTTTAACATCATGACTCTTTCTCCCATTCCAGACTGTTTTTCTCTTTATTGGTCTCTTTTGTAGCAATTTAGCTGGCGAAATCTGGAATATCTGATCATCTTTTCATTCATTTTCCATTTCACACAGCTCATACTCTCAAACTTTGCTTGCCCCCTTCTCTGTCATAAGCAGGTGTCAGCTGGGATTCGTCTATAACTGTCCGATGTGTTTATTATCAAGGTGAAGAGTTGGACGTTGATATACCTAAAATGACCATTATTGGATCTTATCGTTCCTTTGGATACTGTGCACTGACAGTTGTTCATTGACTTAAAAGTAGATTTTAGGATCCTGCAGCTATACAGTTTGCTGTATAGTAACTGCACCACTTACTGTAACATAGTTCCTCGACTTCCCATTCTTTCTGAGCACAAGCAAACAAACAACTGGACCCATGGTAATTGACTGCAATTTAAAAAGGAAACACTTTTCCTCTTTAAAGACAACAAGGGGACTTTTTGGTGTAATCACGGAAAGGCCACGATTTCCTGTCTGTGAGCAGCAGATGTTATTGTTAGAACTATTTTTTACCACAAATTCACACAGATCTCGATTTATTCTGCCTCAACAGCATTTTGTTGTTTTGTTCCATCAATGAGCCAAAGTAAATTGTCCTGTTGTAAATTAAAACACAGACTCTGTGAGCCATCTTCCTGCTTTTCCATATCGTGTAACATTAAATTCCACAAAACCCGCAACATCCCATTCCTGGCTTTAATATGTTTAACGCAGACCATACATTTAAAGATAATTGTTTTGCAAGAAAAACGTCGCTAGACTTTTTACCCTGTCATTTTTCTCGATGTTTTGAAACACGGACAACTGGAATATATTTAATGTTCTCTAAGATGTGGCTTTGTCTTCAAACCATCTGCTCCACAATGCTAAACTGGCTAAAATAAAACAACAAAAGAGTCTGTGCGTTGTGTCCTGAGGACATGCGACTACACCGTTGATCTTTCGAATGGCTGGGGAGTAATTCAAGATTGAGATGGAGACAGTTTGGAAGGCCTGAACCCTTGCAAAAAAAAAAAAAGGAAAAAAAACTGAAAGGAAACAGTCTAGCAAGATGGAAGAACTTTAACAGTAATTTAGTCGCCTTTTCTCAAAGTGAAAAGTCCTTGGAAATACATTCTGCTGAATTTGTTCGCCACATACGCTTGAATAATAGTTTCAGGATGTCTAATGAATGATGAGCAGCTTCTGCCTCCTGCTCAGAGGCCCTGTAGGGTCGGCCTTGCTTCAGTTCCATGCCGCTTTGAGTCAATAAACAAACGATGGAACCCATTAAATCCGTACGCACATTCTGAATTAACTCAACACCTTGTTTTTGTAAAGCTCATTATCACTGGATAGCGCATACTGCCTCAAGGTGACGTGTGTCTTAGGTATGTGAGGTAAAAGTGCTAAAAGGCCATATCCAAGCTCATTTTATTTTCTTTCATCCTTTTTTATGGCCACCTGTTTAAGACTGATATATACCAGTGCTTTTCAAATTGTGCGTCGCGACTTTGGTGGGTCAGGCGGAGTGTGAGAATGATGCATTTATGCCATTTCAAAATACAAGTTCTCAAATTGAGTGAAAAAATCCATGGCTTAGGCATAATTTGTGTATACATTTTTGACATGATTCACCAGAAATGTAGCAGAATGCAGCAATGTTTGTTGCTTTTTCTTGAAACGTTGTATTTGCAAAATATAAAACATATATTAAAACTCTATAAACCATAATGTCCAGTTTGCTCATAATCATGTTCAAAGATGCAGGGGTAGCTTAAGATGCAGTCTTATGATGTCACCTCTTGCCTTATATTAAATTCTATACATATGAGGGTGAGTAAAACATTTTTAGGTGAACTCTCTTTAAATCCTTATAACACATGCTTTACTGAGTGAACTCAATGAATCTGTGAGTGAATAAGCATGATTTACTTACTGAACTGCAAGGTCAATGCATAACTACATTGATATGGCTTCTCTTAATTGCTGTGCCACCAAGAAAGCAAAAATATTCTTTCTTTTTATGCATGCACAGTCATATCTTTGTTCATTTACAGCTTTCTATATGCATAATGAAAATGTGATTAAATGTAGCCAAGTAATATGACAAGGAATATATATATA
>JAUYWG010000022.1:2791190-2814853 GCA_034779775.1 Enteromius afrohamiltoni | reverse complement strand
CCTAACACAAAAAGTGTTCCTGCAGCTTAAACAGTGAAGTGTGCTTCTAACAACATCAAGGTCATAGGTTCGATTTGCAGGGAATGCATGAACTAGTAATGCAGTGTCACATTGGATAAAAGCATTTGCCTGATCTAAAGATTGAGGGAAACCCTGATCTAGACTAGTCACAGTAGCATCAAGAAGGGTTTTCAGATTGTTCTCATTAACCCTTACACCTCACCTGATGTCCTTTACTGTTCTCCCTGCATGGTCCAAGTATGTGTAGACAGATATATATGTTATATCATAATAATAATAATAGGTGTAAGGGGAAAAAATAACATGGGATTAGTTAAAGGTTGCTCCTAAATGCTAAGAGACTGTTTTATGGCAGTGATTAATAATTTTTCAACCAGGAGAGGATTCCAAAAGGAGTCTTGCAGTAGCAGGAATAACTTGATTTTAACATAGTGATGCTTCTGTTAACAATGCAACCAGACACTAAGCCTGCCAAGCATTCTTATCCCAAAGGGACCTGTGAGATACTTTAAGGACTTTAAGGTCCTAGACTACCAGAAGACACCAAACACTTGAGTTTTTCTTTGTATCTTGGCCTTTACACACTATTTCTGGGCTGTCTAGACCCGTATATTCAGTGCTATGTCTGCGATTTGATTCTTTTCATGAAGCATCACTGCTGAAGACTCCACAACAAAGACCTCAGCCTCAGCAGGGAAGAAAAGCTCTGAGGAATGTGAAGGTTTCTCAATCTAAGTAAGCAAATCTACAGAGAGAATGAGCAGATGCTTTCTAGATCAGACCCAGCATATGCTATGCACATCAGTTAGAAGAGGAGCTGAGGTAATAAAGAAACTAGGAGAAGCTATTGCAAAATTTCATACCTGGCTTGAGGACTAGAGTGAGATGGTTTTATAGATCAAAGCTTCCTACAGTCACAAACTACAATTGGAAAACCAGAAAGGGATAGAGGATGGCAGGGTAAATTGTTAGTTTTTGTTTTTAATGCTCTTAACTCTACAGAATAAAAACTGAAAAAGTGGATGGGAGAAGAAATGTTCTGTAAATGCTAGTTTGCTCTGATGCAGTAGGAAAAAATGAGCGGCATGAAAAAAGATTTATTGGTTTATTCTCCACAGCAGGTTTCATATTGGTGTTTTATTGACATTTTATCAAAGAAGTAACCGTGATTCATTTCAAACCAATAAAGGAAAAGTGTATACGTAGCGGTTTGATGTTGGCTACAACCTCTGGCTTGGAACATGCAGCTGATGACAGACTGAAATATAGGCTCAGCCTGTGTACTGAATTAGAAAAGAATTACATAAGAACCCATAAGCTTCCAGTTTTTCCAAACCTCTTTTCCACCAACTGACATGCGTTGTATATTCTTGCAAGCCCTTTAAAACAGTCCAAACGACCCATTTGAAACGGCAAAAATACAGAAAGAGCACAACCCAAACCTCCCAAGAGTCACTGTAGCAATATTTTCCTGTTTGTGCGAACTGTAGGAAATTAAACATGCGAGAGGTCAGGGGCACTAGCGGGTTAAAGGTCATCCAGGGTTAGAGTTGAGCAGACAGTCCTGCTAAATCACTAGTGCAGACAACTCTAGTGGTTTTCTGATCTCTCAGTGCAGGGTGTTAAGAAAATGGGAGACAGGATGTTAAAATCAACCCTCCTTTCCAGAATGAGTAAACGCTGATTCCCAGCATTCCTCATCAGGATATTCCCCTAGGGTCCATCACTTATGTGCATACATTGGGGAGGGTCCTTCATGCTCAGCTGGGGGCAAACATGCAAACAACATCCTTTGTTAGTCATATAGAAAGCTTGGCACAGTGGGTTGTAGAGTTTTTAGACAATTTTTTAGACAAAAGGGCTGGTTGCATACTTAGATCGCATCATAAATTGTAAATGAAATGTTACTTATTTACATATTTATGGAATACTAATTGTACTGGTGTAGTATAAATATTTTCTGAGAATATTTCTGCCCTATTTGACTGTTTAAAATGAATGATGTAAGTTTCACAAACCATTTGTATTCAATCAGTTAGATGTGAACTTGGTTTTAGCATTTTGAACGATTCACTGGTTAGTTCATGAATCTTTTGCTCACTCAATAAAAAGGACCAGTTCACAAGAGTCATTTGTTTGAGAATCAGACATCACGCTTTGTGCTGTTTGTTGGTTGCATGCCTTGCCTTATAACATGATATCTAAGAAAAAGATTTGTGTCATCCTCGCAGACTGGAGCTTTAATAAGGTCAGTAAAAATATACAAACCAGAATTATCTGGATCTGAGATCTTGTGGTCATTGTCAAACTTGGTTCACTTTCAACATTCAAATATGTGAGAATAAGATTTTATGAGTGTGGCATACACTTTCAGTAGCTGTGCATAATAAAGGTAAACATACAGATGTTTATTATTTGTTAATTTACTTTTTCAACACAGAAATTACAAAATACATTGAGATTAGTTTTTAATGTTCTGTTATCAGAAAAAAATATAAAGGTAAAACTTTTTCAAGAAAAATGTAGGCTGCTACTACACAAATACAAGAACCACTTGCTTTATGTTAGTTGTGTTTGAAACATTTTCCCAAGAGACTTAAATTGATAAAACCCATATAATATAGCCTATCCTCAGGATAATAGCCTTTCTTCAGTCTGTAGACCTAGGTTAGGAACTGACCCTTTGTAACACCCATGACCATTATTTATTTGTCTTAAAACACTAGTCAGGGGAGAGAGCCAATCTGATTTAACTGACCAAAAAGCATAGGACGGCTTTCGGAAAGCTGTGCACACAGTTAAAAGATTAGGCAGCTGAACTACTGTGACTGTTATATCACTTTATTATGCCTTTACCAAGCTTGTAATGGTGCGTATCAACGATTTTTATCTATTTTCTACAAACAAACTCTTAAGTACAAAAAGGTTCTCATTGGACTGTGTTAACTTCTGTGTGAACTTCAAGCTGTACAGATTTGACTGCTGAAATGAAATGAAATTGGCAATACAATCAGTTTGTTTTACTGACAGTCGTTCCCCAAAGTGGTGGAAACAATTCTTCAGCTGCACTGTTTCTATGCTCTTGTCACAGAAAAGTTCCATGCTATGAAACACAAGAATAGTTGTGTTGCTTTAAGCATCCAGCCTTTCTGATCTCTATTCAGGAAGCCTTATCTTGCACAAGCAAAGATGCAAATCTCAGCTTTTAATGTTGAATAGCAGGCAGATGTGTCCTCAGAATGGAGAGTGTTTCAACATCTGGAAAATTGAGGAGAAGAAAGGAGCATGCAGATTAGTGTGTCTAGAGGGTTATGTAAACAAAATGTACCTTTCTGCTGTATTTTCTTTCCATAGAAAGATTTTTTGCAGAATTCATTTGTGGTCTTTCTTTTGTCTCTTCCTTGTTAATATTTATGAGATTATTCTGTTATTGTATCCGCATAATGAGAGGTATTTGGGAATTTTACTTTGGTCAAGCATGTTCAAGAAACTCCACACCAGGATAGACTTGTTTAAATTGGAATAGGTAATTGCGATTTTTGGGATGGATTTCAGAAAGGTTTATTATTTGGTTTAGAGAAATAAATGTATGAGTTTATAGAGACAAAGACGGAGTGGGGTTATTCCAAGTTCTAAAGTAATGAACAGCAGGCTTTGCTTAAGTAAGATCTGCTGACTTCTGTGCTGGGCAGGATTAGAGATAACAATATCTGATATTCTTGAGCTCAATGTCTCAAAAATAAAGAATGTTTCGACAACCGGATATCTAAAATTTATGAAGGTCTAAGTTTGAATTGGAGAACATTAGGTTGTGGTCTTGGACAAATACTTCCCTCCTGTCTTAAAGGGGAAAGCCTTGACCCTCTGTGGTTAAGTGGCTCAATGCAATTGAGAAGAAGGCTCTGACCACTCTGAAGAAACCATTTTTATAAACACCACCTTCAAACCTTAAAAAAATATATTTCTTCTGTTTTAGCTTGGTCTCTAAGTTTTAAACGTTAAGTTTACCCAAAAATGAAAATTGTGTAACTATTTTCTCACCTTCATAACCAAACGCATAAAACCTTTGTTCATCTTGGAATACAAATTAAGATATTTCTGATGAAATCTGAGAGCTTTCTGACGTTGCATAGACAGGAACACAACTGACACATTCAAGGCCCATAAAGATAGTGGTACTCTTTTGAAAGTGTGTTAACGATTGAAAAGCAACAGAAGAAATTGTTGAATAAGGTTTCTTTGCAAATAAAAAGTATTCTCGTAACTTCAAAAAAAATAGTTGAAGCCATATCACATATATACTACCTTTCAGGGACTTTAAATATGCATATGCATAGCCTCTTAGAGTTTCAATTATTTTTTTTCTGCCACATTGGTCAGTCAAGACACAAGCCACTTTGGACACTGTTCAGTCAAGAAAAGTCTTATTAAATATAAGCCTATTTTTTTTTTGCTATCAAACCATATCCTCCTTATGATTTCCACATCAACATTAAAACTTTCATATTGCGAAATGTTTAGTTGCTTTCCATTGTTCAATGTAATTTAAGTATAAAGTAAAGTATTGAGACACAGTAGGCAATACATAATTAAATGTAATATTTTTAAGCCACTGCATCACTTCAAATTAACTTAATGAAAAAAATATGATTAATTCATTTAAAGAAAGGGAACTGTCTGAGCAGCTGTGCAAAAATTAACCATACAAGAATGGAAAAATGTGAAATCTGATCAGGATGTCCCAAGATGATGGAGGCTGGACGGATGGATTTGTGATAGTGATTGTTGTAATGATTGGACGAGTGAGTAGAGAATGGGGGGGCTGGGGGAGGACTTGTTGGCAGGGTCACAAACTATTTCCTTAAACAGACTTATGAAAACCATACGGCACAAAGGAAAACCACAGGTCGAATCTCCCCCCACCACTCAGCACACTCATTACCCGCCCCCTCTTCCAATAACAAACGTCTGTACCCTCCTTCTCTGTCTCTCTGCTGCAGACAGACTGCAGACAAAAGTTATCCCTTTGAGCAGAGAGACCAGAGGTTTGAAAGAGCTCATAGGTAAATTTAAACATCTAATCAGGTCAGAAAAAAACTGCAGGCAAGACATAAGAAATACCTCAGCTGTTGACAACAAAAAAGCAATTATGGGAACCAGGACTGTCAGAAAAGGTCTTGCTGCATATTTCTGTCTTTTCTTTGGTCTTCTGTATTTGTATTGGTCTAAGGGAGTCATGGGACAAACCTTGCAGGAGCAGGACGGAGTGTGTAACGCCGAGGGATGCTATTCCATTCATCTCCAGCGCAAGACATTCAGGGAGTCCTGGAGGAGCTGCAAGGATAAAGGGGGGAACCTGGCTACCATCAAAGGACCAGAAGAAGCTTCCATGATCCATGACCTCCTATCGTCAGGAGTCAGACGTGCCTCCCGGCCCAGAATCAGGTTGTGGATTGGCCTTCAGCGACAACCTCGGCAATGCTCGGCCACGCGCCCTTTAAGGGGCTTCACCTGGATCACCGGAGATCAGGAAACACAGTACACAAACTGGCAACGTGAAGACGTAGGCAATGCTTGTGCTGCTCATCGTTGTGTGGTCATTACCTATAACACGGCCGACAAAAGTGGCAATGAAAAGAACAACTTCAAATGGCTTGACGGATCTTGTACTGTGGCCGTGGAGGGTTTTCTCTGCCGCTACACGTACCAAGGTATGTGCCCACCTCTGCAAAAAGAAGGAGAGGGTCCTGCACTCTACACCACCCCATTTGAACTGGCAAGTACTATTCTTACTCATGTCCCTTTTGGCTCAGTGGCAACCCTCCCTTGTCCCGATGGTGACAGGGAAGAGCAGTCAGTCCTGTGCATGCTGAGAGAGAATGGAAGTGTTGGCTGGTCGAAAGATGCACCCCTCTGCACAGACGCTCCGATGGAGTGGTGCGAACAGGACAATGGTGGCTGTGAGCACTACTGTGTCAACTCTGATGCTCAATACTACTGTGAATGTTCTGAGAATTATGTTCTGGCAGAAGACGGGAAGACCTGCCAGCTCTTGGATCCCTGCCACAGCGCTGACTGCGAGTTTGAGTGCGAGTCCACTCCTCAGGGACATCGCTGCAAGTGCCCCGAAGGGTACCTCCTGTCTGGAGATGGTCAGAGTTGTCTTGATATAGACGAGTGCTTGCAGAAACCATGCCCACATGAATGCGTCAATGCACCTGGCACATTTGAGTGTAGATGCAACGAGGGCTACCTTCCGTCTGAGTTTGGAGATTGTGTGGATGTGGATGAATGCATGGAAGGAAAGTGCGTTCATGTCTGTAATAACTTGCCTGGTTCGTACACTTGCAGCTGTCATGAGGGATTCTCTCCGCTCGAAGAAGACCCAGAGCAATGCGAAGACATTGATGAGTGTAAAACTCCAGACATTTGTGACCAGGTGTGCAAAAATTACGAAGGTAGATTCGAGTGTCAATGCGAGGAGGGTTATATGTTGCAAGAGGACAACTACTACTGTCGGCCAGTCGAACAGGATGAAGACTTGATGGCTGAATCAGCACTGAATGATCCTGGCTTGCCTGAACTGATGACAGATGTCAACCTTCTGGAGTCGCTGACAGATTCCCCGAACATAGAGTGGCACCCGACTTACCTGAGCTGGTTTACGGAGAAGACACACGAGGGAGAGGTGACCACACAGGAACCTGATTTAACTGAGCATGCATCTTCGAATTTACCTTCATCAAACTTTTGGATGGATACTACAACTTCAGCTGATTCTAATGAAGAGTATGCACATGAGGAGGAAATATCAATAGCAGCTGGTGATACACCCGATGTAAGGACTTCCAGAAACAAACAGCCCTCAGAGGCTCCGACATCTGTGCCAAAGAGAAAATGGGATTTTGTCGTGCTCACTCCTCCAACATTGCAAATACTAGAGGATGCACCGGCATCAGAAACAGAACAGCGTCCAGGTGACAGGAAGAGACATGACAAAAGCTGGCTGCTTGTGGCACTGCTGGTTCCACTGTGTGTTTTTATTGTGGTCATGTTAGCGTTAGGTATTGTTTATTGCACAAGTTGTGCTGTAGAGCCACGGAGCAAAAGCATCACAGACTGTTACCGCTGGACCACCACCTCCAAGCCTGAAAAATCAAGCACAGCTGAATCTCGAGCTTGAGTGAACTTGACTTTTTAAATAAATAAATAAATAAATAATCAGCAATGATCCTGGAACTTCGTCAAGCTGTTTTGGTGTGATCACACTGATGTCACTTGGGTATTATGTAGGATCCTGTGGGATATAAGGGCAAAATAGTACTAGGTGCACAACTCAACATTCAGAGATTCTTTTCAGACGATGGAGGGAACAATTATTTTCCAATGGAAGTGGAACAGTAACCCCCAAACTGTGTAAAAGAGACATTTTGTGGAAATTAGCATGCATCCCTTTTTCATATAATACAATGAATGATCATTTTCATAAAGCCTACAAGTAAAAATAAAACACACACACACACACACACAAATATATCAACATCTTAAATTTATTTGTTCCACTCGCACAATGTATGCAACAGCACCCCCAACAGTGAGGTATGTAACTACAATTGACAACTGTTTGTATAGAGACTTAAGGCTGTTTTGATCAAGACATTTACACATTGCTGATGAAATCTAGGGTCTTAGTGAAACAGCTGAGGCACAAAACACTTTTGACTGTTTGAAGGGAAATAGAAAAGCAAGAGAGAGAAAAAAATACTATACGAAATTATTATAACACATCAACAACCATTTGTTTCAGCACGCAATTTATGTTGCTGCTGCACTGTATCCCCCTAAAGTGCTTAAAAAATACTAGTAATTTTCAAATAAATCTCACTTGGTGTTAACAATAAAATTTGATAAACACTTTTTCCAGTTCACATTGCGCCTGCGCTGATAGAAGCTAGCTCAGCCGCTTTGTGTTGTACTGCCACCGTCCCACCAGTAGTTGTCACTGTTTGATATTTGAGTTTTTGTATTTAGCCTATCTTCTACAAACTAACGTGATTTTAATAAAAGCCGAACTTGCACTACGTCATAGTCGTTTTTCCTGTTCACATATGTTTTTTTTCTGTACTTGGCTAATTCACCAAAAATATTTTTTTTCTCTTTTGAGATATTGTAAAAATTAGCCATTTTATAGTCTAGGAGCAACAAAAGCATAAGTCAGTTTGTTTACCGCGTTAGGATTGTTGACGTCATATCATTAGCATATAATGACCGACATTATTAGCCGAGATATTTGTTTGAATTAATGCATTTAAAACATATGTTTTAACAGTTACATAACACGTTTATGTATGTGGTGTGCGGGAAGCTGATCCATCAATGAATTGTTTTAGATTGCGCGACAGCACAGAATCCTTCGTTGTCTTTAGAAAATAAACAACACAAGACAATTTACGTTAGCAGCGTAAACTACCTGAAATGACGAATGAAAAACGTTGTTTATCGACGAGGATGGGATTCGAACCCACGCGTGCAGAGCACAATGGATTAGCAGTCCATCGCCTTAACCACTCGGCCACCTCGTCATATAAATAAGATACTTTTGCTCTTAACTATAAAAAAGGACGTTTTTACAGTACATTGACAATTCACATTGACTCCACACTGAATGTAGGCTAAGTAAATAAAACATTAGCTAACTGACTTACTCGTTGCTGAACCACCTTTTTCACCGTTATATTTTGCTGAATCGTTATTAAACAGCCGTGCTAGTAACTCAGTTTACCAGACAGAGACAGCGACGTTGTTTGAATTTGTAAGTAATAGATCACAACAATAGATGCTTAGCGCTTATTTTACGTGGTTCAACAAATTAGCTGGGAAACATTTTTGCTTGACATTCGTGTTTCAGTAGTCACCTGCTGCCCTCTGCTGGCCAGTCAGACTTATAGCCACAATGATTTATATAACAGGTAGCACATTTATATAATAGTATAAAGGAATTTAATAGTGACAACTGCAAGTTGTCTGTCGTTATTTGTATTTATTAAGTGTTGTACTCTTTGTTGTGGCAAATATTTACTTTTGGGGCACCCACGTTTTTCCCCAGCAACTCAAAAAAAGTTTCAGTGTGTGAAATGTTTTTTGTATTTTTAGTCACGTGTAGCTAAACAACGTTACAGTAATGGTAATTATCATGTACATTTAGCATAATAGTCTGTCATCAGTTTGAATCATTATGTCCGCATCTACGATCACTTACCATGTGAATCTTGGGAGATTTACTTAATTTAAATGTCTAAAAAGGTTTATGGACGTTGTCTTGCATCATGTTTACAAGATAAAGGACAGGAAACGTCTCAGTAAAACAGGCGGGTCTCACTGTAAATGTCAACCAATGAAACAGAGGCTTTTGTAGGCTTGACCAATCACGTAATGAATGTGCTAGAGCCCCGCCCCGCGCCTCTGACCATGTGAAGACTTGCCGCGAATTTCAACTAGTTCAAACTGTTTAGGCGCGGGCGGCTGCATTAAGCTGGTCTTCTAGACTATTAATAATTATATATAATACAGTGGCTAGTTTATTTATTTAAGCATTTGATATAATAATGGCTACTCCTCCAAAGAGATTTTGTTCAAGCTTTGACGCTGACCTCAGTTTCGAAAAAAGGGCGTTGAAGATCTCAATAGAGGGAAACATTGGTAAGTTGAATTCATTTAGGTTTAATCAGTTAACTAATTTACATAAAATAAAACGCACTTAATATAACTTGTTATCTAAGCGTTGTTAACACGTTCATTTTTATGAATGATCAAGTACTATTCTTAAGAGCTTTATATTGTTAGATACAGTAGTAACGTACTGTTGGCGCCAAAATACTACGTTAGGGTTATTTTGTTGAGCGAGCCTTCACAGCCATCAATAATTATTATTATTAGACTGAATCATTGCAAGATTGTTTTCTTGCCACACGTTTTAAAGATTTTTATAAATGTTTTAAATAACAAACAAGCTTTAATGATGAGTCTGCATGACATTGAACGTACATGAACACAAGGGCATGCATTTACATTCATTTTCAATAACCATAATTATGATATATAGATGTTGATCTAAGGTTTTATATGTATAATCACTTAATAGTCTGAACAAAAAACGTTCTTAATGTATTATAAAAAAGGTACTATGGAATAGGTGCCAGCTGAATAATTATGTTTTATGCCATGCAGACTATAATTTAAAATATTAATAACAATAATAAACATTTAGTACCATCTTTTAAGAATAAGTCAAGTTTTACAACAACTGGTTTGAGCATGTTTCTGGCAATTAATGCCATCTAAATTTTAAATATATATATTTTTTGTGAACAGCGGCAGGGAAGTCAACTTTTGTGCGTTTGTTGGAGCGGGCGTCAGAGGAATGGGAGGTCATACCAGAGCCCATTGGGAAGTGGTGCAATGTACAAACCACAGAGAACGAGTATGAGGTACAGTATGTCCCTCTGTGTACTAGACATTTAATAATGAATGTGTCTTCAGACTCAGTCTCAAACATTAATGTGAGTGATTTTAAATAACCCATCTCCTTCTATCACTGTAGGAGCTCAGCACATCCCAGAAGAGTGGAGGTAACCTGCTGCAGATGTTATATGACAAGCCTAGCCGCTGGTCTTACACTTTCCAGACCTACGCTTGCCTGAGTCGTGTCCGTTCACAGCTTCAGCCACCTTCTGCCAAACTTCAGCAGGCAGAGCAACCGGTCCAGTTCTATGAGCGCTCTGTCTACAGCGATCGGTACATACATTAAACAGATCGTCTGAACAAAGCTTAAGTGTGGTGTTAAACTGAAAAACTATATTTTTAAATCTCCAGGTATGTGTTTGCCTCTAACCTGTTTGAGTCTGGAGATTTGAATGAGACCGAGTGGGCCATTTATCAAGACTGGCATTCGTGGCTCCTCACTCAATTTGAGTCCCAGATTGAGCTTGATGCAATGATCTATCTTCGTGCTGATCCTGAGGTACCCCGCAGCTTCTTGCCTGATGCATGGTTTGCCTGTAGTAATATATAAGCGATGTAAATGTGAGAATTTTATGAGGTATTGATTAAACATGATCTGCAGAGGTGCATGCAGCGTCTTACATTCAGAGGCCGAGAGGAGGAACAAGGGATTCCACTGGACTACCTGGAGAAGCTGCATTATAAGCATGAGTGTTGGCTGTACAATCGAACCACAAAGTTAGTGATCAACTTACTATATGCTGAAACTTGTACTTGAATTGTTTTTCAATGTTTGAATATCTAAATGGGTATTTTCTCATATACAGGTTGGATTTTGAGTATCTTAAAGACCTTCCAATATTGCTTCTGGATGTTAATGAGGATTTTAAAAATGACAGAATTAAACAAGAAGGGATCCTTGATAAGGTACGTATATAATGGTGAAAATTACAACATTAGGAGTTTTGCCGTCATGTTTAGATTAGATTTTTACATTGTAAGTAAGTTTTGTACCCTTTTTTTTTTCCAGGTGAAGGAGTTTTTGAGGACCCTCTAGCCTACAAATATACATTAAATTGTGTCAATTATGGAAACTCCCGATTTATCACTTTCTGGATTTGCTTGTGGTCACCAATGAATTTGTGATTGTATTTAAATTTTTACGCTGATTTTATATTTAGCTTGTACATATGTATTTTGTTGTATATTAAACATCATTTTTTTTACAAAACATTGTTTTAAACTCTTCTGTAGTGGACAAAACGGATATGTAGTTAAAAGTAACATTTGGAGAAAATATTATTTATGTGCAGTTTGTGATGCAATTTGAAGACTTCTGTAAGAGAAAAGCTGACTGGAAATATTACAGGATTCCCACAGCCATGGAAAAGCAGGAAATGTTAGCGTTTACAAAACAAAAGTCATGAATATGAATAAAATCCTGAAAATGTCAATTCTACTTGTTATTCTCTGCTCTTAAATATTATGTTAGTGTCAGTGCAACCTATAAAATTATATTTGATCAAATCTTTTTTTCTGTACTTACAAGCAACTGGAAACGTCATGTAAATTAAATGGTCAGATGTGTGGGAAGAATGTGTGCTGAAAGATGTACAGCTTGAATAGAGGGAGAAAAATAAAATGGTTTCATAACCATACATTTCTGCAGATTTAGACAATTCTCTCCACTTTGCTTTATGATTAGCTGCCCAAACTCTTGCTTCTGTAAAACGCTGTCAGGACGCTGACTCACTCACCAATGAGAAGCTGCTGGTTCATCCTCGTGATTAAGCTTTCGTAATATTCAGCTTTCATGGTCAATGCTACTCATTGAAGACTTTCAGGTTTTCATGATAATTTTGTGTAATTTTAACAGGTTAATATATTTCCAAAAAAATTAACCTTTAAACCTTAAAATGATCTGTTAAAATCTTAAAATTTAACGTGTTTTTTATATTTAGACGTTTTTAAGATGTATATAAATAGTTTAAATGTCAAACAAGCTGTAACTATATGTCTGCATGACATTAAGTGTACATGAACATGAAAGCATGCTTTTACATTCATTTTCAATACCATAATCATGGTGTATACATGTCGATGTAGTTGTATATGTATTCATATTTTAGTATACAGAGTACTTTGAATAGTAAAGCCAAGTATTGAAGCTTATGAACAGTTTATGAACATTGAATTTAGATATTAATGCAAGAGAAAGTTTGAATATCTCCTCTAGTAGTTTTCAGTTTCACCTGTAAATAAAAAAACAGCTTTTAATGGACCCTCAGTCATAACAGCATAAATGTTTTAAGTCATTAAATTTTTTTTCATAATATTTTTCTATGAATCAAAGTGACAGCTTCTATACCAATACAAAAAAGGTTAAGTTTCTTTATGTTGCAGAATATGAAAAATCTACTCCCATGCAAAATATGTAAATAATGTTTTCAGAAAGAAAGTACAGAATTGTCACAATATATTTTGATCTCTACTCTACAATTTATGATGTTTGCACAATATTACATAAAAATAAACTACAAGTCCCATAAGTAAGTCTTTCAGAGAAATCCGGGTATTGCTTCACCCAGGTCGGTCGCGCCCTCTTCTAAACGTAGTGTTATTGACACAGTTGTCCTAACATGTTAAATAATAAGTGTGCCAAATATCGGACGGATAGATGATAGACTTAACTGTCAACACATTAGATATTGCACTCATAAAATAATTCGACAGTTGGGGACAGACTATTCTGATGCATATTGCATTGCATTAACGTACAGTAAACATGACACCTCCAAAATTCATAAAACTTCCTAAATATGATTCTGTAAACAAATTAACCTCTACTTTCTTGAAAAAGACAAAAATAGGCGTATCGAGAGGGCGGGAATTTGTGACAAGCGTGCCCACGTCCAATCGTCTTTACTAAATTATGTTTCCTGGCGTTAAATCTTAAAGCCCTCTTGTAAACCAACCTTGACGTCGCGTGCTTTCGCTCGAGTAGCGTGTGTCGCGGCCAATCGGGTTCCAGTACTTAACTCTCGCGCCCAATAGCCTTCGCATATTTTGAAAAGGGGCGGGACAATACACAAATGGAACGAAGCAGGGTAGGTTGTTAGAAAGTTAATGGCTTGGGGGAAAGAGATTCTCTTCTCGCTTCAGGAGAGTTTGAGGATTTTTCTGAAGTAAAACGTAATTATTTTATAACATTATAACCCCAAAGAAAGTGAAGAGACAACATTACCTTCACAAACAGACGTATTATTTAGGAAAGTATGCAGGATGCAGTAGCCGGGACGGCAATGCTGACGGACGGCTTCGAGGACGAGATTGACTCGGTGACTCCGCGTTCCCCTGCGATAGGGATGGGGGTTGGAGCTACACCAGGAGCCGGACTCGGGGGCCTCGGGATCGGCGTCGGTGGCAAGAAAGTCCGCTTGTTCGGCGAGGCTGGCGGGCCCACCACAGACAGACTTGATTTCAAACTCACAGCGGCCGCGGTGCTATCGTCAGGCCCCGGATCCGGCAGCGACGAGGATGAGGTGTCTGAGGTGAGAGCGAGTCAGCCAGCAGGAAAGTGTGTGAGTGCGTGTTAGCCCACATGCTAACTCTAGCTAGCCTTAATAGGCTTCATTCCCAACCCACCAAAACCCTGGAATTAATCACCTCATCTAAACAGGCCGACTTATCACGTCCCATTCTTGGCAACATTAATACAACAACACTCTTGCGCGGAGAGCCGTTAGCAGCCATTTCAACTGCGTTTTTCGCGACCCACGTTGCCAGTTGCGTTTCTAAATAGCTAAAATTCAGGCGAGTTAGCTTAGCTTAGCACGGGCTCAGAGACGAAGGCTGCGATTTGGGCCTAAAGAGAACATCAGGGGGCAACGCCGTCGTCTGCTAGTTAGCCATCCCGAAATCGTTTCACCGCCTTCAGCCACTTGCCACCCCAGTCTACGCCCTTTAAAGTCTAAATCACCACACGTCCTGTCTAACTGACAGTCATTTTGAAGGATCTAGAAATGTCGCTAGCCGGGAAGCTAAGTGGATCTTGGTACGTAACTAAATATTAGCTGTTTAGCAAAGCTTATCTGCGCCAGGCCTTTTCACTGTGTTTGTAAACTTGTGCTCTGGCTTGGATCTTCATATTTTTGAGTTTAGGTGCAAGATGTTACAACGTTCACGTTAACCCGAGTGTCAGCAATAGCACTCCGGCTTAAGTAAATATATCTCCACTGCAGCTTCTGAAATTTCACGGGACGCAAATGTTAAAACAGCAAGATTTAAGTTTAGATATTTCCTCCTGGGTGTCAGTAAAGCTATCGTCTGCTATTATGATAATGAAGTGTGGCGCTTGGTTTCAGGGCGACTTGTCATGCGGGTTTGTCGTCATACATCAAGATGCACCTGTTGGGTCCTGTAGATGTTTAATTCTCAATCCCACTAAGGATGTTTTTCTATAACTGCTGCTACTTATAGAACCAAGCGTGTACTTCCATTTGATCCACGGTTCCGCGAATGTCAGGACAGGATTCACCTTTGTTGACACATGACAGGCGTTTTCCAGACAAGAATTGCGTGATGAAAAATTATTGCTTGCATGTTGGGGCGGGTGATATGACCAAAAGCAATAACGATGCGTGTAATTTTGTTTCATGGTAACAACACGATACAGTTATTTTTGTATACAGGGATGTTGCAATTCTCGCTATTGTAGGTGAAATCGAATTTTGATATCACAGCAAAACCAAATACTTACCTAACATAAAATGTTCTCAAACTGAAAACAAGCAAATAGTTTGTAATTAAAATGAAACTATTTGAGCAATAGAACAGACACAAACAAAATAAGTGCTTATTTAAGTTGCTCTGTTAGCATGCAAATACCAACTTGTTAATTTTTTTCTAATAAAATTATTGTACATTTTATTGTGAAGATTTCATCCATGCATCTTTTTTGATCTTATGTTTAATCAAAATTGATCTTCTGGTGAGAACTACAGGTCTGGTGACACATTCAGGACTTTTCCAGTCATTTAGTCCCCCTTACTCCAACCCTGCAAGATTTTGTTCATCTGCTTCCACTTTTAAATGCAGTGCCGACATCTCAAAATCCAGTTTACGACTGATGCAAAGAACCAAGTCCCAGCCTACATTTTTGATAATCATTGCACTCAGACGTATGCCACAAAATTTAAGGAAAGGTCACCCTTGCGTTTCATTGTGACTTTAAACTGACTGTCTTAAAAAATGTGTGCAGATGACGGGCTTTTATTGCAGCGTGTATCATAACCGCAATCTTTCTGTATCAATCATCCCTAAATAGTTGCTCCACTACCAAGCATGCAGACTTTTTTTTTTAAAAATCTGTTTTGTTGGATGTAGATGCCTTTATTAAAGTAAATAACTAAAGTCAAATTGAGTTTTCAGGATATTTCCAGTTCCTGTTAGGTCACCATGCGTCATGAGTCAGTCTGCCCTATGAACTCAAATTAGACTAAATATCTTTTAGCATTGTTTATGAGAAACAAGTGCAGTCATTCAACCGAGAGTATAGCTGAATCAGAAAACTCAATCTGACCTGAATGCTGGATCATGTAATAAGTTGTTACATCCATGGGATGCTATTACATAGCAGTCGAGTGCATTTTTAGTTATATTTAAATTCTTGACATTCTGCTTGGTTGTTTTAGTCCTGCATGGAATTTCCGCAGTTGTTTGTAATCATAAATTTGCATAGCCAGGTTCAGCTTATTTGTGTGTTGCTTTAAATTGTGACATTCAGACTTGTTCTTGTTCTGTTGCAAGCTATAATGTTAAAATGCCATGAAAAATGACATACAATTCGAATGACTCCATGCGAGTGTGAAGTTTTTAAAAAGATTAGTCTGCTTCTGGGAAGCTTTTATATGTTCTACGTGTACAGGCACATAAGTGATATTCTGGGTTTATTCAGAGACTCTGTTCAATCAATATCAGAGTCGGACAAATGCCAGATGAAAAGAGCAGCATGCTTGTAGAAGACAATTGCCCTTTTCTGCCCTCATGTTAAAATGCTTTTTCTCATGAACACAGAAAAAAGCATAGTGTTAAAATTTGTTACGTTTGACTAAGTTTGTCCTTGTTTACCGAATCCCTCGTTAGGATCTTTTCATTCGAATGTTTTAAGAACTCTGTTACACTGTTTTTGTCTTATGTTAACTTAGAGTGTTCTTGCAATCGTTTGTTGGTGTGTATGGTATATTCCCATTACATATTTAATGACCAACACACAATTCACATGTCTGTGGCCTATGACACAGCATGTGTTTGCTAATTAATTGCATATTGCAGTCTGGAGAGGGAGTCAACTGTACAGTTGCTACATGTTAACTCCCTGTCTGTGGGGAAAACTAGATATAATCATAGCAACGAAGCTGCCAATAGGGGCTGGCTGATGTGGCCAAAATATTGTCATGATACCTTTTCCATATCATACGATATCAATATTTATGATCAATTTACTTTTAATAGGGTAAGAAATGCTTTCCTTGTCTTTGTTAATGTGAACAACAGAGAGAAATAGGACTACCTTTTAATTTAAGGCCCCATAAAATCCATCTGATTTTCCCTAAATTGTGTATCCACCCCCCCCATCTGGATTCTTTGCTTTATGATTTATCTAATTTCATCAGAAGTGTATAATTAAATCAATACAACTAAAATGTGACACATGTAACAATTTCATACAAAATAGTAGATTTTTTTTGTCAAATAAGGTGCTGCACAACAGAACCATATTAAAACATGGCTGAAATATGTAGGTTGTATGATATTCCTTTTACTTTGGTATAATACTACTTTTAGTATTAAAAGTATTACTGAAAGTGATATTAGTGATATCGATATATGTGATTTTACTTTTAGAAGTACATTTACCGTAACTGTAATGTTACAATTTCTTCAAGTTAAACCAGACTTTTAATTTGGCAAGCTGTTGTAAAGATCTTTGAGTTTTAGTGTGTATTTGACAGTTTTTCTTAAATTAAATGGTGAAAAGCTTGTAAAGTGACTGAGAGTAGCTCATATATTGACTCGCAGGCTCTGAAAACACTTAGATTTACATGTATTTGAGTTTGTGTAGTAGCCACACAGACGCACACAGAACATTCAGGATTATTAGCTGCATGTGTTAATTGGCTGTTATGTTTATTTCTGCCTTTAGAATAATCTAAATGAAATGTCAAAAAATTGTTGATATGATAATGATATTGTTTATGTGCCAACCCCTGTAGTTTATGTCCTGTGTAGTGCAACATCGGTTCTCTGTGGCTGTTCAAGTACATTTGACTCTCACCAGGCTTTTTGTATATGATCCTCCAAGCAGTTTTATTTATTTATTTTTTAAGTCATGAGTGTATTGAAGTGCAAAAGGGCTAGTGTTTCCTGCTGTATTGACAAATGAAGTGATAAAAGCTTTAAATACAAAGTATCAGTTAAAGTGGTTATTTTTGGCTATGCAGGTCTCAAGGTTTGAGTCTATAGATGTAGTGACCATGATGTGGCTTGAGATGCAGCTTTTAATAATGATTCTTTATCAGCTTGAGTTGTTTCAACTCTTCATTATTGTACATTACAAAGTAGACCTACCTGTTGTAAATAGTTGTGGGGACTATGACAGCCCCAGCACCACTCACTATTGCTAGCTTTTTTTAACCAATAGATTTAAAGTGATGCACCCTCATATTGGCCCAATTCTGTAGATCTCAAAAGATGTTAGACAGGATATTTATGCCTTCTTTTCCATGCACTAAAAGGTGACACGGGGCCATCATGCTTCAAAGATTTCAAAAGAGAACCTTCAAAACACCAAAACAGTAGTCCATGTGACTCATGCACTATGTTTCATAGGTAACTTTGAGGAACAGATTGAAATTTGTCCTCGTCTCCATCAGCTATTAAATATTGACTCTGGATTTATAGGCAGTATATTGTCTAAATTTATATTTGTCACAGCATGAACAGTTGTGAGACTCCTCGGCATTATCTGTTATAAGAACTTGTAACGTCTGGCATCTTTGATGTTCAACCTTTTGATGTGCTGTACTTGTATAAAGATCTATTGCAGCAGAGATTATTAGTGAATAACTGCATGTTTTTTTTAAATCGTGAGGCCCAAAGCCTTTGATTATACAACAGAAGTCTAATGGTCCCCTTCATGATTTTTATTTTTGTTTGTTTGGGCTTGTCAGTTCCTGCTCATCCTTCATTTTAGCTTAAATTATGCCAAACATCTCCCCAAAAATGTAGTTTGAAACAACATGGAGAGTAAAGAAATGACCAAACTTTATTTTTGGGGGGGTGAACTTTACCACATGTCTGTACAGCATGTCTATTATCCTGTAACTTTTCATGTGACATGCTATGCTATGTTTTTTTGTGTGTGTGAACCTGCTGACCCCAGCCATATGTAGTGCAGTACATGATCTGTGTAATCGCGGGACGTGCCGTTTTGGACTTTACACACTGTATGTTTTTGTAGTCTTACTGCCAGTTGTCTGTGTGCATGACTAAAGTTTCACTTGCAATGTACAAAACATTATCATTTTTGTGTTTGCCCCATCAGGAAACGTTCCATAAGAGGTTTCTTTTTTTTAAGGACGTAGGAATTTGAGCCAGTGTCGTGGATTTCACCAAGTCATCCTATTGTTTTCACGCAAGTTTAGGGTTACCAGCCCTAAACCTGTCTGCAGCCACCAGACATGTCGTTGGATGTAATAAAGAAATTGTCCCTCCTCCCTCACTTCTTGCTGGAAGTGTAGTGCTCGCAGTCGGTCTCTCATGGCAGAGATGAGGTAATGAGAGTCACTTGTTTGGACGTAGCCTCTCGTCTCGCCCTCGCCTCTCTCTTTCTCTCTCTCGCTAGCTCGCTCACTCACACACCGAGACAGATGCTTCCCAGAGTCTGAGACCAGAGCACAACAATTCCAGCCACGCCAAAGAGCCCTGCACATTCAAATGCTCCTGTATGCTTTTAATTACTCTTACTGCAGATGGGCTCTGCTTGACCACACCCGGCCTTGCTGCCTTACTCACCCTGCTTTTTGGGTCAGCTCTTTTTGGCAGCCCTTCGTATTTATCTCTTTTGAATTTGTTTGACCCCTCCCAGTTTCTCGGGCTTGAAATTCAGTATGCAGAAAGGGTAATCTCTTGACATAATTATAAGTACAACCAGAATAGTGTGTTTTGGCGTGTTTCTGGTGGTGGCCTCCTAGGTTTTGGCAAGAGCTACGGTCTTATAAGTTGTATGGATATTGTAGAAGTCTTGAGATCGAGAAGCGGTTGTTTTTCATTTATTTACATTCTTTTCAACAAATCTTTCATAAATGCGTGCGTCCTTCTGCCAATGTGGGTGGAATGTGGTACTAAAGTATGCAAAAAAAGGCAACCAAGCTTTTTGTCATGATGATTACTGCATGTTTTGAAGGTTTTTTTGCTTTTGTTTTTTGCCGTTTAAGTTTATGTAAATCCATGTACTGTATTGCTGGAAAACACACACTACCGTTTTAAAAGAATTGGGTTGGTAAGAGAGTCTTTATTTGTTTAGAAATTCTGTAAAAATTGGCGGTGATTTTTGTCACTTGTAATTTTGTTTTCTATTTGAATGGTTTTTAATTTATTTGTTCCTGTGATGCAAAGCAGAATTTTCAGCATTAGTCCATTCTTTAGTGTTACACGAATTTCCTTCAGAAATCATGCCAATATGCTGATTCTGTGCTTAATAAACACATTGTCTTGATATTGAGAGTAGCTGCCGTTTAATATTTTTTAGGAAGCTATATTATATGCATTTTCTTCAAAACAACACCGTTTATAACACCATATAAACTCTTTTGAACAATATATTCATCCGTGGTGGAAAAGTGAACTGTAGTGTACAAAAATAGGAGTTATTTTCCAATAATTACATTTTGTTTTGTTTCTGTATTTTTTAAATAAGCTCATAATTTGATACATTTGCAGGTTGTTTCATTCTCAGAGAAAATAAAAGAATTGTTAACAGAACTGTTAATGAACAAGAATCATTACATTTCTTACAAGTCGGTGTCCAAGAGCTCAGAGCAGATCCTTCTTCTGTGTGGGTGTGTGTTGGTAGTCTAGAACTTTATCAACAGTTTGCACTGGCAATAGGAAACAGATTTGAACTGAACAGAATTTGATTGAAAGCGTCATGTACATCATATGCCTCCTGCTGTGTTTACATACAGCAAGTTCTTACAACCGGATTATTTAACCATGCTTGTCTTTTTTTATTTTTGCGTTTCAAAAACAAAGTAATCCTTTTGGGCACATCGGGCATTGTTTGAGCACCCTCAGATGTCACACTGGCTTTGAAGGGTTTTGTGGCTTACCACAGGAACAATTAAAAACTCGTACAAGGTTACTGTGCTGTGCTGGGAGGTGAGATTTAAATTAATTTTTCTTAGATGTATTAAAATTGTTAAAAAGTGACAATTTTATAGCCTAATGTTTATATAACTGATGTATATTGCAAACAAATAAATAGAATCACTTATTATATTTTTACAATTTCTTGATCACCAAATCAGCATATTTGACTGACTTCTGAAAGATCATGTGACACCAAAGACCGAAATAAAGGCTGCTGAAAAAATGATCATCAAAGCAAAAAAAGATTATTCTATAAAATAAGCAACTGTTAAATTGTAATACAAGAGCTCACGTGTGTGCGGCACTACCAGAGACTCGCTGAGGTTTGTCCAAGTCGCTAGATTTGTCACTAGCCGCTTTTTTGGAAAAATGTCACCAAGGGGGTCTGAAAAGTCGCTAAACCTAGTGACAAAGTCGATAAGTTGACAACACCTCTTCTTCCAGTGTCAAAGATAATGTGTATTGAGTGGTTACTTAACGTGCAACGTTAACAAACGTTAACGTGGTTGTCAAATTTCTACCAGTTAATCGTGTCTACATTTTCTTGCTGTTTTGGTCAACTAAATGCAGCTTTTTCCTATACAACAGAAGTGGAGTATTTATTTCCAGTAATGACTAACACAATCGACAGAGCAAATTGGTGTAGGGTTGCCAAAAAACAGATATGATAAACCATACATGATCCACAAGCTTTTGAACATCTTTGTATTTCTGTCCATCTCGTTCTCTGACCGTCATGGGATCTGAGTTCAATTTATTATTAATTTATTACCAGTATAAGATTTAAAAGTTTATAGCTAGGAGATGCTTTAACACTCATCTGTTTTTATATTTTTCTCACTGGTAAAAGCTTGTAGCATATTAATCCAGTAATTGCCAATAAGTGGTATTAAAATGGATATTAAGCTTTCCTTTTTTTGTTAAAAACTTTAGTATACATGTAGTTTTAGAAAATGCCTCTTGTGGCTTTAGAGAAGACCATGCTGGTCTAATATTTGCAGACTTAGCCATCACGAGCTCCTGTCTATGCTAACAAGCATAACAACCAGTTCCTCCCAGTAACCCACAGTGTGGGTCGCCCTGCTTAGTGGGTGTTAAAGGAGGTGTGTGGAGGTCAAGGGCAAAAGGGAGAGAAGGAGGGGGAAACCCGCTGATCAGCTCATCTTAATGCTTACAGTAATTCCTCATAGGCTCAGGGCCTAAATAGCACACAGCTCTTTCTCCCAGCTGCGTTTAAGAGGGGGGTGGGCCTAATGGCTGATGTGAACTTTGTGACTAGTGCCCTCATTTGTGTTAATTACCTGTTCATGTTCAAAGGGACACACCAGGGCTTCTGTTGTTATTGTTATACTGGCTTGTGTGATACATTTTAACACTTCAAAACCCAATTTGTGAATTCTGTTGCATCTGATATGTGTACGTGTACATAAAATATAAAACATTTTGATCTTTTCTCTCTTACTGACAAGCTGCACAAGCTTCATTTTCAGTATCACAGGTGATTCTTTGCAAAACTAAACAGAATATTGTGTATCTTGTCAGTGATATACTGTTCTGTGTGTTAACTGCTGCCCCATTTGAAAACGGGTGATGGGAGATTTACTGCTAATCAAATAACCGATTTTATTGATGACATGCACATGAAAATATCATGCAATATTTTGCCCAGCCATTTGTAATGATGTGTGATGTGCAACAGCGATGGAGTACTCGGCCGTGACAGTGGTGATTGATCATGAAAACGATAATCATGTTTTTCTGATTAGTTGTAGCATCACTTTGGGATTAATCTAATATAGGATGTTAGGATATTAATGTTTATTAAGATGCTGAATGCACTGCATATTACCAGTGTTTAGTTTCATGCTCGAATGCAATGCCCAGTATCAACTAAGTAATTTGATAGGGTATTATATATTGCTTTTAGATGGTTTTTTTGGGTTGGGGGTGAAATCTATAGTAAATTCTGTCTGCTTTCTATGGCTGTGTTTCAGCATGCTGTCACGGAGGGAGCTCACTCTCTCTATTTGTAGCACGTACCTTTTAGATATTTTCATTCTCCATTACTGCCATACTCAATTACTAATTATATATCGCATGCAATCAGTCAATCTTCCTCTTACAACTGTCTGTTTAGGCTTAAGTGCAAATCTACTGAGCCTTTGTACAAATCAACATGGTACACATTGTTATCATTACTAGCCTACACATGCATGAAGGGTAAAATAAGAAGGGCGTACGTAGCCTTACAAAAAAGAAAACGTGTATATCACGGTTGTTGCATTCTTCTCCGGTTATATGCGTCAATAGTATTACGATATTGCGGTTATTGATACCTCGTTCTCTTTATGATGTAAACGTTTAAATGTCCAGTGTAGACACGGACTTTGTGTGTGAGCAAAAAAAGCACAATCCGTATCTAGTAGGGCTTGTGAAGATATCCTGTGAAACGCGACTGGTCTCGTGAGAACTTGGCGATATCCTCGCGATAGTGGTATAAAGAAAACTGCTGCCGCGTTCTATTTATGACATGCTGACACGAATTCCAAATGGTTTTCAAAGGTTGGTTTATCGTAGTGCTGTCAAATGATTAATCGCGATTAATCGCATCCAAAATAAAAGTTTTTCTTTACATGTGTATATTTATTAAGTATATAAAAATACAAACACATGCATGTATATATTTAATGAAAATAGGTTATGTTTATATA
>JAUYWG010000022.1:2768594-2791090 GCA_034779775.1 Enteromius afrohamiltoni | reverse complement strand
TAGATATAATTTCAAATATAAGAAAATAAATATATAATTGCATTTACATGTAAATACTTTCAAAATATATACTGTGTATGTGTGTGTGTTCCTGGTGTTTAAAATAAACATAATAAATAAACACAGCATCAACACACATTATGTAAAGAAAAACTTTTATTTTGGATGCGATTAATCGCAATTAATCATTTGACAGCACTAGTTTATCGCATCTAGTGTAGAAAGACTGGGGTGTACTTCACTTCCCGCGTTCCGTTCCATCCCGCGCACAGCCGCATCCGCACAGCTTTCAAGTTATACTCGATAGCGGATTCGCCACATGCGCAATGCTACCTTATTGAGTGGCACTCTTTTAGCATTCTTCTCACGCATACACTGTTGTAGGCGGACTTGAAAAAATGGCAGCACGCAGACAGGGTGCTGCAAGAATCTCCTGATGACGGAAATTATGAAACGCAGACAGAAGTATATTTTGGCCTTTATGCTGGCTCGACATTTATTGCAATATCGTCATAGGCACTTTCAGTGAAAAACATATCCTTTTAGTTTACCAACTATATAGTTGTGTCCAAAAACATTTAGGAAGAAAGAAAATAGAAACGGTCTTTCTGTGTCTTCATCAGTTCAGTCTGTAGAGAACAACACAGACTCTTATCATAACACAGATTAAACTTACAATATGTTTTCAGAATGAACTTTTATTTTAGCAGCCCTTCAGAAGTATAATAATTTCTTCCTTCTTCTCTTTGCTCTCCTCTTCTAATAAAATACAAACAATGCAAATGTTTCACAAACTACACACGAAATGAGTGAGAAATTTACAGAGTGCAACGTAAAAAAATGGTGCAAATAATCTTTATGAACTATAGAAGTACATAAAATAACCACTGAACGGATGATCTGGTTGTCTCGGTTTTTGAGGGTTAATTTTTAAAAAGTTGAGTACAAATGCACCTACATTTTTGGAATGTTTTTGTTGAATGAAATATCATTTTCCCCAATATATTTTATCATTGAGGATTTGTTTTAAGGGTCTAAAAATCTTGTTTCATTCTTGTGAACCCAGTGTCTTGCCTTGTCTCGTGGGATAAGTGTCTCGTCTCACCCCTAGTATATAGTCTATATAATGCTCAGTATGTTAACATCGCTTATCCTGCAATTTGACGTGTACAGATTTGCACATTGCATAAATATGCTGAAACATGCAGCCCTAATACACTATATGTACATAAAAATTGACCAAGTAATGTTTAGTAACTATGTCTTGGCGCAATCTCCAGTGAAAACTGCCTTCAGACAGGCTTTTCTGCAATCGTTTAGTCTGCTTACATGCCACCCCTCCAAAATCAACTAAAAGTTGGCAATTGTTTGAGTGCAATGACCAGATATCTGAAAATCCAGTCATAGAACCAAGTCCTCGCCTTCCTTTTGACAAATTCTATATATGTTATTTTAATGAAAACGTGTGTAGAAACGCTCATAACTCTGCAAGAGTAAAGAGGCATTTTATTAGTCATAGCTTGTGGAGAGAAATAGTGTAGACACTGGACATAACCTTCTGTCACTGTACTCTTCTTTATTTCTGTCTTTCTATTTCTATATATTTTCTATTGTGTAGACCATGTGTTTTTTTATGCGTGTCTGTGAGGGTATAACTGTACTTTGCATCCACTGGTCATTGCAGGATCATTGTAAGGCTCTTGTGTCATTTCAGCACTTCCTGATGTATGGTATTGTCACACTGTGGCGTCGGTGTGTTCACTGGAGCGAACCATATAAATTTTTTACAAGTCAGGCCATTGTCTGCTGATTCTAACAGACACAAGTATTGCCCAGTATGTTCAATTTACTTTAGATAAATTGAAATTGAAAGTTAATTTGAATGTATACAAAAGTGTGCAAGACCACTTCCTTTTTTTCCCCTTGTTTGGTAAATAATGAGTACTGTTGCTGACACTGTATCTTTCCGTGCAGGTGGAATCGTTCATACTAGACCAGGAGGATCTGGATAACCCCGTACTAAAGACAGCTTCAGAGTTACTCCTATCCAGCGCAGCAGACGGAGCCGACCTCAGAACAGTAGACCCAGAAACACAGGCCCGGCTCGAGGCATTACTAGAAGCAGCAGGTACATCCTCCGGCCGCCCCTGATGTGATCGCATTAAGCCTAATGATTTATCCTGTGTCTCTGCATGCATGTGCTCACAACTTCTGTTTGTTTATTCAACGTCTCCACAGTGCTGAGCATGAGTCGCGAGTCAAATTTTCTTGCCAAAAAAATCCTTACTGAATTGTAAATAATTAGGGCTGCAACAACTGATTATAATCATAGAAATAATCAGTGACACAAAACTGTGCACGAAGAACATTTCCATAAACATGCGTTTCATTTGCTTTTTTAATTACTTTATATTGTATCCTTTTATACAATACCGTTCAAATGTCAGAATTTTGTTTATCAAAGAATGTTCAACACTGCATTTATTACTTGAAGAAACACAATCATTGTGAAAGAATTATCACTGATTTTCTTAAAATGCAGTTTATCCCTGTAATAGCAAAGCCGTTTTTTTATAGTAATGTTACTTTTCATCCTGATGACACACCAGGATGATTATCGGACGTGAATATTGTCAGTGTTTTTTCGCTGTTCATACCCAAGTGATTTTCACTGACAGTGACAAACGGGGATACAGACAGATGACAAACATAAATAGAGATAAGTACACAAGGTGGCACAGTGCAATTTTTGTTTTTGCTCAGAAATTAAAACGGGCAAAAAAAAAAGTATATTTCAAGCAGCACCTCCAGCGCTTTATTTTCAGAACGCGACGAGACTGTTTACTGTAACCAAGACACCATTACGCTTCGGTGTGCACACTCACATTAGCACCCTTTGTTTAGTCACGAGGCGTTGAACGTCTTCGATATTCACGTGCGATATTCGTCCTGGTGTGTACAAGCCTTAAAGTGTCGGTTCACCCAAAAATTAAATTCTGTCATTAATAACTCACCCTCATGTCATTGCAAACCCATAAGATCTTCATTCATCTTCGGAACACAAATTAAGATATTTTTGATGATATCAGAGAGCCGTCTGTCCCTCCATGGACAGCAATACAACTGAAATTATCCAGATCCAGAATTGTAGCAAAAACATTGGTAAAACTGTCCATGTGACATCAGTGTATCAACTTCACTTTTGCAAAGCTACGAGAATACTTTTTTTTTTTTTTTTTTTGCGTAAATAATACCTTAAGATATCAGTCTCATTTACAACTAACTACAACTAATTTACAACAATTTACGCGTGTACTTGTGCAGCAATATGCTCAAAAATGGCGAGTCATAGGAGAAGAATGGTATATGATGTTTGTTTGTTTTTTTTGTTTTTTTGTGCAAAAAAGTACTCTTGTATCAGCCCAAAACTGAAGTTGAGCCAATGATGTCACACTTTTTTTTTTTTTTTCCTGTGTTTTTATCACGTATCTGGACCTGGAATCATTTCAGTTGTGTTGCTGTCTATGGAGGGTCAGATGGCTCTCTGATGTCATAAAAAAATGTATTAATTTGTTTTCCAAAGTTGAACAAAGGTCTTATGGGTTTGGAACGACATGAGGGTGAGTAATTGACAGAATTTCCATTTTTGGTGAACTAACCCTTTAAATTGTAAAAAAATAAAATGCATACACGCGCGCACACACACACACGTGAAAAAATATCAACATACATATATATATATATATATATATATATATACATATATATTATATACATATAATAGCATATGTATTTTTTTATATATATAATTTTTTTTTTTTTCCAACAAAAACAGATACATTCATATTTTATATATATATATATATGACTAAAGCTAAACTCAGCCATTTAGTTGACTAAACAATAACAGGACAAGTTTTACTAAATATAAAGTAAATTTGAAAGGACTAAGACTTAAAAAAAAAAAAAAAGAAAGAAAGAAAAAAAGTTGACAAAATGAACACTTTCACATTTCCATTCTTAAGTGTCAGAAACCATTGTAAAATGCTGATTTGCTAGCGTTAATCTGTTTCTCTTTCAGCTAAATAGTTAACGATTACTGTATACATAGATCTACTACCGATTGAGCCCCACAGGCAGTTTGAGTTCACACGCAGAAATATCTTTATACGGAGAGTTAGCTCTTAATATAGCCCTGCAAATCCTTAATACTGTTTATTTTTACATGCTTTACATCCTGTAACATTTCTAGTCCTCATGGCCCAGAGTGAGCTTGCATTGCATGTGAGTGCTGATGTGTTAAAGATCTACGGCACTGCGTAAAGGGTCTTGGAAGGGCTAAGGGTCAGTGTCACATGGATTGTCTGCGGAGCATTTTATAATGTTTTAAGTGGTGGCTAATGGTACTTGGCACCAAGTTTTGCCTTGTTCTGTTGACCTAGTCTGTACGTTATCCCGTTGTGTGTGCTTGTTTGGAATGAGTTGGTTTGGGTGAGGCCCAGCATGTTAGGCCTGATTCTCTACACCGGCCTGCCCTGCCCCATGAGCGGATAGTTATCTCGTAGAGGAACCAAAGGGGAGATTAGCGGCAACAATGAATTTCCATACAGCAGCAGCGGCAGCCTCACTCATGACTCAGCACTGGCCTTTAGTACACTTGTGTACTGTCTGTATGTGTGTCTTCATTTTTGTCTATTCGCATCTCTGTTGCTTTCTCCATCTTTGCAGAGCTTGTGGACGTATGTCTTTTGTCTTTGTTTGGTCGTTTGTGTCTGTACGCTGTCATATTGTCCGTCTTTCACTTGTTACTGTTTACACATGCTTTGACGTGTTTTCATTCCACCTGCACTGCACTATTGTGACTGAACACCTCCATGCCACGTGGTTTATCCGCCACCACGAGCATTGTCTGTTTTGCGTCATCCTACGCTTTCAAAGGAAAGCAAATACTGCTCTTCCTGGTTGAGGTTAGGAGCATATATTTAATTATCACTTTGAATCTGAATATTGCTGCTTTACAGTTGCCTTGAGGTGATTTGCTTTAAGATTAGAGACAGATTTTGTGAACATCCAAGGTGGAATTGAAAACACAGCCTGCGTTTCAAATTTGAGGTTGGGAATGGTGCATAGCACACAAACATTGTTAAAACATAATCGGCCCTTGTTTGAGAGAGATCAGAGGTCGACCGGTTTATGCTGAAAATGGCTTTTTAAACTGTAACAAAAATAAGATTTAGTACTTTTTTAAAATTTGTTCTATACAACAAACACACTGAATAGTCATAAAACATGTTAGCCTTGTCTAGATCTGTCTGCATTTTCTATACTTAAAAAAAAAAAAAAAAAAATGTTAGTTGACAGCATGCTAAAACAAATACCGGTATATGTAAAAGGTTCACACATATGTACATATTCTTTCTTGTTCAAACACAATTAGGCTACGTCCACACGAATCCAGAGCTGTCCCTAACTGATCTATTTTCCCTATTCTCAAGAAATATCTACGCCCGCACGAAACCACAAAAGCGACCCAAAACAATGTAGTGTACATGCCAAACCAGCATGTTGCGCTGTAATTCTGCCACAGAGATGCACTATGCGCATAAACCTTGCACGCGGTATACAAAGGAACATGAAACAATACATTTATTAGTATGTGTTGGTGTAAATAAAAAGACAATCGCTCAGTGGTTGTTCATACTGTTGCTGTTTCGTGACGTAGCAGTATCTGATTAGGGGCGAGATGTGAGTTGATGACATAATTATTTCAGAAAATATATGGATTCGCTGTCCACACGAAAACGCAAGGGTGGTATTTTCAGATTTATCTAATCTGGGACCCGGTTTCAAAAACTGTTGGTTTCACTCACCCAAAACTCCGAATCCGATTTGTGTATACAGCTAAATGCATCTCCGTGTGGACGAAATATTACTCCATGTTAAATAGCAGTTGTGTTGTAGCGTTTTATTTAATTATTTTGTGAAACATGTTTGCAGAGTCAAGTTCATTTGACGAAGACATTGATTGAGTTCTATATCTCTTCTGATATCAGTTCAATTAGTTACCAATTTAAAATATGAATTTCTTTCATAAGAAATCTTACTGACCCCAAAAGGTTTTGAGTGGTAGTGTGTTGTATTGTATCATTGTATTTGCCATTACCCTGCCCTAGTTTATATAAACTTGCTGGTCTCCTCCTGTTTTCTCACAGCTCTCTGAGACACACACACACACAGACTATTGATATAAGACCTCACACTTACTCACACACAGACACTTTTATGCAATCTTTCCTGCTCTTACAGGCACATGTGAGCCTGCTCAACCCACCTACGTCTAATTTTATTGGGAATTTTAAAAATTCCAGTAATTTGTTTCACTAATCATAGAAATTGTTATTGAAAAAAATGACAGAAAATGTAATATCGGTCAATCTCTAGTAGCAATTTGGTTTGTAATCATTTAATACCCAGCCTTTTTTCTTTTATTGGTCTCCATCTGCCTAATTTCTTTGAGCATTTACAGTGTGTTACGCCATTCTTAAACTCTGCAGGAGCTTTAAAATTTGAAGTTAAAACATTACTAAAACTTGCATGGTGTGAAATGGCAAACTAGCCGATGTATTTCCTGTGAGTGTGTTGGGCCTGTACTAACCATGGATGCGTTTGTTCTTGCTGGATGGCGTGTGGTGCTGGTGTGGGGCTGGATGCTACAGGCATTGGTAAACTCTCCACTGCCGATGGCAAAGCCTTTGCAGATCCAGAGGTGTTACGCCGCTTGACGTCGTCTGTGAGTTGCGCGCTGGACGAGGCCGCCGCTGCCCTCACGCGCATGAGGGCCGAAAACACGCTCAACGCCAGCCAGGCCGACAAGTAGGCATCTTTTCTCACGCACACATGATTTCTGTGTCCACACATCATGATGCAACATTCATGTTCAACCAGCAAGAATTACTTCATTGTTAAGGCTAAAATCTGAGCACTGTTTAATGTGTTTTAATGATCACCGAATGTTTAAAGTACCCTTGATATTTTGAAACCTCTGTAATTAGACGCAAGCAGCTGTGTAAGTCCTGCATGAGCCTTCAGTTAGAGTAGATAGCTTAGCTTCGCCTGCACAGTCGCAGTAATTGTAGTAGTCTGGTTATTTTTAGCCGTAGCCTGGCTGAGGCCTGCTCGGACGGCGACGTGAATGCAGTGCGGAAGCTGCTAGACGAGGGACGCAGCGTCAACGAACACACAGAGGAGGGCGAGAGCCTGCTGTGTCTGGCCTGCTCAGCTGGATACTATGAGCTCGCACAGGTACTGTGTACAGACTCAAACACACTTCCAATCCTGATGAGCGAAACAACAACTCCTCACATGTATAGATAATAAATAAAAGTATATTAAATCATTTCAATTAGAGATGTGAATGTTGTGTGTAATTTCTGCACCTGAAGCAGCACTGAATTAGAAAAAAGACCATTTTAAAATAGTTTTGGACCAAATTGGTCTGTCGCACAGGAAGTAATATAGCAGTTTTCAACTGTGTGATTATATCATTGGTAAATTTAAATTACATTGCCACGCAGCTCTTTGTATGTGACCAAGGAGCACAAAACCTGTCTTAAGTATATTGTTTTAGCAATTATTTATAATCATATTTATGCCAAAAATTATTAGGATGTTAAGTACAGATCATGTTTCATGAAGATTTATTTGTAAATTTCCCTCGATCAATCTTTAAAAATTTATTTCATGTTTTTTTTGTTTTTTTTTTTGCACCGTTAGATTCCAGATTTTCAAATTATTGCTTGTCTGTCAAATACTGTCCTATCCTAACAAACCATACGTCAATGGAAAGCTTTTATTTATTCAGATATATTTATTAAAAGATTAACCTTTATGACTGGTTTTATGGTCCAGGGTCACACATAGTTATCCATCTTGATCTGCGTACAGTACACTATATAGCACGTCTCAACAGCACCATTGCAAAATATGCTATATTATCTTCCAGCTCTATTCTGCTAAACCTGACTATAAGGTAAAATATTACAAACCTTAACATTATTAAAGGGAAAAATGTTTTTACTAACATTATTCTGTAAAACTGCTTTGAAACTGTATATTATGTGCTATACAAAAATGAACTTTACTAGTGTTTTATCAGGGCCAGTATCCTTAATATTGTTACCTCAAACATAAAACTTACTGCACATACATAAACACACACAAACATACATATTAGAAATAATTAAATATTTATGAATAAATCCTTACATTTAAGTAAGGTTGTGCATATTAAAAACACGTGTTTGTTAATTTGTATTTAGCTTCTTGATTCAACATCGTTATCTGAAGTATCCTTATTTCCAGACCAGTTCTCCCATTTCTGATTGCAATTGTTTATGGTGCTGCTAGAGGTGAAGAAATTACATGCTTTACCTGATTTTCAGTTTTAGTATAAGCATGGGCTGCGGTTGTTTGGGAAAAACATGTGTTGATGTGAGTTTGACTGGCTGTAGGTCTTGCTGGCCATGCATGCTAACGTGGAAGACAGAGGGATCAAAGGAGACATCACGCCACTTATGGCTGCAGCAAGCGGTGGTTACGTCGACATCGTCAAACTGCTCCTAGTGCACGGAGCCGACGTTAACGCACAGTCCTCGACAGGTAAACTTTTTTTTTTCTTTTTTTTTCACTTAAATAAAACGAAAACAGTATGAAATGAAAGTGTACTTAAATGGACCAAAAAGAGTAAAGTACATTTTCACAAGAAAACAAACAAACCTTGTGCTTCATTGCCTTCCCCTTTCTTGCAGGTAACACAGCCTTGACATATGCATGTGCCGGAGGCTTCCTGGATGTAGTAAAGGTTTTGTTGAAGGAGGGTGCTAACATTGAAGATCACAATGAGAACGGTCACACTCCGCTAATGGAGGCTGCCAGTGCAGGCCACGTGGAGGTCGCTCGTGTGCTCCTGGAGTACGGCGCTGGAATCAACACACACTCCAATGAGTTTAAGGAGAGCGCGCTCACACTCGCTTGCTATAAAGGTGCGTCCCATTGTATCATAGTGTTTACACACACACAAGATGATTGTTGTAGTATTCTTGGTGTTTTATCCAAGTGCAGTGTTGCCCAAACCAGATTAAGAAGACACATTCATGTATATCTGCACACAATGAACCTGTGAATATGGCTAAATTAAATGCAGACAGAAGAGAACTTTACCAAATTGTGTTGTAATACGTAGCTAGTATTTCCAATAGATAACCTAAATGGATAAAGAACATGCATATTGTAGACTTTTGGGGTGAAATGAACTGTATCCTGTCTGTTCTTTAGGGCACTTGGACATGGTCAGGTTTCTTTTGGAAGCAGGAGCCGACCAGGAGCACAAGACTGATGAGATGCACACTGCGCTCATGGAGGCCTGCATGGTAACCCTATCTCCTATCTACAAAGTCTGTAGGTACTTCCTCTGATGTTTGTGCTGGTCTTTTGAGACATTCTCATGTTTGTTTTGTGTAGGATGGGCATGTGGAGGTGGCACGGTTGCTATTGGATAGTGGAGCGCAGGTAAACATGCCTGCTGACTCATTTGAGTCGCCTCTGACGTTGGCTGCCTGCGGGGGCCACGTGGAGCTGGCGGCGCTTCTGATCGAGAGGGGGGCCAACCTGGAGGAGGTGAACGATGAGGGCTACACTCCACTGATGGAAGCAGCTCGTGAGGGCCACGAAGAGATGGTAGCGCTGCTCTTGGCACAAGGTACTGGGGTCACCTCAGTTTTGTAGACGTCACCCATAGTACCTGGCTATGGGGTATAAATAGTTTTGAACAAACTTTAAAAAATGTGTACGAATGTGTAGAAATGTGTTGATTTAAGGCATACCAAAAAAAATCAATACCAATTGCACTAGTCTGAGCCAAAAAACACAAATTTTGCATTCATGTTTTAAAAAAGGCATGTTTTAAAGAGCAGGTGTTGTGATTGGACCACTGATGCAAACTGAATCTAACTTAATGCGAAAACAGAATCAGTTTAAAAGTGATAGAACGACAAATGAATGAATGAAGTGTTTTGACTGCAGCAAAATTGGCATTTCTAATTTCACAAATTAAGGGATTTTGTATTGGTTGGTTTTAGGTGCAAATATTAACGCTCAGACAGAGGAGACTCAGGAGACTGCGTTGACTCTAGCATGTTGTGGAGGCTTCCTAGAGGTGGCTGATTTCCTCATCAAAGCTGGGGCGGACATCGAGTTGGGTTGCTCCACCCCGCTCATGGAGGCTGCACAGGAGGGTCATCTGGAGCTGGTCAAGTACTTGTTGGCTGCAGGTGAGGCATTGCGTCAGATGTAATTCTTGAAATTTCTGTCTTCTGTGACACTGTAACATGTTCACACACTACTCTATCTGTTCAGGGGCTAACGTCCATGCCACAACAGCCACAGGTGACACGGCTCTGACATACGCCTGTGAGAACGGACACACAGATGTGGCCGACGTGCTGCTGCAAACAGGGGCTGACCTGGTTTGTGGATATTCTTTTTTTATTTATTTATTTATTTTTTTTACCATTGTTGTATTAAAAATTACAATATACTTCTTTTAATTGATTTCTGAAATTACATTTATAATTACTCTGCATCCTTTACATATTAACCCAACTTTAAACCTACCATATCACTAAACCTGTCCCTAACTTTACCCGTATTTTTTTTATAGTTTATGCAGTTAAAGGCCTTTTGGAGCTTAATGGTGTCTTTGTTTCTCAGGAACATGAATCAGAAGGGGGCAGGACTCCACTCATGAAAGCGGCCAGAGCGGGACACCTGTGCACTGTGCAGTTTCTCATCAGCAAAGGCAAGTTGCAATGTCCCAAATTAGGGCTGCAGCAAACAATAAAATCTATAATCTGCATTGCATTTTGAAATTAATTTTCACTTTTGTGTCTGCAGGTGCTAATGTGAATAGAGCCACAGCCAACAATGATCACACGGTGGTTTCTCTGGCTTGTGCGGGGGGCCACTTGGCTGTGGTGGAGCTGCTGTTGGCCCATGGTGCTGACCCCACCCACAGACTGAAGGTGAGGGGTCCAGCCTACCTGAGAATTACACTCTCCAGACGGGTGTTATGTGGTCACACAAACTGATCAGTCCTCTGTGTTAACTAGAGTTTCTCTTCTGCTCACAGGATGGCTCCACGATGCTGATTGAAGCTGCTAAAGGTGGTCACACTAATGTGGTGTCCTACTTGCTAGACTACCCAAACAACATTCTGTCAGTCCCTGCCCCAGACCTGTCTCAGCTCACACCCCCCTCTCATGACACTTCTCAGGTGAGCGGAAACATACAGTCTAACAGTCACTACAAATGACCCTCTTTTACTTTTACTTAATGCTTCGAAATGTGAAAATACAAATTTGTGGAACGCATGTAACACAAATGCTTTATAATAGTTTTAATAGTGTTAATTTTGTTTGACATACAGGCCCCTCGAGTCCCGTTCCAAGCCCTGGCTATGGTGGTGCCCCCCCAGGAGCCAGACAGAGTACCCTCCACCATCCCTACGCCCCCACCCGTTACAAGCAAAGGTTAGTTTGTCTAGTAGTTACTCTATTAACAGCCTTTTTCAGATTAGAAGTTCAATATAATATTTGTGCAAATCCAATCATATATATATATATATATATATAGCAAGTGTTTATGTATATTACATATAGCAATATATTATTCACATCACATTTCTGGAAATCTATTTCAGTGTGATCGGAAACAAAATCAGATTTGGTCAGACAGTGTAAACACAGAAGAAAACTGATGAACCGATATCAGTTCATAAATGCTAACAGTTCACAAATTAAGAGTTCACTTAAGCTTCTCTATCTGACGTTTACATACAGTTTCTGTGATCATATCACAATAAAATTATGCTTGTCCACATTAAAAGCAATGCAGTCTAAATGCATTGTGATAAGATAAAAGCATCATAGACAGATTTTTTTATTTTGAATGTGGGTATTAATGCAAGTGTGTTTTTGATCTTTACATTCAGAGTAGCGTGCATGTCTGTTTAGGTTGCAAATAATAATAACCATCACTTTTAAGCCATTACAGTGTTTTTTCTGTTTATCGTTCTCACAATATGACAAAGACAACAGACTCTGTCCGCACACTTGAGATGCTTTGGAATGAAGGCCTAAATACAGTCCAACTAAAAACACCCAGAAATGATCAGGTATTAAATGCCTGGTGTAAAGAAGGGCTTTGAGTATCGAAACGCCTTGGGCTGCAGAGAAACGCATTCAGTGGACTAGAATGGCTAGCCTCTGTTGATGAGTTGCACAGCATGCATGAGTTGTGGTGTCGTTGGGTTTGAGCATTTGTTGGTTTTTCTCTCAGGCGCGTCCAAGCAGAGGCTGAGCTCTCTTCAGAGCAGCTCCGTGGCCTCGGGTGGCCTAGACGCTGACCTGCTGCCACCCTTCCACCCATACCAGCCTCTGGAATGCATCGTTGAGGAGACAGAGGGCAAGCTGAACGAGCTGGGCCAGCGCATCAGTGCCATTGAGAAGGCCCAGCTGCAGTCGCTCGAGCTCATCCAGGGTGAGCCGCTCACCAAAGACAAGATCGAGGAGCTAAAGAAGAGTCGCGAGGAGCAGGTGCAGAAGAAGAAGAAGATCTTAAAGGAGCTGCAGAAGGTGGAGCGGCAGTTGCAGCTGAAGACGCAGCAGCAGTTCACCAAAGAATACATGGAGACCAAGGGGCTCAAGGAGGAGCTGGGCCAGGCGGCAGGGGTGGAGACGCCCGGCACCCCCCTGCCCCTGCAGGCCACACAGCTGGGCTCTGACAACGAGTGTGAGGGTAATCGCAAAGAGGAGGACCACAGGCCCACCTTAACCAATGAGGATGACGAGGAGGATGAAGAGGAAGAGGAGGATGACGAAGATAACATTGACTGTGCCAAGCTGCCCCAGGTGGACACCATTCTGATCAGGGAGGCAACGCAGCCGCCACCTCCGCTGCCTCAGAACCAGGTCCTCCAGAGTTCTCCTCTGCAGACCAGCTTCGTTCCCATCCAGCCTCTCGCTCCGCAGCAGTCCACAGACTTCAGTAACGCAGAGTATCCGGGAAGCAGCAGCCCAGACCTGCAGAGGGTGTTGCTGAGCCAGCAGCTGACGGGGTTGGGGCCAGGGCTTCTTGCTCAGGCTCCTGACGGACTCATGGTCGCCACACCCGCACAGACGCTCACAGATACGCTTGATGACATCATGGCGGGTGAGCTCACTGCGACTGGGCTTTGTTTCCTTTCAGGATGTCAGCCAATGATAAGAAATGGAATAACTGAATTACCATTGGCAATTAGATCAGTCTTTTGGCATTATGCTAAAATGTATGCCTTATTAACTATATTTTCTCAAAAGTTGTTTATCTACACACTTAAAATGTACAGTCTTTCTCTTCAGATGGAAAATAGTGATTACGCATCTTGCGTAAAATGGGTGTGTACATCCTTGTGCAAATATATGGCCAATCAAATGCTTTCTAGAATAGGAACATCCTTCCCCCTATTATTACCTTCTATTGAGTAGCAGTAGTTTTATGACTTGTGTAAATTAATCTTTGAGGATGAGCACTTTAAGAAGCACTGCTCTGACTAGGGTGGGCATATGGCCAAAATATTGTCATATGAGTTACTTTATTTCATGTTAATGATATATATCACAGTATAATTTTAATTTAGCTTTAAATAAGGTCATCATGAATTTTTGAAACAATAGAAATTTTATCATTCTTGTCACCAGTGTCAATTTCATATAAAACAATACAACGTAAATAAATAGGTATTTAAAAACTATTTACAAGCAATAGGACCAAAGTAATGCAGTAGAACAAATAAATCCGAGAAGGTACATGCATTTTATAAGGTAATGTAACCCAATACAGACGAAAGTCCAAAGTCTCCACTGATTTATCGGCCATCTCTAGCTCTGACTTCAGTACAAGTGATTGAGTAATTTATTGCAGTCTTAAAGTTATATTTAATCTCTTACATTTTTATATGCTTCATTTACAAATGAAATGATTTCAATATGAGGGTGTAATATTGCTGAAGTCACTATGGTTTAATGTGTTTAAACTAAAACTATTAAAAATTGTGTAATTGAAATGAACCTGGAATAAAAAGTACATTTAAAAATTAGAAAGTAAGTTAGTAAACTTAAAATTATAAATATTTATTTAAAAATAAATAAAAATGACAATCACAAAAAATGACTAAAGCTACCTTGAAAATGGAAAGTGCCAAAATAAAATTGAATTCAAAAGATTAATAATTACTTATGATAGTAAATATTACTAAAATATCATTGCTCTGTCTTTGCAGCTGTGGGCAGCAGAGTGCCTGTAAGCACTACAACTTCGCCCTCCCCTCAGCCCTCCGCACAGACGCCCATCAGCACAGTCTCCCCACCCTCCATGCTCCCTCTGTACCCCTCAGTGGACATTGACGCACATGTAAGACCCATCTTCTCTGCATTCAGCAAAATGACCGCTGTGGAACATTTGCAGATATAAATTGATGCATCAGATTGTCCGTTTTTGTTTTTAAGCAAATTATTTCTCTTCCCCTCAGACTGAGAGCAATCATGACACGGCGCTGACCCTGGCCTGTGCGGGTGGCCACGAAGAGCTTGTTTCAGTGCTCCTTGCGCGTGGGGCCAACATCGAGCATCGGGACAAGAAGGGTAAGAGGCTTCTTCATTTGATCCATGAAGTTATATCGGTAAGGTAAATTTACAGAGATTTTGAGTGTCGCTCTATGTGTCTGCCCACAGGGTTCACTCCCCTAATCCTAGCTGCCACTGCGGGCCATGTGGGTGTGGTGGAGATCCTACTGGACAAGGGAGGGGACATTGAAGCTCAGTCTGAGAGGACCAAAGACACCCCTCTGTCCCTCGCCTGCTCAGGTGGCAGACAAGAGGTAAATAAGTCACCAGATAAGCATTTAAACCCTCCAAAATTTTTCAAATACTTCAGAAATGCATTCGGTTATCTCCATCTTTACAGGTGGTGGAGCTGCTGTTGCTCCGCGGGGCTAATAAGGAACACCGTAACGTTTCTGACTACACCCCGCTCAGCCTGGCGGCCTCAGGGGGCTACGTCAACATAATCAAGATCCTTCTGAATGCTGGTGCTGAAATCAACTCTAGGTCAGAACATCTGCTCAGGTTGATTTGATCAAGGCATTTGATGTTAAGCCACGGTTTTAACGGTAATAATTTATTTTCAGGACTGGCAGTAAGCTAGGCATTTCTCCGCTAATGTTGGCAGCCATGAATGGCCACGTGCCTGCGGTGAAGCTGCTGTTAGACATGGGCTCTGATATCAACGCACAAATCGAGACCAATCGTAACACTGCACTGACCTTGGCCTGCTTCCAAGGCCGAGCAGAGGTGGTCAGCTTGCTTCTGGACCGCAAGGCCAATGTGGAACACCGCGCTAAGGTCTGTGATCACCTTTCCGGGTACTTTGGAGTGTTGTCCTTGTGTAGGGCAGCGTGATATGAAAGAAAATTGTTACATGCGAAAACATAAGTAATGTACTTAACATGTTCTTTTGGTACTTAATTGCTTATAAATGTTACCTTTAAGTAAATGTTAATGGGAATTTCTTTCCACTAGACTGGCCTCACCCCTCTCATGGAGGCTGCGTCTGGCGGTTATGCTGAAGTGGGCCGTGTGCTGTTGGATAAAGGGGCTGATGTCAATGCTCCTCCAGTTCCCTCTTCTCGTGATACTGCCCTCACCATTGCTGCAGACAAGGGTCACTACAAGTTTTGTGAGCTTCTCATCAGCAGGTGTGTCTTTGTATCTGTCTTTGTAGTGTACAATACCAGGCGGTCCTATCTCCATCTCACACTGCTGTTTCTGCTCTGTTAAATGTAGAGGGGCTCATATTGATGTGCGAAATAAGAAGGGGAACACCCCTTTGTGGCTTGCTGCTAACGGTGGCCACTTTGATGTGGTTCAGCTGTTGGTGCAGGCTGGAGCTGATGTGGATGCCGCAGACAACCGCAAAATAACCCCCCTCATGGCAGCGTTCCGCAAGGTGAGCAGTTTTTGTCTTGCTGGCCGTAGGATTGATGAGCATCTTTGCTTATGTTTAAATGGTGCTGTGCTATAATGGATGATGATAATCTCTGGTAAGCATTGAATTCTTTTTTCTATTTTTAGGGTCATGTAAAAGTGGTGCAGTACTTGGTGAAGGAAGTCAACCAGTTCCCATCTGACATTGAGTGCATGAGATACATTGCAACTATTGCAGATAAGGTATAAAAAGGACCAAAACAAAGCTTCATTTACCTATAGTATTATTTGCATGGTTTGATTGGGCCATCTTTTAATTTACGTTTACATTGCCATTCTGTAGGAACTGCTGAAGAAGTGTCATCAGTGCATGGAGACCATTGTCAAAGCCAAAGATCAGCAGGCGGCTGAGGCGAATAAGAACGCCAGCATTCTACTTAAAGAACTTGATCTGGAGAAGGTTTGTATCTTCAGATAGCCTGTAGGCCTAACTGTTGAGCTAACTAAATTTTTTGAGGATTTTTATATTTCTCGCCACAATTTGCAGCAATGATGTAGCAAGTTTTTCTCAAATTTTATCATAGTCTCGTGAAGAAAGCAAAAAACAGGCTCTGGCTGCAAAGCGAGAGAAGAGAAAGGAGAAGCGCAAGAAAAAGAAGGAAGAGCAGAAGAGGAAGCTGGAGGAAGAGGAGGCTAAAGTGAAAGAGGTGTTCTGTGAGATGCAGGATCTGAAGGAGGACTCTGCAGAAGGTGAGAAGCACCTTGTCTATTTATACCCAGATATTATAGAAAATGTAGATATGCACTAAAATTTCATCAGCCATAATCATAATTATTAGTTTTAAAGGGAATAATCGACAATTATGATTTTAATCGTAATCATGCAAAAAATCTTTTTTGAGAGAGGCAAGTTTTACTAAATATATATTGCTGTATTACATTTATAATTGTATTTTAATGAAAGCGAGCTTATATTACCAGCACAGTTTAAAATGTTTCAACACATTTGAGTAGAAACTTAATTATATAATTAAAAAGTTAATATAAAAACTTGATTAATTTAGTTTTTGGCTAAATTAAACTTTTCTATATCTGTTTCTGTAAACTGCTTCTGATGATGTATTATTTTATCCTGCAGAAGTGGAGGTTCCCATTGAGCCCCCAAGTGCTACCACCACCACAACCATTGGTATTTCCGCCACCTCCACAACCTTCACTAACACGTTTGGCAAAAAGCGAGCCAATGTGGCCACCACACCAAGCACCAATCGCAAAAACAAAAAGAACAAGACCAAGGATTCACCTAGCGAGCCGATAATCCTTCAAGACCCACAGGTGGCGCTGGCGCAGCAGAAAGCTGACAAAAATAAGATTCATGGAGAACCTCGAGGGGGTGGGGCACCGGGAGGCACCAGCGACTCAAATCTAGACAGCACCGACTGCAACAGCGAGAGCAGCAACGGCAGTAAGAGTCAGGAGCTACCTGATCTTCTTCCTTCATCGTCATCCTCTTCTGCCCCTTCGGTCCTTACAGGCTCTAACCAGCCACATATTGCAAGTGAGAAGAGACAGGGGCCATCGCTGCCGGGCTCTCGTGAGGAGAAGGTCATGGTGTCCATCTCCAAACCACAGCAGAAGTAAGAGTTGATTTACTTCTGCTTGCTACTGCTTCATTGTGCAATTCAAGACAAACATACTTGACACAAGGCAAATGCCACATTACCTCAGCATTTGACAGTAGTTTTTATATTTAAAATATACTACATTTTACTACAGGTAATAACAGCAAATAACAAATTTCAAAGAGAAACTAGTGATTTGACAACTGCATTTCCATTTTGCAGATTTATGCACAAAACTGTTTGGGAAGATGACTAAACTTTCTAATCATATTCACATTTATAGATCACATGAGATCAACAGTGACTTGACCCACAGTTCCCTGCCCCCATCGTTCAAGACCATTTCACTGCCAGTGACCTCGCCTAACAGTAAAATGAACCTCACTAGCCCAAAGAGGGGCCAGAAGAGAGAAGAGGGGTGGAAAGAGGTGGTTCGGAGGTGAGATCACTTTTTTTTTTTTAATGTTGCAATTTAAAAGTAACAGGATTAAAAAAAACTGAAATACTTACAGTGAAGCAAGGATGTAAGCCAAGTCTAAAGGCCTTTCCCACACTGAGTGTGAAAAAGCGTAACTAATTTTGTACGTGATGACGCACTGAAATAAAACCGCCTCCTATGGATGCTTCCACATAGACCTTGAACATTCACTCACCGAAAATGCAAATATAGATGTATATTTTTTTTGTCCAGTCTGAAGAATCTTTTCAGTTTTGCCAAGTGAAAACACAAGCCGTCTAATAAGATTTGAGCTAGGGTCATGTAGGATCTGTAGAGCGCCATTTGCTTTCTTCCTTGTGCGCGAATGTTATGAGTCTAGATCTAATCTAGATCTTCTGTAGTAAAATAAAAAAACATGAGTGTAATATTTTTCTAGACATGAAATATGAAAAATATATTTTCTGTATGTGTTGTATGCAGCTCATGGTATTTTGTTTTTATAGCAAGAAAGGATGTTTGACAAATATTAGCAGTGTAGTGTTAATAAACATACAAACAGTGCATGTGTCTGCATTTTACAGAATTAAAATCAACAATTTGTCTCGCTTTTTCTCGTTGTGGAAAAAAGAATATGTAATATGTTAGGAACTTGGGGATAAGCTCTTTAAAACCTCAGTAACACAATTGAAAGATCCTTGCAAACACTGGAGCACTGTTGTCTGTTTCATTTGGGTAAAATTCTAGCTATGTCATTTCTCCCTTAGATCCAAGAAGCTCTCTGTGCCTGCCTCTGTGGTGTCTCGGATTATGGGTAGAGGTGGCTGTAACATTACGGCCATCCAAGACGTTACAGGCGCGCACATTGACGTGGACAAACAGAAGGACAAGAATGGAGAGAGAATGATTACAATCAGGTAAAAATTGCAGTTGCAAATTGCAGTTATTAGGACACTAGCAATTGACTGATTCTCCTTTCTGGAATTTCTTACATGTACTTGTTGTTGGTTTGCAGAGGTGGCACGGAGTCAACACGGCATGCGGTGCAGCTGATCAACGCGCTGATCCAGGACCCAGCCAAAGAGCTAGAGGACCTGATCCCTCGCAATCACATCCGGCCACCTGGGGCCAACACCAAAATCAGCTCCACCTACACAACCTCCACTGGGGCCACAAGCACTACTGCAGCCAGTTCAAAAGGCCTGCCATCTGTAGTGCCCTCCTCCAGCGTGTCTTTCCAGTCCTCCACCAACTTTACGGCTCAGCAGGCTGGCAAGTTGGGCAAAAGTATGGCACCGGGCGTCAGGCCCCCCTTCGTTTCTTTGCCACCACTTGCATATGCTCATCCTCAGCTGGCCCTTCTTGCAGCCCAGACCATGAACCAGATCCGCCACCCTCGATTACCCATGGCGCAGTTTGGTGGCACTTTCTCATCCTCTCCCAACACTTGGGGTCCGTTCCCTGTTCGTCCTGTGAGCCCTGGTAGTGCTAACAGCTCACCCAAACACAGCGGTAATTCTGTGCCACGTCCTGCCAGCTCTGCTCCGGCCCACATCGAACATCCTTCTGCTCCCGTGTCCAGCACCTCCACTCCAACTGCCTCCACCACTTCTCCCACCAGTACCGCACCCGCCAACACCCCCACGCCTTCCTCTGTCAGAAAGCAGCTTTTCTCAACAGAGCCCAAGTCTGTGGCTGGAGTTACTGTTGCCTCTACCGGCAGCAGCGCTCCCTCAGCGCAGGTTGCTCAATCTCCCATCAGTTGCGCTCCCACAACCCCTACGACCCCTCCACCTCCATCCACGCCCATTGCTCCACCTTCACAGCATCCCCCTCCCCCCAAGCCCGAGCCGGCCAGCCTTAGCACCCCAGCTAAAGAGAAGCCCATCACAGAGCTCGCAACGCCTATCGCAGGAGCTCCATCTGATGGACCCAGCCCCTCTGCTCCCTTGCACTTCACATCGCCCTCTGGCCCCTCGATGCTGCCTGTACAGCCTGAGAACCGGCAGCCACTTCCGTCACACTTTCCCTCCAACACAGAACCCAGCTCCTCTTCCTCATCACAGCCAGGCTCATCTCACCCAGTTACCCGCATGCCACCTCCAACCTGCAGCAGTACAGTCACTAATACCAGCAGCGCCTTACCTCATTACGCCACCCCCAACGCGCCCGGTGTGTCCCCACGCATGCAGCCACCGGCATCCTACTACCCCATGGCCCCAGGGGCCCTTGCGGAGCAGCAGTCTGTGTTTGTGCCTCCGGGAGCCTCGCAGGAACCCCTTAAACAGCAACAACAGCCTCCACCTCAGCCCAGCCTGGCTCCGACAGGCATGCCCCCTCCCTCTCTTTCAATGTCCTCCACTATGGGCATGATAAATGGCTCTCAAATGCACCTGCATGGTGGAAAAGCGCAACTGCCCCCCAACTTTGGCCCTGCGGCCATCTTCAATCACTTTAGCAGCATCTTCGACAGCAACCAAGTGGGCAACAACCAGGTTTGGGGTGCCTGCCATCTACCTGCACGTACCCCTCCGGAGCAGCCCTACAGTGGCCCGACTAATGCATACATAAGCGGAATGGGGCAGATTGAAAGTGTCATACCTCCTCCTGATGGCTCAAAAGCTCCAGGATATCGCTGTACCTCGCAGCGAATTGTCTCCAGTCCAATCGGTGAGTGCAGTCTTTACATCAAGGGTGTCCTGTCCCGTTCCTGGAGGGCCACCTTCTTTTAGAGGTTTGCATCAATTTGCATCAAAACACCTGTCTGGAAATTAATGGCAAGACCTTGATTAGATGGTTCAAGTGTGTTTGATTAGGGTTGGACCTATGCTGCGTTTAAGTCCGTCTTAAATATGCGTACTTATGAGTTAACAAATCGGAATTACGAAGTAGGGTTTTGTTTCACTGATGCTCCCAGCTCAGAAACACTGGGCTTAAAGAAAACTCATAATAACTTACTAATTTGTTCAATTCGTAAATGCAATCTATGTTAGATTGTGGCCCTTCAGGAGCAGCACTGGACACCCCTGCTATAATAAAATACATTATTGCTCCTGTTCTTGCTGTATTGTTTTGTCATTGAGATCAGTCCATTTATATGCGCTCTGTATCACAGGTATACACCCCATGGACAACTCTATGTCCTCGTCCGCTGCGCTGCCCAGCTTTACCACAAGCATATCTGGCAGCCCTGTGTTCCTACCAGGTCCTGCTCCTGTGGGCACACCCTCCTTCAGCCGCCAGCACTTCTCTCCCCATCCCTGGAGTGCCTCCACCTCTTGTAAGCTTTTGTGATGCAAATGCACCATGAAGCAGATAAGTCCATATTGCTCATGTACTGATGGCCTATTAATTTCTTATTGAATTTAGGTGAGTCTCCAGCGCCCTCTGTGTCTTCCGGGGCATCCTCACCTCTTTGCACATCTACCGTGACTCCCGCTCTGATCCAGGCAAAACCTAGTAGCTCCAACCAGCAGGACCGTAAAGTGCCCCCTCCAATTGGAACAGAGCGCCTGGCCCGTATCCGGCAAACTGGCACAGTCAACCACACCATGCTGCCCACCAGCTATACCCCACCGGTTGGACAGGGTGGCATCTGGTCCTTTGGAGTGGGCAGTGCCTCCGGTGAGTCTGTGATGCTGAAAAGTCTGATTTAGGAGTTATTCTAAATGTTATGAAATAAACACATTTGCATATGCAGTGACAATTGACCTGCCTCCTTTAGTGACCGACAAATAATGTGGCTCTCACACTACACATTCTCACACAGTGAAGACCGGTCTCAGGACTCTCAGCTTTTTTTTTAAGAAATTCATTATTTGAACTGATCGTCTTTTCATATTTACTTAAAGTATGGATTGAATATGAATGAACAGCATTTTACTTAAATCGCGGAACACACAATTTTTCATGTTAATGTTCACCGAAATCACTTTAGAGTGTTGCAGCTGACTGTCTATTTGCAGTAAAAGGACCTGTCACAGTTTGACAAGTAGGAAGATGACATGAAGTGACGCAAGGTTGTCTGCATTGAAAACACACGAGCACACAAGCTCCCGAAGTTCATGGGATTTTGTCCACAGAATGATAAATGCACACGTTTTAACATGTCATTTTATTATTTAACACCAAGTATTTTAACATAGGCACTGCAAGCCATTCATACCGTGCTGGACATGACAGGTTTTCTGGTACAAGAAGTACTTTATTACTGTGGCAGCCAAGAAAAGCACAGCTTACACTGCTCAAATACAGGTCCTTTTCAAAACATTAGCATTTTGTGATGGTTCATTATTTTCTGTAATGTACTGATAAACATTAGACTTTCATATATTTTAGATTCATTACACACAACTGAAGTAG
>JAUYWG010000022.1:2738629-2768494 GCA_034779775.1 Enteromius afrohamiltoni | reverse complement strand
ATAATTATTTGAAGGTTGACTTTTTTGTATTAAAAACACTTTTCTTTTATTGGTCGGATGAAATATGCTAATTTTTTGAGAATTTGGAGTTTTCATGAGCTGTATGCCAAAATCATCAATATTAATTTTTTTTTTTTTTTTTTTTTTTTTTTTTGTCCAGTTTTAACATGGAAGCCGCATGTAATATACACATTCTGATTGATCAGATCGCCTGTCAGTCAGGCTCTTTGCAAACGGTCAATTGCTTTCATTCAATAGAGTTTTGAAATGAATAAATATCTGTCTATTCCACACAGAGACTATGTCAGGCTGGTCACAGCCCCTGATGGGAGGGCCAGTGATGCACCAGCACATGCAGGAGCCGTCGGCCTTCTCTCAACACCAGGCTATGGAACGAGATGATACTGGGATTGTGGCTCCTTCTAACACTTTCCACCAACCTCTGCCCACCAACTTCATGGATTTTCCAAAGGTACTGTACGGTGAAAAAAACCCCCCTATTGTTATATATAATTATCATTTGCTAATTGTTTGTGGTGTTCTGTTAGTTAAATGGGGAATAGATCTACTTACAAATGTTTGGTTTTATGTACCGCGTAGGGGCTGCCAATGTACGGTGGCACAATGATCCCTCCACACCCACAAATGGCGGAGGGTCCCGGAGGCCCTGTATACAATGGTCTCCACACTGACCCTGCCTGGAATCCCATCCTAAAGGTTGTTCCCAACACTGCTGAGAATTCAGACCCACAGCAGGTAATTTCTCTTTGATTTCTGTTTATAAATTACAGTTTTTTTTGCCGTCTAACGCTTTAAATTCTTACCATTGCAGGTATGGCCTGGCACTTGGGCTCCACATGTGGGAAATGTGCATCTGAATCATGTCAACTAAACAGATCGAGAGGCCTAGGAGCAGTAACAAGAAACACGTTAAAAAGAACAAGATAATTACCTAATTACTGAGACGTGGTATTAACCTAGATGTGTCCCCCAAAAAATGTTAAACAAGTTAAATTTGAGAGATGGACACCCTCGATGTGCCTAACTAAAAAGAAAGAATTCCAGTGTGGGATTTAATGTGTTTACCACTGTCTATGAACAAATCGATTGCCTGTTCAACAGGATACATTCTGAGTAGTATAGCCATTTTGACATTTAAGCCCCACGTAAAAGTGTTCTTGGTCGGCAGGGCTCAATAGGACAGTGCGCTATTTATACTTGGCCAAGACCTAGATGATTGCGTAAAGAATGAAATCAGACCTTTTAGAGTGGTAAATACCTGTATAATTGTTTACATACTGAAAAAGGGTTAAAAATGAGAGTAAATTTCATGTCGTATAGTGGCTCTACTTTATGTAGCCTGTATTAATGTGAAATATTTACCTTAATATTCAATAAAAAGTTGGAAATGTATGTTGTGTGTGTTATTTGGATCATTTTGTTTTTGCATGGGCAACTTTTCACAATTCAAGTTGTCTATTCATGGACAACCGTATAAAATAAAGCACAACAAACTAGTGCTTTAAGACCAATATATTCTGTATTATGTAACTATGTCTATGTTCTGGAAATCTGGTGACCTACCAGGAAGTTAAACTGATGTCTTAGGGCATGGGCAGCACATCTTGCAAGACAAAAAAAAGAGTTGGGAACTAGTCCTGCATGAAATGCCAAGATGCTGTAAACATGAAAAAGCATATGTATATTGGATACGTCATCCTGATAGGTAGATTGGCGGTTTAGTGGTTTGTGGTGTTATATCTTATCTTGGCGTTCATATCATGCGCCCAACTGAATCACTCCAAGGACCTCGTGCTTTTCGGAGAGTTTACATTCCATGAAGTGGCTCAAAACACCTACTCCCATAGAGGGCCTCAGCGTTGCGCGTCAGCGGTCGAAGCTTCCTTGTGATTGGTCAGCGTTTGCAGCATGTGACAAATCTCCTCCCTCGAGCTTTCCAACATGTGGAGCGCAGTGCAGCGCTGCATCAGCAGATCGGCCAAAACCTTAAACGTGTTCATTGAAGTCCCGAGCTCAGATATAGATTTATCATGTCAAGCAGCTGCGAAGCCTCGTCGACCTGCCCGATCCCAAGCCGCTCCAGCTGGCCTCCGCTCCCTGACAGCTACAGTCAAACTCCTGGAGGAACTATGTTTTCAACAACTCCCGGGGGTGAGATGACCTAACTTAGTGCGATTATTTTTAATCGTAGGATGAATGTCAGAACTAGTGATTTTGTTTTGCATGCAAGTTTTTCCACGTGCCTAGAGCTTTGTTTTTGTGCGAACTGCGTTCATCGTTTACTCTGGGCAATAAATTAACTCAAGCCAGAGGCGATAAGATCTTTACAAGCGGCCGGTTGCCTTTTAAACAATTCTGTGATTTACTCTCTTCGTTGGCAGTTGGGTTTAAAGGTATGTTTGGCTCAGTGGACTTGTAAACGGTTAATTTTACCACTTCAGCTAGTTTAATTTATCTGTTAACAAAGTACCAAAGTGAACGCACGTGCATCACAGGAGAATTTTGTAATTTGATGTTTTGTTTTTTAATAATCAAAAAAGCCATTAATGTTTTATTCAATTCCACCAAATTTCACATTATACATGCAAGATTAATATACTCGGATATTTTAGCGTTCACCTTTTTCGCGCTGTTAAATTACTCGCATGCATCTATATCTTTAGCTATGAATAAATCACTGTAGATTATTATTAAAACGCATTTAAAAACTTCAATCACACACAACATAAAATAATAAAAATCTGTGCATAATTCATAAAGCTCTTTTAAAAAATGTAAACCTTTTGAAGGTGTGTTAAAAATTGAAAAAGAGTAAACTTAACTAACTTCAAAATAAACAGCTATGATACAAATACATCTGCCAACTCTAATGTCAATATTGATCGCATGGTTATTAAAGCTCACATGTAGAATTATGACTTGCTTCAGTTTTTGAAACCAAGCCAGTTACCTTTCTATCAATCGATGTACATTTATCCATAAACATGAACATCTAACCCTAACGTCACATTGAGTCAAAAAGAAAGACATATCTACAAATACATTTCTTATTCTTGCTTATTTCAGTTCATCTTCTTTGAGTCAGACCTCAGAAAGTCCAATCACACTGGCTCCTTATGCCGTAACAAGTGATGTTGCAAAACATCTTAACAGGGGCACCTTGTTTTTGTGAGTGATTTTGCCTGCATGCATTTAGAAAGCCCCCAGTTAGCTCTTCACCCTGTTTCCATTACTCCAACACGAGCTAATCTACACTACAGGCTTTCACTTGGGTGACAACATGTTTTTCTGAATTCTCACATAGAGCCGATCTCAGCAGGAAGAAAGCAAAAAATGTTATGATCTCGTGCCAACTTTTTGTGAGGCTGAACCTCTAAAACTAATATTGATATTTCTCGTGCAGGAACTCGGATCATCTATGATCGAAAGTTTCTCTTGGAATGTCGAAACTCGCCAATCGCACGCACCCCACCCTGCTGCCTCCCCCACATACCAGGCGTCACCAGACCCTCGCTGCAGCCAGCAGAGCAGGAGGATGACGGCAAAGACCTCTCTGGTAATGACTCCTCATATCGTCCTTTCTTACACTTGCTTTAAGAATCATGTTCTGTCTTTATCCCACACGATGTCTCTCACGTGTCCTCCATACCATTTTCAATTTCCAAATCAACAGCCTCAAGCAAAACCTGGGGAACAGGTTAAAGCTTGTTCATAATTGATTTTGTCCTTTCTGTCTGTTGCGAGTTGACTTCTGAAATACAGTTTTTGGCAGAGAAAGGGGCATGTGAATTCAGAAATAGTACATGTGTCAAGGACAAATAAATGAAAATCTGTTTTTAAAAATCTTGGTGTTCATGCTGGCTACATTTGGTTTGAAACTGATCATTGTTTTTTTCGGAATGTCAGGTGCTGGAACTATTAATAATTAATGTATTAATTATTAGTATTTATTTTTATACAAATATCACACATTAGTAATCCTGTTTTTTGTGTGTGTTTCTCTGCATGTTGGTTGCACCACCTGACTTAAAAAAAATAAAAAATAAAAAAAACATTACGCCAAACTACTAAAACTGAATTATTTTAATTACATTTAATTGCTCTTTTTTGTTGTTGTTGTTGTTGTTGTCATATCAGAACATTTGTAGCTATTTTTATTCAACAAATGAAAAAATCAGGCGCAAAAAAAAACCTGACCAAAATGTAAGTATTAAAATATAATTAAAAGTGGAGTAAGAAATCAAAGAATTGAATTACACTGGTTTAAAATATGAAATATGCCTTAGGCTGCCACCTTTCTGTATTTTTATTTATTTTTCATTCTAAGCGTAAGGTCACATTTTGGTGTGACTAAAGTTACTTCATGAGAAAAGTAAACAAAAATGCACCTGACCTGCTCAGCATTTGGCAAGTCTGATCTCCATATCAGGGGAATATCCACAGGGTGTACTGTTCTTCACGTGAAAGGAGTGACGCTGTTCAAAGGAATTTTTTTTTTTTTCTTTTAGGAAGAGATCACAGTGACACAACACCTTAAACCCTCTAACCTCTCTCTTTTTCTTCCCTCAGTTGATGACAATCAGTTTATGATGGATATGTGATAAATGTCTCCAGCTCTTGTGGAAAAACGACCGTCTCAGCCTGTTCTACCAGTGCTCGTGATCTGAGGGATGATCACACCAGCTGTGGATTCCTTCATTATTGCCTCCATACTTTATTTTTACTTTATCTAAATAATGAACTGCTCCGAGCAAGTGTTTCTGTTGTGAGGAGGAGCGTCCTGAGTTTGATGGATGTTATGGTGAAAAAGCAGCTTCTGCTGCAATTTAATTCAGTGCCTTCATTGCTGTTTTTTTTTATTTACACGCATTCTGACGGTTACTGTATGTAATCTACATTTTTACTGTCTGAGGATAGTTCAGATGGAGTTATTTTTGTAATGGACCTATGACCCTACGAAGGGCATTCAAGTTATATTTTCCAGAAATAAACAGTTGGGATGATGAGTTTTGTACTGTTTGCGGTTCGTTCTCTGGATGTAATATGACAGTTTTGGAATAAAACTAAAAACAAAACTTTGACTTGTCTCTTCTTAAAGTATTTCAAATATTAGATCTCATGTACACTGTAAAATGTTAAATTGCATATAAAACTAAGGTTATGAAGTATGTTTTACAAGAAATTACAGTTTTTCTACTTCAAAATTGTTTAATTCATGATTGAATAATTTAGAAACTATTTAGAGGTTAGAGTTAATGTATACAGATTATTTAAAGAAATACTTTTTAATTCAATACAAATCATAAGGAAAAAAGGAAAGGAAAAAATGGAATTGCAGTGAAACAATGGAAGTGAATAGGCCCTTTACTGGAGGATCTAAAAGCAGAAATGTGCTTATTTTATAAAGCCACTTGCATTAATTTAGTTAAAAATTGTGCATTATTTTTATTTCCCTTTTATTGTAAAATTGGGTACAATTTCATAACTCTTCATAATTCATTTTCATAATTTTCATTTCCTAATTTCATTTTACACTAAAATTAAGTCGATTTTCATACTTTTTTTAACTTGTACTTGTACTGTTTTCAACTATTGCAACAAATTGGCTTTTATTGTAAAGTCCTCTGTAACACATTTTAGCATAATTTTAAATAAGGCCATAGATATAATAGCCACAAAAAAGTATACCATAAATATTGTCAAAATAAATGTTTTAATCTTAGCAAAGCTTTCCATTTGTTGATTTAATATTGTAAATACCACTTCTTTACCCTCCCGCCTAGATCCCAGCGTTCTCATCAAATTGGTGTAAAAGCAACAACACAGCGTGTCCTGTCTGATGTCACATGGTGCAAAGTACAAAAACGCCGCTCCTGAGAACCAGAACACTGTAGTCATGTAAGAAAGCCTTTCATTAAAACTCACTGGAACATGATCGGTGAACTGGACACCTTCACGTCACGTGTAACGTAGACAGGTCATCTGTAATATCAGGAGTTCTATTGTTTGTGGTCAGGATAGCAGTTTTGCATTCACCCTGCTTTTGGGTATAGCAATATATTTTTATGACATGATGCAGAATAATGCATGATCCCACGTGTGAGGTATCTTTAGCTGTAATGAGGATGTGAAGAAAGCCTCTCCTTGGTCTCATGGAGACATGCCAACTGCTCCAAATGTTACAAATATCTGTTTCTGCATCAAAGTCTTTAGTCTGGTGTAATGTCATTTCAGTCTTTCCCACCCTCAAAACAGAAAATCAGAAGCATGCACAGAGAGAGAGAGAATTTAGCCACACATAACCTGCCATGTTCCTAGAAAGCCACTTTGCTGTACTAAGAAATAATGATGTGCTGCCAGGTCAATGCACGTTGGACATCCATTCTGTCCCTGAACGATGAACAGTACTTCTGTCTGAAAACAGTTTGTTTCTCATGAACTAAGCATGTGCCACTACAAATGTGTCTAGAAATTATACTAAATGATGGTTTACCAGTGAAGTAAATCACTGACATATGAATATCCATTACAAAATTATTTTTAATATATTGTTCTAAAATAAGCCAATTTCACATAAAATGCAATATTTTCAACAAATGTAATTTATTGTTTCTGTCGGGTAAAAACGTAACATTTTCATTGCATTTTGAATACATGTGAGTATGCAAGTCTTAATATTAAGTTAGCATTTAGCATTTAGCAAACTAAAAATGATCTGGTATTTTAAGAAACTTCTTTACCTTGGCACACACTGATTAGGGTTGTTTCTTTCGTGTGTATATTTGTTAGTCACACCACATGATTTTTGATTTGACGGACAAAACGTTTTATATAAGTAAGAAGTTCTGTTTGAATATTTTTGTCTGGGAAAACTACAATTTTTTTTACATTTATGACATTTTTGAGTTAAGAACCAGACAATTGTCATTGATAATTTCTGATTCTCAGAGCTGCTTTGGCTGAAACAGTGATGTGAACTCACATGATCTCATACAGAGCCAGTAACAGTGAGAGCTTGAGAGGTTTGTTTGGTACACATAACCACCTGTTGTTTTAACACTCTCTTTATCACATTCCTCTCGTCCTCAACCTTGATCAGTCCTGAAAGTTGTGACCGGAGGTGGACCAAGTACACAAATCAAGTACTTGAGTGAAAGTAATTAAACATTACTCCAGTAAAAGTACTCCTTTTTTTCAATTTTACTCTAGGGAAAGTACAAAAGTACTTGTTTTTTTATGTACTTAAGTAAAAAAGTACTGATAGATTTATTTAGCAATTTTATATAGGCTACTTAATTTTATATACATATTTTTAGAAACGTTGATGATTTTTAGAAAACATGATGTTGTGATGTTTTGCAGAAAGTCACAGAACGTTATATATGACATGAGAATAAGTTAGGAAAAACATTTGAAGAAAAAAATATTATATAAAAAAGTAAAAAAAAGTGTTCACCAGACTCTCCAATATAAAAAATTCTACCGTTCATAAACAATATAAAAATAGACGTAGGGCTAAATGCGTAGCATTTTGATAAAACTGTTAAGGTTACAGCAGGTGGGAATATATGAACGTTTTTTGAAATGGAGACACTGATATTCATTTCAGTGGGCTTAAATAGATCAATCTAGGCATCATCAGTCGCGCGCACCAGTTCTTGTGAGTTCGGTTCACTCGAGACTCGCTCTGATCGTTTGAATCAGTGAGTTGTCGAATCGAGAACAGCTGCAATCGGATCACTTCAATTCGAGAATGAATCGTTTGGTGCGATTTGCGAACAGCTTCATTAAAAAATGTAGTAAGAAGTACGATCCTTTGCTTAGTAATGTAGTAAAGTATAAGTAAAAGTTGCTAAAAATATAACTAACATTACTCCGGTACAGATACAGATACTTGGAAAATGTACTCAAGTACAGAAGTACAACTAGTTCGTTACTGTCCACTGTTGTGACCTGGTCTAACCGGTGTTGTGCCGACTTATGACTCCCCTCGTTGAAATAAATAGTAACCCTATCCCGCCCCTAATCCTAACCCCTCCCCCACACCTAACACTAAACCTACCAAAACTAGGGGAGTCATAATCTTGCAGGGGGTCAAAATTCGGCACTACACCTGTATGACGTAATGTTTACTCCAGCTGGTGCCAGCTTCATTTTCTCTCATCATTTAAAAAAACAGAAGCTATTTTACAGTAATTTGTGTCAGACTGACAGAATTTGGTTGTTAGTTCATGGCTATTTCACTCATTGTGAATGTTAATTTGTTAATTGTATTAGCTACATTGAATGCACTTGATGAATAAACTGAATCTCTTGTTGCTGACTTGTTTCTAATGTAAAGTTATACATACATGTGTAAAAAAGATTAAATTGAAACCCCCACCAAAATTGTACTCAGCATGAAGATCTGCCCATTTCATTCCCTGACCACTTAACAAAGAATAAGATAATTTTGTATTATGTAAGATCTCCAGCATTCCCTGATTCTTTAGAGGACAAGTTTGGATGGATTTATAATGTAAGGCTTACACGTGCTACAGGAATGTATATTCTCCATACCCACAGATAACTTAGAATACAGCAAAAACTTGACAAAACTCGTCGAAGTATTACTTTAATATTTAGTATTAATCATAAATAGCCCCTAAAGGCTACATGTCTAAACGTTTCACAGTCGTAACAAGCTAAGATACAGTTAGCATGTACAGCAGTGTTAGTTCTGTTCTATAGCGCCATCTAGAGGTAAAATGAGGCACTGTTTCAAGAGCCCTTAATTCTCCATTTTTCTGATGAAATCTGTTAAAATAATGATCGTCTGGCCCCACTTGATGAAATACATGAGTATATTTGTATTTAATTCTCGTATAAACAAACAGTGAGTGGTTCCAGTCTCTCTTCTGTTGATCTCAGTCCTGTGTGTGTGACTGTAGCTAAGAAGCGTTCAAGGCGTGGACTCTCCTTGCCTCTCCTGTTCAATAGCTGCAGGAGAAATTTCACAAGAATACAGGTTTTAAGTGACTATTTTAAACATTTGAAGTTTTCTTGAAAACAAGAGAAAAAAATAACTTCAAATAGCTGGAGCATCATAAAAAATGTTTTACGGCACAATAGAAGGCTATGTTTATTTCACATTTTTTAACCCATTGCTAGATTATGTTCCAAATCACATTATGGGGAAAGAAATCGATGATTCTGTATAATTACACACCCTAAGTGACACATTTACTTCATTTCAGAACTTAATAAGTGTCATTTACACATTTTTATTGATCATAACATCATTGCACATCCTTAGCTATTGTTTTAGGATCAGATACTCACTTTCTTTGGTTGGCAAAGGATTCTTTTCTTGGGTCTCTGTCTTCCTGAGTTTAGTTTTATCAAACGATGTTATTTCCGTCATGTTGGGTTTGTCAGCCATGTTTCTGCACTATAGACAAAACAAAATGCAAGTTTAATATATGTAATTTTACTTAAGCCTCCACGAATAAATTCATATTTGTTCAAGCTCAAACAGAACAAAAGTGCTGGAGTTTAGTGGGGGCGTCATGTGACCAATGTCCCACTTTTTTTGCTGTTGTTTTAAATTGTGTATCACTAAAATAATTCATTATATCCAACTGGCGAGCTGCTGCTCATATTTAAGACATATTCCTTCTGCAATCTGCCAAGTCCGATGACTGTTGGTCATCCTTTCTTGAATGTCTCGCCTCGCCTCGTCTTTGTTCTGTGCCCTGCTTCTCAAAGTCATTTCTCTGCTTCTCAAATGATTAAATCTATAGATATTTCAGACCATCTCTCTGAAAATAGAAAAAAGTCTTACCGTGAAGGAGTGTACGGCCACGAGTGCTGAATGAGAAAGTATCAGTCTGTCTGTGTGGGTGGATGAAGCAGCAGGTTCTGCCTTGTGTGTGTGTGTGTGCTGATGAGGAGGGGGCTACCCCGCCTGTCCCCAGGGTTATTTGATTGGCCACACCCCCCATTGTCTTTCTTTTTTCCTCACACTTCATGAAATATTCATGATCTTGGAATTAAGGGAGGGGTAGGTTTGAGTGTAAATCTGCTGATCTTGCATGGCAGAGGAGTGTACCAGATTTTATTCAGTTAGGGAAAAGAGACCCAATTATGTGAAAGATTCAGGAAGCAGAAGGAGGAAGGAATGTAAAATTGTGAAATATTTTTGGAATTAAAAATATATTTTAATATATTTTAATATTTTATTGTTTCTGTGATGGCAAAGCTGAATTTTCAGCAGCCATTACTCCAGTCTACAGTGTCACATGATCCCTCAGAAATCATTCAAATATGCTGATTTACTGCTCAAGAAACAATTCTTTCTTTCTTTCTTTCTTTCTTTCTTTCTTTCTTTCTTTCTTTCTTTCTTTCTTTCTTTCTTTCTCTCTCTCTCTCTCTCTCAATTATGATCAATATTGTAAACAGTTGTACTGTTTTCTTTTTCTTTATTTTTTATATTTGGGACACACACACACACACACACACACTCACACACAAATACAAACTTACACTGCATACACGTTTGCCTTATTTCCTTATTTGGTAGGTAGCCCATTTATATAATGTGCTCTTTATAAACATTTCAGACAAAAGATTTCTCAACTTGCATGGCTCTCTGCTTGTGAGCAAACATAAGCTTTAGTGTGTACATACATGAACCAACTGCTTCAGACCACAGAGTGGTGTGTGCCCTGGCTCAGCTGCTGCGTCCCATACACGCAGAGTCATCCAACACCAGACACATGGTGCTTCAGAGCAGCTGTGTCCGAGCTGATCCATATGGGGTGCGAGAGACCAGAGATCTATAAGCACCACACAGCTGTCCATCTCTAAGCTTTTAACCTTCAGAAGAAAAAAACAAATCTCAAATCTTTTTCATTATCTTTCTCTGCATTTTCCTGTGTTTCAAAATTATAATATTTCCAGAATTATATATCATAATATTATATTTATTTTGACAGTAAAAAATTTACAATGTTGCAAAAGATTTTGATTTTGAACTTCAGAAGATTTCTTTTGAACTTCCACAAGTGTTAAGTGTTAAGCAGCAAAAACAGTTTTTATTATGATAATAATCAGAACTATTATGAATAACTGAATAACTGAGCCCCAATAGCATCAGATCAACATGTTAGAATGATTTCTGAAGGGTCATTTGACACTGAAGACTAGAGTAATGATGCTGAAAATTCAGTTTTGCACCACAGAAACAAACATTCATTACAAAAGAAAAAAAGTTAGGATTGTAATCAAATGTCACAATGTTACTGTTTTTACTGTATCAAACAAATGGAGGCGTTGTGAGCATAAGATAAAAATTACAAAAACACACACACACACACACACACACACACACACACACATATATATATATATATATATATATATATTTAACATGAAGAACTTAAAACCTTTGCCTGCTATGATGTACTGTATAATTTGGACTAATTTACATGCATTTGTTATACAACTGGTCGATTTATAATTCTAGAATGGTTCTTTCTGTATTCTAAATTGGTGTGCAAAAATGTATTTTTCTATTCTCAGCACCAGATGGACCCAGAGAAACACAAATGTAAGGTTCTCTGTGCTGAACGACGCACAAGCGTCTCAAAACATTTTCCAGAAAGAATGCGTTATAAAAGCACGTGGACAAGATTTAAGCTAAAGTCCTTTTCATTGTAAGTTAATTCTTTGTAGATATCATTCCCCCTTACAATTCAAAGCCTGATATTGAAAGACTAAATCTGAGAAAACAGTCAAGTTGAAGCCATTGTGTGTGTTGGGGGAGCATTTGCTTGCTGTTACTCAGCGTGTGCGTCATCTGTATTGAGATCCCCTTCACCATTCTCATATCAAGGGTATCATTTACTGTTTATGAAACAGAACCAATTAGCTCAACATGCCTTTGGTCTTCAAATGACAGGTGTGGGTGAAGCCCTTGGGAACCGTCTATGTGCAAACAGCCAGCCAGTAAAGGCAGAATCTAATCTACTGAGCACTGAAAATAATTGTTTAGCTTTATTCGCTGAAAACCGTATGCTTGCATGTTGCACATTGACACAAATCACTCCACATTTATCATCCTGAACATGTTTCCCACGTACAAGCATAAAATCCCTGAAATATAATCTGCTTTGTGGACAGCTGGGCCAACAGCAAACTACTGAATAATAGAGACTCTGACTTTTTGTCACAATTAACAAATTGAATGGAGAAGAGACTGTTTATTCATAACCTTTGAATAACCCCACAAAGCCCTGGGGCTGTGTTAAGAGATTTGTCCTCACATTTGCAGAAAAATCACCCCCTTTCGTCTCTTCCTTCCTCTCACTCTCCTTCAAGCAGACTGTGCTCAACGTGCCGCAGCTGTGCTCATCAGAGCAAAGCAATGTTCACCCTTTTTAAAGTCCACTTCCCACATGAACCTGCCTCTACTCCTGCACCTCTTCATCCTTACAACATCAAACATCGTCATTGAGAGGGCCGTCTGCAGCGCTTCTTATAAGGTGATTTATAGCCCTTAAACTCCAAGAGCAACAACTTGAAATATGACTTAATATAACTTAACATAGAAATCACCTCTGTACTCTGTAAATGTTGGAGCGGCTGCAGGAAATATGGTCCACACTGTGATGTTATTAACCTATTAGAATAATTTTGTGCACATGAATGGCAGTAGAGATTGACCTGGAAGAGTAGAAATAATTAAATAAAGTAATTATTTTTGTTATCTTTGCACACAAAAAGTATTCTCGTAGCTTTGAACCACTGATATCACATGCATTATTTTATGTCCTTACTTTCTTTCTGGGCTTTGAATGAGTCAGTGTCGATGCCCTGGCTTCAAAAATATCTTAATTTGTGTTCCCAAGATGAATGAAGGTCATGTGGGTTTGGAATGACACAAGAACGAGTAATTAATGACAGAATTGTCTCTTTTTTTTGGTGAACACTGGGTTTAAAGCCCAAAATATTTAAGTTCATAAGTTTATAGTGGGAGCTTAAAGTGTTTGACCACCATCATAATGTAATAAAGAACCATAGGAATATATGAAATATTAAAGTCAGGATAATACAAACCAACAATTGACATCAGGAAAAAGTGTTCTTTTTTACTTTCACAAACAAATGAGTGAAGCTCCTATTAACTGCCAGCTCTCTGCGGCAAATATTTCAATTGCTTATTTCAGCTAAATCTATAAAAAGAACAAAATAGGCTTTCTTGCTGGAAGGATTGGGTTCCAGTACAATTACTCATAGTAAGTGTCTCGTGGACAAACAAATAACTTTATTTATTTGTGCAACTGTTGTCTTAAAGGAGTATTCCAGGTCCAATACAATGAGATATTTTGGTAACAAACTGTTTATTGATTTCCACTGTACAGGCAAAGTAACACACACACACACACACACACACACACAATGTTTTTTTTGTGTTCTGCAAAAGAAAGTCAGTCAGGTATGGAACAACATGAGGGAAAAATATTTTTGGGGGCCACTATACCTTAAATCAATACTCACTTGTTGCATAATATTGATTAAAACTAAATTAATTTCAACTTGAATCTCAAAAGGAAAGATGTGGGTTACTTTTTGAGGAATTTATTAACACTGAAAGTTAATGGCACCAATCAAGTGAACAATACAGCATGATATAAACAATATGCATTAACAATAAAACTTCAGTTTTTAAGTGCCCTAGATGTGTTTTTACGAAAAACAAAGGATGAAAGTATTCAAAAGTATTTTGTGTGGTATCATTTTATGCCACAAACTTGCCCTAAACCGGGAATGTTCCATTAACCCTGTTTTAGACCATTTATACTTATCGCTCTGACCTTATACTGCCGAAACAGACCATCAGAAATAACCAACAGGTGTGAATCACAAAGCGTTCTGCTGCTTAAACTAATCTAGGGCAGCACTGACGTGCGAGTCAGTCTGTGCCAAAAAGCTTCGTTTAAATCTCAAAAGAGCCAATAGAACATCCATCCTTGGAAACCGTGGAGAGCTTTCATAAGAGCCAGTTGTCATGGCAACTGTGTACTAATGGAAGTCATGACAAAGGGATTGCACACGCCGCCCAGGTCTGACAGAGTCACAGGCAAGCGTCGGTGAATGCGTGAGGACAAAAGCCGAGCGGAGATGGTGAAGAGTCTGGTTTTGTGCATGTCTTGACTGTGTCAAAGGGGAAGTGTCTGTAACAGTATTGAACGCCCAACTGTGTGCATTCTGGGGTCTATAGTGACAAAAAGGAGACTAGTAGTCTGAGACAGATCAGAGTCTCAGCATTGCAAGGTGTATAAAGGTGCGTTCAGTTACATAAACATGCCGTGGATGTGAAGGAGGTTTACATAAGTGCTGTAGTGCAAAACTCCATTACAATACTGCATTGTGCCAGACATATCACACCATGTTCCCCCTGCTTATGAGACGCATCCTGTCTGTCTCTGTCTTCTGTCAGCTGGAGTAACGGCCGTGATTTGCCTACAGTAGCTCAGATGTCTCTTTCCTAACTGTTCCTGAAGAGTAAGGTTGAGGGGAAATGCTCTATATTTGTTGGGAAACGACTCGTGAATGGCTCAAAGGAGAAAATAACTCATCTGCAGATCTCTCCAGGGGTTCAGTATGGCACTGTGATCACTTTATTGCTCCCCACAACATTTTCAATCAGAACTTAGGGTTATAGACATATACCTCCATGAGGTACTGAACAAACCTACCGTCTATGAAAACCCAAAGCTATGAAACTGGATTTGTGTGATGCTAACGTTCAAAAGAATCAGTTTTCAAATCTCCCAGCATATTAATATTGTTTTGAAGTCATAACATGATATTCTTGAAGTAATCTTTATAAAAAGGAATGAAAGGTGTCATTCATCTCTTTTGGAAACTGCAGTGCTATGTACTTATTGGTACGTATTTAGCTAAAAGGTACACCAAGTTTGTGCCATGAGATCAGGTAGGGCTTTTTTTTTTAAATAAATATACACTTTGGTGTATATCAACTCTTCAGACTCACTTGGTGTGTCCGAAAATGTGTAAGATTGTGTACTACCAGAGATGGTCTTATTATTAGGAGATACAATGGTTTGTAGTGCTTATCATTGGAGAATGTTTAACAGTAAACTTGGATCGCATGTGCCTTGATAACCCATCACATTATAGCAATGAAGTCATTGAATTTCAGTCCGAGTTGTGAAGCAACATTTACAGATACTACAGAAATCGATGAGAAGTGTTATAAATAGGATACCCTGTCACAAAAAATCTATGACTTCTCTTATTGATTAATAGCGAAGAATTTCTATTCATTTAATGATAAGCTATTAAATAATAGTGAAGCTTCTCCTCCATTGACATTTATTTAAAAAATGGCCTCTGTCTCCTAACATCAGCCATTACACTTTTTTGGCTAAAGGTTGCAGGCTTGCCTTCCAGTGGCTTTGTATAATACAGCCTCCATGGTTGTTACTTTTTGTTCTCCAAATACAATGAATTTCAGACATAATAATGTTGGCATACTGTTTTTTTGCAGACTATAGTTGGGATGTATTTGATTTTGGACGCAGCTACAAACTTGCAAGTGTGTTGGAGTGGTTGGACACTTCTGCTATAGGACAGACAGCTTGGAAAATGGATATACATAACTATCAATTAATTTAAGCATTTAAAAACATAGGCGACTTTAACTAGTTGGTTATAATTAGCATACCTGTTATTAACATATCATAATCTACATTACCATATTCTACATCCCTAATCTTATCCAATGAAAAACTTAACAAAACTTAACAAATACCTTAATAACTACACACAGCAAATTAGAGCTAATTAGAGTTTGTTGAGTCATACTTAATGGTTAATATAATAGCAAGAGGTGGACCTTAAAATAATGTGACCAAAAGCTACGATTCATTTTGTGTGAAACACTATTAGAGCACAATTATCCTCTGATTTAACTTAGATAGCAACACAAATTGTAGACTTGAGGTTAGATGTAAATGTAGAGGTTTAAACTGTATAAAACACCTTTTGTGGCAATTTGTTAAAAAAGAAAAAAGTTTTTGGGGCCAATTACATGTCCTATTTGAAAATGCAGTCAAGATGTGATATGGTGTTAGTTCTGACAGTGTATTTTGCGGTCAGCTATAAGGCCCTTTGGTTGCATAAACTGCCATTGGCTAATACACTTCCTCACACATCTGTTCCAAGAAAATACCCATAGGGATAGTGTGTGGCAACATCAGAAACACAAGGTCCCACGAGTTTTACCTTTGTTTCCCCAAGAGAGCCTTATGGTCTGTTGGCAAATATGTTCAGGGACTGAGAAAGACAAGAGAGGGAGAGACACCATGATATCCAATTCAAATCTCCCTGGAATTGACATTTTTTTACCTTTCCACAGAGTAAAAGAACAAATATTGCCATTATATAAACCCTAGTCAGGTTTGTTTTGTTGTAGAAAAACTTGCATGACATACATAATGAGGGGAATACATTAGTGTTGTACAGGATGCTTCTGCTTGCTTTCTGTGCCTTTCAATCCTGTTCATTTATAAGCACAGCTAACTTGAATGGTGGCAGGAAAAGGCCACACTTCTTAAGGAAAGATGAAACAAAAGCATTCAAAAGCACAAATGTGTGACTCACAATAAAGACGCCCACTTCGTAAAGAATCTATGGCTGTTATTATCAAATCAAAATGACTCAGCGTCACAGCTCTCTGGGAGGCCCTACAGGGACAGTGATGAAGAAACATAACAAGCCCATCGCTCAATACCTTTCAGCTGCGTTTTTGTGCGATATGCATAATCACTGGTTATAGCATCAGGGTCCTTCGAGAGAAGACAAAGGGAAACTGTGGAAACTGTGACTGTTAAAACAGATCTTTAACCCCCCGCTCAAAAATCTATCATCCCAAAGTGTCAGTTGTGAACGTCTTGCCACCTACTGCTCTGTATTTTTCATCTGACTTCCACAATGAACTATAATCTTAGAAAGAAGGCAATTCTTTTGAAAAATGACAGGAAGAAGTGTGGGTGTGTGAAATATAGACCTCATATTTTATTGTGAAATATGTTGACAGGTGTATGATAAAGCAGCCGAACATCAGTCAACTCAAAAGATGCGTTTGCAGGTGCTGTTCACCCAGAATGTATCATGTGTCGCTAAGGAATGGAAAAGATTGCAGGGTCTTGACTCAAGGATGTATATGCATACCTCTCGACCATAACAACGTATGTCTGAATTCACAGTTTTCATAAAAAGTAAGCAAAAAGTACCAGGTGGACCAGCACAGTCTCACAACCAATTTGTATATGTTTTACGACATGGCTAAAATGTATGAATTTTGTATGATTTGTCTAAACCCCAGTGATGGGTAGGTTCAGGGGCGGGGTTAGATGTACAACTCGATTTAGCAAAATGTATGCATTTGTACGAGTGAGGTTGTAAATACTCATATGAATTAGCGATGTAAAACATGTACAAATTGCCGTTAGATCGGACTGGGATGACACACTTTAATGCTATTCACTATCCATTGAGTGTTTATTAGTTGCACAATCGGTGCATTATGGGATTAAACGAGTGCTTTAAATAATGTCCAGTGAAAATAATGTCAATAATTATTTTTCCAATAATTACACTACAATAACCACTACAAATAACCGTGCCCTCGAATAGTGTCACAGAATTGTAATTTTATTTTAAACTGATATTTTTTCTGTGTAAATGCACCTTTTGACATGTGAGGTCTAGCATTTAAAGTGAGGTGAGAAATGCACTAGATTTCACAGTCACAAAATATGTAGTACCTTTTCAAACCTATGTTCTTTTTTCCATCTTGCCTAATCTAATTCAATCAGGCTACTTGGTGCTCAAGTGCTGTGGTTTTCTGGTACTGCCCTGTTGGACAGATGTGAATAGAAGCAGAAGAATTGAGGCTCTGAATTGCATAGCCTTCCTCTGCCCTAAATCGTATGTACCCAATTACCAGAACCACCAGAGCCTGACCTCCAGATTATGAGAAATTGGAAGGACATTTTGTTGTAATTTGGAATGAGGGAGGCCAATTTAGTGATATTTTTCAGAAATCCGTCACACCTAGAGGTGCCACGGTCTGTCTCTCCTTCAGTGCTCACCATATAAGGTTTGCTTTTCTTTATTCCAGATGGAAGAGCTCTGTTAAGTATGTCTATGACATGCTGTAGAATCCAAAATCTAAGACCCCCTTATTCGAAATGTTTGATTTTGTTTATTTACTATTTAAAACCAAAAATGTTTTACAAAGTATGTGCAAGAATTTCAGAATACCAGTTTGCATAATAAACATGTTGTGTAAAACCCAATAACCATGTTCTTTAGTATGGTTTGAGAATGATCCAAAGAAAACTCTGACTGTCTGTACAACTAGACTAGTAGAAAACAGACTTGATGGAGAACCATTGACAAGTTGGTAACTTGCCAGGGGGAATTGCCTGGTAATCCTGTTGTGGTGAGTGACAGAGGAATTAACTTCATACCAGACTAGAACATGGTAATGTATGGATCTCACATAATCTAGTTATAGGGACTGAATCACAGTAGTTTATTAGATTTCTGTTAAATTCATTACTTTATCTTTCATCTACCTTTCAATTTCTATCACTCTGTCTCATTATATGTATAAATTACCTAATTTTGTGGAATGTTCTGATGGAGCCAAAACTTGCTGAGCATTTGTTAGAGTTCTGTTAGTAGCTCCTTCTTTCTGCTTTTTTTTGCCCTGCAGCTATGGCTACAGACAGAGCACACACTGAATAAAGATGTTCCCTCATGCCTGCAGATGGGCTATGATGCACTTCTGAGAAGAGCATATGCTTTGCCTTTGCAGAAGTCTGCAGCTCCAGGACTGCAGCAACTCATAAGTAGCAATATGCTTTTTGAAGGTAATCAGTAAAATTCATAAAATGACTTATAGGTTTTTGTCAAGCATTACCTTTTCATATTACTTAAATTTTGTCTTTCACATATGTTTTGTACAGTCCGTAATTCCAACATGTTTAATTTACAGGAACGCTGTCACCCAAGATTAGTTGCACATATGTTCCATGATCATTTAAACTAAAGAACTATCACACTGATTTGCATCTACTAAAAACAAATCCACCAATTATTGACTGTATTTACTCTCTTTTGCACAAGCTGTCCTTGTTTAACTTAATAATGATGGTTCAACTATTTATTTTTTTTATATTTATTATATACTAAAATGTCATCTGAAGCAAGCAGTGAGACCTTCCTTTCTGTTACTACATTTCTTTTTACTGAAATCCAATAAAGTACAATAGAATGAACAGATTAACTGCTTTCCGAGATACAATATATACTGTGTGGGTATATATATATATATATATATATATATAAAAAATAAGTCTTTTTGATTTTTTTGTTATATGAAAAAAAAAGATTAATCTTGTTATATTTTTGTAATTTCTCGTTAAAGGATCAAAAATAGGGTTTGGTTTAATTTAGATGAATTTAATGAAAAATACAAAACATTAAAATATTGTCTGTATCTTTATTTCAGTATATTTGCATGCATGACAGAAGGACATATTATGTAAAACTGACATTTCCTGCCAAACTAAACTCAGTTGCTATAAAAAAACAAATCATTATCGTTAGCATACTGAATCAGAATAAAGAAAAAAACTAATATAATTGAGTTAATTTTTAACTGAAGTAACTTCCATTGTGCAGTCTCATCTTATTCAGAACACCTTCAGTCCATTGTTATTATGCCTTATTTTCTCCTGCTTAGTAATAGAATGTTCAAGAATATCTCCTTTTTAATTGCATAATATAACTACTGTGATTCATACAAAAAAACAGAAACCTTTAAAAAGAAAGATGCCTCTCAACAAAAGTCAACAAGAAATATTTATTTAGCCCCACCTTCTTCGTAAATCTATTTCAAATAGTTTGCCATTATGTGGACTGAATCTGGTTGTGCCTTTTGCGATGCTTTGTATTTGCGTGTACCATCATATATTATTTTCAGCTGAGATGAATGTGGGCCATTTGGCACCGTATTGATTTGGTGATTAAGTTAATGAAAATAAATGGCTCTGTTGGCGCACAAAAGACTATTTCTCAAGATTTACTGAGAGTCTGCAAAGTAGAAGCCATTTTGTTTAGACAATGTTTGGATGAGTCATTAAAGTTGTAGGCACCAATTTCAGCGCAGAGAACAAGCTGCCATTCTTCTTTTTTATTGCATCTTCATGGCTGGGTTAACTATAATAATCTTAAATCATAAGGTTTACAAAGGGAAGTCTAGACATTTTTATCAACATTGCCACAGATCAATGACTAGAGGGTCAACGGCAATTACATATTGTACTCCAAAAGAACAGACGTTGAATTTACCAATTACTCTCTGAGCAATTTCAGTGGAATGAAAATGCTATGTTGCTTTTTTTATTTAGCTTGAGAATGAGCAACAACCAAATGTGATGCAGAAAGTACTTTTTGGTGTTGATGCAGAGCTATGCACAAGCGTTTGCATGCTCTCGTTAGCACCTTACAGGGCAGTATTCCTGCTACAAATCTGCACGCTGACTTTTCTTTCCAACCGTGCTTTGAGAGGATCAACTTTGATGGTATAAATGGACTGCGGTGAAATAACTGAGTCATGCTGGAAGCTGCGGAAAAGGCTTCTCGGAAATATTTTCAGAGGCATAGATTAAGTGGAGCCATTTTGATCTCGCTTCCCAAACGGTATGCACCCAGTGAGATATGAATAAAGGAGGAGGAACAATCAAAATGTTGCATTTAATTTGTCATCTGCATGCTTGTGGGTGAGACTGAACTTTTAGAAAGTGAAGCACAAGTATATCTGGGACTCATTTCTTTTTTTAGAAATATTCTGGTGTATAAATTTCGATTTGCATTCAATGAGGACAAAATATCAGTTTGATTGGATATAAACAGATGGATTGAAAACTTTTGAATGGGATGAGACTTCAGAAAACCATGAAAAAATGTTTAGATTGGAAGCCAGTAAAAACATGTAAAAACCTGTCATGCAATATTGTGGAATATTAAGTAGTACTTTTCGCCATTACCGTGATTAGTGTTTGAAGAAATCTACAGTTGTCCATTTGAATGAATTATAGATCTACCATAAATATTACTATGAAAGTAAGACATTAAATAGACAATACTTTACTGTAAATGTGCACTCACAGTGAACTTCTGATGATATGTACATATGAAAAGTCAAAAACTATTCAGAATATTGAGAAGAAGTATGAAAACAACCATCTTTAGCCTACAGCAACCACTGAGATATGCCATCTTATATTTATAAATGGAAGGAAGCATTCTGAAAGAACAGGACTGACTCCTACAAATCAAAACGAGGCTGGCTTTTAAATATTTTAAAGTATTTTGCCAGTGTGATGGGATTTGATTTTATTTGCATTCCTAAACACCTTACTTCATCCAGGCAGCCACTTTTCTGGCTATAATGATGTATAAATATGCACTTTTTGCACTTAATGCAATTTCATCAAAATAGTTCTCCTAAAAACAGCGTAATAAGTGAAACTGTTAAAATGTTCCTAGACTATTCAGTATATTAAGCAGCTCTGAAGTTTTTATACTCTGTTCTCTTAACACCCAATGACAGCTGCAAAAGTGTGAAATGTCACACGGTCAGGTTTGTGTTGTGCCTAAGAGGCTGTTCATTTCACTTTCTGTTATCTCTCTCAAGGGATAGAAAATGCTCAAAACACTGGCATACTGCTTAAATCAGCAGAACATTTCCCACAGCTCCTCGTCACCATTTCTGCTTTGGTTGCGTGGCTCTTGCAAACACAACAAAATAGTGGTGAGTTTAGAATGTGAAATTCGACAACAGACACAAAACCTGAATAGTAATTGCAAATTCTTCCAAAAACGTTTCTCTCTACCTGCCTTGTCATAGAAGTTGTCAGATATTCTGAAGGGTTAGGAGCAACCCTTGAAGCTTTCGGAAGCCTTGCTCTCCCGGCTTCCAGCAGATTCTCCTTGTTCTGTCAGAAGAGAAATTCCTCATAATTTGCAACCTTTCCACATTTTTTGTTGTGGTCTCAATATTCTATTTAGTCATGACCTATAATATATAACAAATATAAAGCAGTTATATGAATTCACTATTAAAGTTGATTGATTGTCATTCAGAAATTATATTCAAAAGAGGTCTTGTGAAACTGCAAAACTGATCATTTCAGAATTGTTTGGTGTATTTTGGACAGAATCTAGCTTTCCTGGCTTATTAAATGTCATCTGACAATGTAAATTAAGCACATGTATAACACATATGACATGCTTTTGACATGTTTGACAAGTGTTAAAAAACGTCTTCTCAGCAGGATGTTTTGTAGCTGCATTTCTGATATAACAGCATAAATCTAATGCTTGTGTTAAACCATTGCTGTCTTTGTGATTCCTCCATTGTTCTAAGGTCATGTGTAGGGCATCAGCCCCTGTAGAGTAGAAATAATCCATGACGGCCAATGCCCTTGTGCTTCCTCTTTGTTCAGTCAAGCATGTCTTGCGTGTGCATTACCCGCACATAGTCTTCATGAAGACGGTTCAAGACCGAGAAATAGATCCCAGTGGGACTTTCCTATCATAAATGTGGGCTGTGGTCCCATCATGTCTGTCTATTTTATGCTCTGTTATATGTGCATCAGCTAGATATAATTTCTCCATGGTGTCATTGACTTTGTATTGCTTGGTTTATTTCAGTGTGGGCTCAAGAGCTGGTAATGGTTTTGGAAAGATCATAAAGACTGACAGTTACTGCTGTGTATTTATTTTAGCAGTGAGGGGTTGGTGCGTATCTCACTTTTTGAGCATTGATGCAGTGCACATGGTTTGTTGGAGTATGGACAGATCAATCATATTAATATTATATTATAATTTTATAATAATATTTAATATTATATCTAATATAAATATTATATTATATTTAAAATATAAATATGCATTTATATTTTAATTATTTAAAAATAATATTCATATTGGTGCAATATTAAAACATGACTATAAGTTCTAATATTACATATATTATGTTTTAAAAATATTTATATTTTTCGTATTTTAAAATATTAAAAACTTTCAATAAATATAACATTTAATTCTATTACAGCAATTCTATTGCATATATTGTGATCACCAGTCAAATTTTGATTACAGTTGGTGAAAAAAAGAGTAAATAAATATGTGAAAAATTAATAAAGAAAAATGGGGAAAAGGGAAAATGTACTGATAGATTAGAATTGTCTTTATATTGGAAAATAGTGGCCCATTTTTATGTATTTTATTTTTTTTTTTTACCGGTGTAGCTGAAGGGAACTGTGCCCACCTTTTAGTTTCCTTCAGATATTCTTGTAATTATCATACATATTTCCCTCCCTAAAGATTGAGCTGAAACAAACCTAGAAGCCAAGAGGATGGCCTGGAAACGACTGTCTGTGATTTCATTTGGGACTGAAATAGTTAGCTGCAGGTTTCACTGGAGCTATTTTTCTTTATATGCCCCCCAGAGAAGTGGTTTTAAATGTTCTGACACTCGAGTTCTCCAGTGCTGAAGCTGCTACAGATGTTGCAGGGCTCGGGTCCTCAGAGAAAGCAGCCTACTATCACATTCCAGGCAGGCGGTGGGTGAACAGAAGCTCAGTGAGGGCAGCGTGTGGCCCTGAGGTAGAGCAGAGGATCACAGAGCTACCTCTGTTCATACTGCTCAGTAAATAGAGCATGACTGGCTTTCTGGACAGAAGTCAACGTAGAAACACAATAAGTGGCTTATAAACATAAAAAATTTAAATGTCTGCAGCTGGGAAAGTCAGAGAGGGATGTCATGAGATTAAGTGAGTCTTGTGTTTACCGCCTCGCTTTAAACGGGACGTATCATCCTCATGACTGAGCAGAATGCGCTATTTGCTTTGTTGTGCTGATCAAAGAAGTGCCAACTTACCCATTCTATACATTGCTTCTGGTTTCCAGTGACTGTAATATCTCTTCGGAGCAAGACCTGGTGCAAATCCACACATTAGAATTGTAAATTCAACTCTTCCCTATGTATTAATGACAGCACCTAGTGTGGATTAACTTTCACATTTTTCTCCATGTGAAATGACAAGTGCTGCAAAATGCAGGGAAAAAGAGAAATAAACAGAGACAGGCCTGGTGCCGCTACACTCCTGAAATATATATGTGAGTCACGTCCCTGTGCATAAATATTAAGCACTATGTATCATAACGTGTGTCTCACTTGCACACCACTGTTTTCCACAAGTCCTTGAGCAGAATTACACCTTTTATGTTACAGATTTTATGCTTAACATATTTAATAGGTAATATTGATAATAATAATAATAATAAGTTTCTTCACGTTTTGTTATGTTGCAGCCTTTTGTTGAACTGCTTATCCCCCCACCCTCCACATCATAATGAAAAAATAATGAAAACAGATTTAAATTTAGATTTTGTACATTTGTTCAAAATAAAATACCTGAAATAAGTATGTTGCATAAGTATTCAAACCCTTCACTCAATACTTAGCTGAAGCCCCTTTACAGTACAGTATGAGACTGCTATGCACACTTTACTTTTGGGAAGGTGCACTGCAGGTGATTAGTAAAGCTGGTTTCCTTCAAACATGATGCTTGGAACTGGGTTTTAACCAGTGTTTCTCACTGTCTGAGGGTCCTTTAGGTGCTTTCTTTATTCAGATTTCAAGAGAGATTGAGTCTTGTCACACAGCCTTAGTGATGTTTGTCTTGTGTAGATTTCTTCTATCTATATAAAAGTTCACTAGACTAACTGTGAGGTTCTTGGTCAGCACTCGAACCAAAGCTTTTATCTATCAGTTGCTCAGTTTGGCCAGTTTAACTCTTCGTCAGATGTCTAGCGTGATGCAATCCTGTTACTGAGCTATACAGAAAGTTTTTTTTACTTGGTTACTTGGTTTACTTTGGTTTTTGCTCTGATAGGGATTTTTAGCTGTTTTATTAGATGTTTTATTAAGATGTGTGTGCTTTTCCAAATCAAACACATTCAGTTAAATTTATCACAGGTAACTTCACTCAAAGTGTAGTAATATCTTCAGTAATATAAATGCTCCTGAGCTAAATTTAAACCGTCACAGATAAGGGTATGAATACTTATGCAGTGGAATCATATAATATTTTTTATTTTTAATACATTTTCAAACAGGTTAAAATGTGTGGAGTGTAGATTGATTTGGGAAAAAGATTATATAAACCAGATTAACATAAAGCAATAACTAAACAAAATATTAACAAATTAAACTTTCGCAAGGCACTATACTGTATAAAAATATCTTTTATTTCTGTGAAGGACGTTAATTATCTTGAGAAGTATCTCAACGACCAGTGCCTCTATTTGTATTCATAGTTTCACAGCTTGACAAAGATTTCATTTTTGGGAAGGAAATCAGCCATGTTCAAATCTGCAGGCCTCTGTTGTCTTTGATTGATCTTTGCAATCCCTGAATGAACCTGTTGTCTGTTTTCTCATTCTTTTTGTTCCTTCACACTATTTACTTAGCACCAGTTCTCAGACTCATCTGAAATCCCCTTCTGATAGCTTATTCCCGTCCTAATATATTCTTCAATAGTAATGCAAATCACTCCATTCCCAGTATTGGGAAATGAGAATTATTCATTGGCTTTCAAAGACTGAGAAGGTGAGTTGTTTTTTTCTCACACTTTAGATTGCATTTCTGTTTAGATTGCTGTATTGATTTAGTCATAATTGTCACTTAAATTTAGGAGTTTACATTTAATGTAAACAAATATTATGTAAAAAGACAAGCAAATCTGCCTTGCTGACTGAGATGCAACTACAAACAAGTGAGTTCATGCTGTTTTAAAAATGTAAAATGTGTTTGACTTACTTTCAGTGATTTAATTAATTATAATTGATATCAATAATTAATAATTAATTTTAAAAAAATGACATTTCAGACATTTTCTGAAAATGCATTTACCCGCCGGTCATGCTAAATGTATATGAATTTGTTTCTTCATTGGGACAGATTTGGGGAACCCATTCACTCCAGAGGATTCTTTGGTGAGAAAGTGATGTAATGCTATCCCAGCAGAAACACAAAACCTGGAGAGTAGCCTATGCTGGCTCTGCACAGAGACTATAAAGTGGAGCAATTCAACCTGGCATGATGCAAAGCAATGCATAAAAGTAATAATTCATGATTATCAGTAATTATGTGTTACGTCATCACAAGAGCTGGTACTCACATTCACCCACACCAGCCACTGACCCTGGACCTGTAACCCAAAGGTCGTGGGTTCAAGTCCCAGGTCCAGCAGGGATTGTGGGTGGGGTTAGTGATAATAATCAGCGCTCTCTCCACCTTCAATACCATGACTGAGGTGAGACCCTTGAGCAAGGCACCGTTCCCCCAACTTCCTTCCCCTTTCAACTACTGGACTTACTCTGAGGCTGCATTACATGGAGATCCCCTGCCGACTAGCAAGATATTTTTCAAGTTCTTCAGCAGAGGAATAACTTTCCCAACCCTCTGTGGGCTCTGGAGCAGATGGTTGATGGTGGAGCACATGACTTAACACACAGTTCTTGCATGTGGAATAAGAGAATGCAATATATCGATAAGATTATGGATATAATTGAAGGGAAACACAGCCTTCTGGCAGACTGAGGAATATTGAGATTTGTAGCCACAACTACTGGGCGAAGGAGACCCAGAGGTAGCACAGATCCCGTAGGAGTGGCGCAGCAAGCCAGCACCAGCCGGTCCTCTCACTCACCTGCTGTTCTCAGTAAGGACGCGAGAAGACATGACCTCTACGCAGAGGTCGTAAAACCTGGCAAAGGTGTTGGGTGTCGCCCAGCCCACAGCCCTACAGATATCTGTAAAATAGGCGCCGTGAGCCAACGCATAGGATGAGGTGACACTCCTTGTTGAGTGAGCTCTCAGTCCTAATGGGCAAGAATCTCCCTGGTATAAATACGCCAGGGAGATGGCTTCTACCACCCAGTGAGCCAACTGTTTGGAGACAGCATTCCCTTTCTGCTGTCCACCATAGCAAATGAAGAGCTGCTGGGAGTGTCTGACAATCCGAGTGCGGTCAGTGTAGAGGCGCAGCATGCGTACAGGACACAACAACTCTAAGGCTGGGTCTGCCTCCTCCTGGGGCAGAGCTTGCAGGTTCACTACCTGATCGCGGAAAAGCATGGTAGGACCCTTGTGCATGAGAATCAGCCGGGCAGAACTCTAGGCACTCTTCGTCGACAGAGAAGGCTTGTACGTCCCCTACCATCTTAATGGAGGCCAGTGCAATGAGAAGCGCTACATACACTTTGAGAGTCAAAGGGGACAGCCTGTGCTCCAACTTCTCTTGCAGAAAAGAAAGCACAACTGCGATCGTGCATCTCTGTGGGTCCTCTCCGCAAGAGGAGCACCAGTCGATGAACAGATGCAACACAACAGCCGCAGTGTTGTCCGTCCGGACTAACACATGCTTGTGGCGCAGCATCGGTAGAAAATGACGCAGCGCGAGAAACACTGCCAGCAACTTGAGGCAATTGATATGCCAAAGCAGTCGGAGGCCTGTCCGGGGACCCAAAGCTGCTTGCTTGTTGCATACAGCACCCCAGCCCCTGAAGGGGGCATTGACCGTGTCGACCAACACATGCCTGGACACCTGTCCCAGGGGTACTCCGATCCGTAGGAAAGCAGGGTTGGTCCACGGGCTGAAAAGGCGGTGACACTCCGGGGAAATCCGAAGTGTGCCACGGTGCCATGCCCATCTCGGGACCCGATCGTGTAACCAACGCTGAAGCATTCTCATATGAAGCAAGCCCAGCGGCGTGACCACAGCTGCAGCTTCCATATGCCCCAGGAGCCTCTGAAAAGTTTTGAGAGGAACCGCTGTATTGTGCCTGAATGTATCTAGGTAGTTCAACATGGCCTGCGCACGCATGCTCGCTGGTGAGGTGGGCAGTCATTTCGATCTTTCTGTGAAAATGCTGAGTACACAGAAGCTCTCGGCCCTCCTCCGGGAGTGGGGACGGAGATGCCATCAACGTCACCCAAAGAGCAGTCCTTGTCACCTGCGGGCAGCCTGTCTCAGGAGTGCTTTCCGCCCCTCTGTGTGTTCTTGGCTGGCCCCATAGCAGGCGGTGCCCCTCGCCTGTGCGCCAACTTCTCTTGCAGAAAAGAAAGCACAACTGCGATTGTGCATCTCTGTGGGTCTTCTCCTCAAGAGGAGCACCAGTCGATGAACAGACCCCATCTCAGAGCGTAAGCCTGCCTCATAGTGGGAGCTTGCGCTTGGTAGATGGTTTCAACAACAGCGTTGGAAAGGCTGGAGAAGTCTGCCGTGTCCCGTCCAGGAACCAGACGTGCAGGTTCCATAGATCATGGCACGGGTGCCATATGGTGCCGATCCCCTGAGAAAGAAGGTCCTGATCAGCTGCATGGTTGAGTATCCCTGGAATGTGAATAGCGCGCATCGATTTCTGCTGCTTGTGACTCCACAGGAGCAGATGGCGGGCAAGTTGTGACAAGGCATAGACCACCTTGTTTGTTGATGTACGCAACGGCCGCAGTGTTGTCTGTCCAGACTAACACATGCTTGTGGCGCAGCATCGGTAGAAAATGACGCAGCGCGAGAAACACTGCCAGCAACTTGAGGCAATTGATATGCCAAAGCAGTCGGAGGCCTGTCCGGGGACCCAAAGCTGCTTGCTTGTTGCATACAGCACCCCAGCCCCTGAAGGGGGCATTGACCGTGTCGACCAACACATGCCTGGACACCTGTCCCAGGGGTACTCCGATCCGTAGGAAAGCAGGGTTGGTCCACGGGCTGAAAAGGCGGTGACACTCCGGGGAAATCCGAAGTGTGCCACGGTGCCATGCCCATCTCGGGACCCGATCGTGTAACCAACGCTGAAGCATTCTCATATGAAGCAAGCCCAGCGGCGTGACCACAGCTGCAGCTTCCATATGCCCCAGGAGCCTCTGAAAAGTTTTGAGAGGAACCGCTGTATTGTGCCTGAATGTATCTAGGTAGTTCAACATGGCCTGCGCACGCATGCTCGCTGGTGAGGTGGGCAGTCATTTCGATCTTTCTGTGAAAATGCTGAGTACACAGAAGCTCTCGGCCCTCCTCCGGGAGTGGGGACGGAGATGGCATCAACGTCACCCAAAGAGCAGTCCTCGTCACCTGCGGGCAGCCTATCTCAGGAGCGCTTCCCGCCCCTCTGTGTGTTCTTGGCTGGCCCCTGAGCAGGCGGTGCCCCTCGCCCGCGGCCAGCTTGACGTTGTGCAGCCAGCCTAGCATCGAGTGCTTCGGCTGGGGACAGAGCAGGTGTTTCTCTGGTGTTTCGCCCTTGATGACGAGTAGGCGGAGGAGCACTCTGGGAGTGGGAAGTAATTGTTACTTTGATAATACGTTAATATATTTAGAATTTTTATTTTTTGCAATTTAGAATTTTAAATATTTTTCATATATCAGAAATATAGGATTTGATTTCTTTCTAGTAATGTAGCTTATGAAGCCAGTGGTAATGATACAAGACCTTGGTCATTATTTTCTGGAGTAAGTATGGGTATTGTTATACCCATATAAACATTTTAATAATGTTTATATGTATTATATACATGTTCATTTTAATTATTTTAAATATATATATATATATATATTGTGACGGCCGCCGATCAGCGTCGCCCTGGCAACAAACCAGCTTCACCTGGAACTCGTCTGCCCGGGCCAATCGTTC